>VUYV01000146.1:841923-852015 GCA_008711295.1 Anarhynchus alexandrinus | reverse complement strand
CGAGGGCTGGAGCACCTCTCCTATGAGGAGAGGCTGAAAGAGTTGGGGTTGTTCAGCCTGGAGAAGAGAAGGCTCTGGGGAGATCTTATTGCTGCCTTCCAGTACCTAAAGGGGGCCTACAGGAGAGCTGGGGAAGGTCTTTTTACTAGGGCATGTAGCGTTAGGACAAGGGGGAATGGCTTTAAATGGAAGAGGGCAGGTTTAGATTGAACATTAGGAAGAAGTTTTTCACTTTGAGGGTGGTAAGGCACTGGAACAGGTTGCCCAGAGAGGTTGTTGAGGCCCCATCCCTGAAGGTGTTTGAGGCCAGGCTGGATGTGGCCTTGGGCAACCTGGTCTAGTGGGAGGTGTCCCTTGCCTATGGCAGGGAGGTTGGAACTCGATGACCTTCAAGGTCCTTTCCAACCTAAACCATTCTATTATTCTATGATTCTATTTTTAGGATTTTGAGGTGACTGACAGTTAAATAGTTCCTCCTACAGATATGATTAAAAAGAGATCATCAGTGCAGTTCCAAGACAATCTCTCAAATTTTCTTCCTGAATAAACACAAATATAAACAAAATCAATAAAGAACCATGCCCCACTCTTGAGTAAAGCCACTGAGAAATCCCATTACTTGAGAACGGTTAATTATCCAGAATGGAACAGGAGATACGAATTGACACAATGAAGACCTCATTTTTTTCTTGCAGGTATTTTGAAGATAAATACACTATTAACATATATAAAGCAAATAGAAGTATCTATTTTTTTCACAGCAATGAGAGTACGTGGTTCTTGAAAAGGCTGAGGCAGTCAAGGAGTAGTCCAGAAATTAGTCTGATTTTTGCCACAAAATTATTATGCAACTCTAATAAGTTGTTCTGGCTTTGGCTGGGATAAAGTTAATTTTATTTATAGTAGCTAGTATGGGGCTGTGTTTTGGATTTGTGCTGGAAACGGTGTTGATAATACAGGAATGTTGTTATCGCTGAGCAGTGCTTACACAGAGTCAAAGTCTTTGCTTCTCACGCTGCCCCGCAAGTGAGTCAGCTGGGGGTGCATTAGAAGGTGGGAGGGGACACAGCTGACTCCAACTGACCAAAGGGATATTCCATACCATGTGACGTCATGCTCAGGATATAAAGTTGGGGGAAGAAGAAGGAAGGGGGGAGGCTCAGAGTGATGGTGTTTGTCTTCCCAAGTAACAATTACACGTGATGGAGCCCTGCTTTCCTGGAGATGGATGAACGGCTGCATGCCGATGGGAAGCAGTGAATGAATTGTTTGTTTTGCTTTACTGGCAAGAGCGGCTTTTGCTTTACCTATTAAATTGTCTTTATCTCAACCCACGAATTCTCTCACTTTTACCTTCCAATTCTCTCATCCATCCCACCGAGGGGGAGTGAGCAAGTGGCTGTATAGTGCTTAGTTGCTGGCTGGGTTTAAACCACGACATGAGTGACAAGACAAAAATACAGAAACAGAAGAAAGACTGCCATTGCACTTTTTCCTGAGAGAATGATAGTAGGCCACTGATTTTACAAAGGTTTAAAATGTCATCCTGGTACAACAAAAGGATATACCATAGTGAGGATTCTTGTCAGTAGACATTTCCATAAGAAATGTAATGCAAATGCAATGAACCTTTCCATTCTACTGAGTACTTGCTAACATTTCTTGGAGTATCACATCCACAATTCAAGGAAGAGGTGGGTCAGAGTAATCTAGAAAAGAAATACAGAAAGAAGTGGGGGCACAGTTAGATAAATGGAAAGTCTGACTTACAAGGAAGGACTAAAATACCGGAGTTTTCAGCCAGAAAAGAAAAAAAAACAACAGAAAAACAAAATTATAACAGCTTTCATGTACCTAAAGGACTAATGAAGCTCTATTGACCATGCCTTTGGGAGATAGGTCAAATTGTGGTTGTGATAACAGAACATTTATGAAGTTTTATTTAATGCTAGTTTACTGGAAAGCACTGGGATAGTTTGCAGAGGAAGTCTACAGACCTGTAAGAAGTTTGGTTTTTTCCTTCCTCTCTCCAGGTTCTGCCAAGAAAAAGTAAGAAGGATGATCCTTTTTAGGATACAGGTGTGGAGCAGATGACTTCTGGAAACGCTTTTAGCTTTTTTTCCTTATGAATCTATGCTTCTTCATTTATCAACTCAAGCAATGGATGAACAACAAATTCAGCTCTGGATGGAACTAAAGGGTACTCTTAATTAATCCCATGCTGCAAAACAGATTGCCTGAAGAAAAAAGAAGAATCAAAGTATGCTTTCTACTTACCAACAGATATGAACTTTCCTGAGACTAATCTTGCAGTACAGTATAAATAAAGTCTATCTTCAGGATTGAGTTGCAGTTCCCTGTCCAGCATGAGCATTAAATGACATGACTGGAATTACAGAAATTCTGATAAAGTTTAAAAAAAAATAAAAAAGGAATCTTACAACATGAAAACTTCACTTTTTCTGGTTTTGACCCAAACTGGCACCTGTGTGACAAAATCCCTGTCACAAACTTGTTGACAAATCAAGTTTAAATGCACCCACAAAAAAAGCATTCCTTCTCCCTGGCCGCTTAAATCTTGTATCATCCCAGTGGGTAAAAGGTACTAACTAGTTCTGTTCCAACAATAGTCTGCTTCACTGGCTCTAAGTGAATTCAACTATTAGTCAATATCTGCTCTATTCTTGCAAGCAGAAGCATAGAAATAGTAGCCCTATACAATTCATTGTACACAAAATCAAACATGTTTTTGGTTGGTTTTGTTTTTTGGTTTTTTTCTTAACTAAATAACTTTTCAAAACAGAATCACATTTTAATAAACTGGTCCCAGGTGAGGCATCTTTGCTCTATTTTATGTGATATTGCATATATTATGTCGTCTCTGACATTGTCATGATAGGGCACTTTGCATCAGACAGAAGCTTCAAGGTCCAAAGTCTCAAAATTTATCATGCTTTTACCCACCTTCACATGGTTTTCTCTACCCAGACTGTCAAACCACTCTGACATACAGAGATAGCAAGTTACTGTAAGCAACTGTGAGACCACCACTGTAACCATCGATCCTCTTGGTCCACATGCTTCTCTACCTTGGTGGGTTTTTTTAGGCAGCTGAGAATTGACATTCCTTGGTGACAAAACTTTGTCACTTAAATCGTATTACTCGCACGATAATGGCAGGACTTTTGACAGGTGCTTTTTGGTATGAAATATAAAAGGCACATCCAGTGTGGACGGTTGTCATCTACGAGCTTGTCTGACACATATTTTTTTCCAACCTTGATGTGTAATGAATGCTGAAGCATACCTAGAAGCAGAACATGGCAGAAGAGGTATGGGAGGGAAGATGAGCAAGATGCTGAATAGTATTCCATAGAGTAAGTATTCACCGAGACGGGCTTAGAAACTTCATATCCAGTTTTAAATAAATAAATCACTATCTTCCTTATTTCCAAGTAAAATCACAGAACTAACCTCTCCTAGGGACATGGAGCCACACCAGCATTATAGCAGGGTAAGAACAGCATGGCAAGACTGAACACTAGACACTGATAGGAGGTGCTATCAAGATGACTGATGTCGTCTCCTCATTCCCACAGACCTACTGCTGGCTGCATCTTCTATGCCACAACTTTAATGACAAGCCAGCATGTCACAGACAACATCAAGCCAGGCAAAGCTGCTAGAGATAGTACCTGACACTGTAAGCATGTACATACATAACCACACCACCATGTACCGCAAGCTTCAGCAGGGCTTGCTTGAGGACTGCTTGGAGATTACATGCCAGTATTACTTTTTGTTCCATCAAGGCTATTCTAAACATAGCTGATCCTACAGGGCCACTTTTTTAGAGCAGACTTTTTAGTAAAGTTGAGATTGACGCTAATGAGTTCCGTTCAACAGTAAAAAAGAAATAATACCTTTTTATAAAATGAAAAGATCCAAGGGAGAAAGTACTGAGTTTTTCCTTCTCACATTGTAGACAGAGAGAGCAAATCTTGAAATGGAGAAAAAAAATCGTTCTTTTAGTAGCTGAATTCATTATTCTTGTTTCCAGCTATTTTTGACATTTTTTTCTTTCTGAGCATTTAACATTTGAAATACTCAGTTATTCCGTTTCATCTTATACTATACATAGTTTTCACATAGCTTACATCACTCTATTGAAAGCTATGGTGCTATGCTATGGGATTTAAAAAAAAAAAAGAGTCAAATCATCACTGAAAGCATTGTTCCCACATTCTATTACTGGTTGGCAGGTGGGCAAAATACCTAGTAAGAAACTAACATAAATTGGAGTGAATACTTAAAAGGCACTAGAAGTCTCAGTGAAGCTTTAAATATTTCACAAAAGCTGTGATCTGTAGGCTTTGCCTTCAGCCAACATCCACTCAAAGTGAAATAGGCCTAAAAAAACCCCTCTGCAATAAATAGATACCTCATGGAGATATTCTAGCCAGCTAGTCTCCACCTTTGTGCTTTGAACAAAAGCTGAAGGAAAACTTTGAAAAATTCTCCGTAAAAGAAAGAAGAAAATGGGAGATTTTTTTTCCTGTCTCAGTCAGCAGAGTTTTTCTAGTTTGCCTTACAGAAGATCTATTTTAATAGCAATGCCAGGCCAATTTGGTGTCTGCATCAAGTTATTGTCAGAGAAGCATAAATACTTTGCTTGATCTCAGCACAATGACAATGAACTCTTGGGCAAAGATAGAATGCTGAGAAAATAAATACATATATATTTATTTATATTTATATTTGTTATATATACAAATTATAATATTTATAGTAGAGGTAACTGTAAATCTTAATGCACTCATGATGAAGGAATCTCTGTTTTCTGTCTTAGATGATGGAAAAACTCTGGCATTTGAAATTTCAGGTTGAACAGCAACATTTTAAAATGAATCCAAGTCAGATGAGGTACTGTATGACTGGAGAATAGTAAAGGGCAAGAACTGATCTTCTCAGCTATAGATCTGTTATTTTCCTCTCAAGTCAAGGTAAAGCTTCAGAAAATTGGGAGATAAATGGCAGATGAGATAATGCAATATGACTCTACCAGAAAAAGTTAATTCTGACATGATGTACATACTTTCTTCAATATGACATTCACTTTCATATAGGAAACTAGAAAAAATAATCTCTCTGGACATCTACAAATGTTTCCTATCATGCCAAATGGAAAATTATTGTAAAATCTGGCAACTATGGGTGTCAGAAGAACTATGAGGTAAATGAGCAACTGGCTGAAGGGAAGGCCCAAAATGAGTCATACTGAAAAAGGAGATTTGAGACTGTAAGACACTTACTTACTCATCCAGTTTCTTGAGAATACAACTTGAGACCAATTTTGTTTATACTTTCATTTAATGATATCAACATACAAGTCAATATGCATTAATGAAATTTTCTGGCACTGTGAAATTGCGAAGCAGTCATTACAAAGGAGTCTTGGAGAAAGAACAGAACTGGAGCCATAGAAATTGAATAGACCTCTTTATTAGGAAACACAAGTTCATGCCCTTTGGAAGAAATAATAAGCTGACAGCTCACTAACTGGCAGCAGCAGAAGTAAAAAAAGATATGGACTTCTTTAATTTATCACAAGATGTGAATTGATGGAGGTGAACATGGCCATGGTTGTAAAAAGACAAATACGATCCATAACCAGGATCAATATCTAGTAGCTACAGGGAACAAAAAAGAAAAGTGTAAGAAAGACAAAAGTGAAAGAAAAAAAAAGAGAAAGTGAACAGAGAAAACTCTTCAAACCTTCTCAACAGAAGAAATTCAGGACATCAAATGAAATTATCAACAGAAGTTCAATAAGAATATAAATTTCCACAGTATTCATAATTCATACTGTGCATTTTATTGCACGAATGAATTCTATGTGATGTTGTAGATGTCAGAAATATAAAAGGACTATAAGATAGTGGAATTTGATCCAATATGCCAACGAAAACTCCTTTTCCTATGCTCCTAAAGTCATGGACTTTTCATGGCATTCCCAGTGGTTGTGTCCATAGCCCATTCCTCTTCTATATTTTAAAATAAAATTCTGAGCATATTACTTTCAATATTATAGTTATAATATAGTTATATGTGTATATATGTATGTATACAGGTGTATATAATGTATATACTAAAACAAAACACCTGTACACTATTTCAAATCCAGTCTTCCTAGAAGAAATTGAATCGTTGAGTTTGTCAAACACTGCAATCTGAAAATCATATGCAGCATATTATGGAAGAAGTCATATACAACTATAGATTATATTTCAATTTTTTAAAAGAAATACTATTCCTTCTACTAACCCTTATTGAAATAAAGCCCTATTCTCATCTTGTCTTTTAAAAAAAAAAAAAAAAAATTAAACTGCAGTAACTAATACAGGGAAGACAAATACACAAAGTAAAATACCAGAACACTGTACTGAGTATCAGAACATTAAGTGGAGTACTAGTACCTTAACTAGCAAGGCATATAGCTTACTATATACAACATTATTTCCTCCTTCACCACGGAGGGTGTTTCAACAAATGTACTAAATATTCTCTAAACATTCTCTTTTTTTTTTTTCCTTTTCATATATTCAGCTAAAACAGCCCAGTCTCCTTATGCCACTTCTCCTTATAACAAAGCTCATACAAATTGCAACATAATTGCATTTTTCCAGATTAGTCCTCTAAATCATTTTCTACTATGCTCACAATACCTTGTTTAACCTATACCTTCTAAGAGGATATGTACCCCTGCTGCAGGCTTTAATATTTTGCTTTGAACAAATATGTCCATGATAATGCTCACTTACAGTACTTTGTTAGATGAGGTTGCAACTTTCCTTCCAAATTGCGGTGCTTGCAAGTACACCCACATGCTTAAACTGATAAATTAAATGCTTACAATACGTGATTATTATGAACATTTTTAATTAGCCAAAATGAAGAGGAGGACCAAGCAGTTCTGCAAAAGTTCAATATATGTAACCACTGCTGTCTCCAAAGAATGCTATGGATTTGGTTTTTTGCACCTATCAAGGTTACAACAAACATGGTAAGTCATCTTGTTGGGTAACTCCCTTGCCCCTCCTGATCCAAGGGAGGTTTAGTTATTTAGTTAGATTTAAGAACTTAACAAATAGGCAGGAGTCAAAAAGTTTTGGACATGGAAATGATACTGACCTGATCATCAAAGTTTTAGCATCAAACCCGATTGTTAAAGTAGATCACTTACAGTGAAAATTTGTTATGTAGCCAAAAAAAATCATTTATTATGTAATAGCAGAAACTATTGATTTTTGATATGTGATATTAATTATTGTATATAGTAAACATACATTTAGATCCTTTGTGCAACAAATGAGGATGCTGATGGAGCAGCAGAAGACAGAATTGGAAACAGTCCCAGCTAGTATTTAGTTGGGGGTTATACACCGTAGTATCAAATTCTATCCTGATTATTAATGTTAAGAGTCGAATTCTGCCTGGTCTTTCAAATTCTGCACCTTGCCATGGTGCAGACTGAGGGGGAATAAGGGTTAAATTTCCTCATTTTTGCTGCAGCCTTCTGGCTGGAGGAGGAGAGGGAGAGAAAAATTTCCTGAATCACCCTCTATTCTGCTTGCTGTTCAATACAACACACAATAAACTTCTTGGGAAACCACTGCTGAATTCCAGATTTTGCTATTACAAATGGTTATATAATAGATGCTCAATTCAAAGAATTGACAAACATCCATTTTGATTACAAGCACATGCAACACAATTCTTAATACCGTACAGTGATGACATTAAGGGCAAAGGAAAGGAAGAAGAGTTGAAGAACTAATTCCTGGATCTGTGTAATAGCAGGGATTTTATAAAATACAACTTCCAAATAACTTTAAAGGCAACTACTGTCATGCTGGAGAAGAAGGTAGAAAGAAAACAAATGTAAAATGCCATCAATCCTTGCCAATCTGAGCTAATCCCACAGCTCCCCCTCCCCCCACTCAAGTAGTCCCGATTTTCTTTTTCAGCAAATAATGAAGAATGAGAAAAGTGCGTCAGATAAAACGCATGTTGAATACACCTAGGTTTTAAGTTCTGGAAAGATGGAAACCACAACACAACACTAAACTACAACAAACCCATGGATAAACAATTATTGCTGAAAGCTGCAACCTTGTCCATATTGGAAAGGTAAAGAATTCAACCTGATATTTAGGCTTGATTCTGACATACCTGACTCCCTTAGTAAATCATAGAATCATAGAACGGTTTGAGTTGGAAAGGACCTTTAATGGTCATCTAGTCCAAACCCCTGCAACAAGCAGGAACATCTTTAACCAGATCAGTCTTCTCAGAGCCCCGTCCAACATGACCTTGAACGTTTCCAGAGATGGGGCATCTACAACCTCTCTGAGCAACCTGTTCCAGGGTCTCACCACCCGCAGAGTAAGGAATTTTTTCCTAATATCTAATCTAAATCTCCTCTCTTTCAGTTTAAAACCTCATCCTATTGCTCCACTCCGTGATAAAGAGTCCCTCCCCATCTTTCTTGTAAACCCCCTTTAAGTACTGAAAGGTTGCAATAAGGTCTCCGTGGAGCCTTCCCTTCTCCAGGTTGAACAACCCCAGCTCTCTCAGCCTTTTCTCATAGGAGAGGTACTCCAGCCCTCTGATCATTTTTGTGGCCCTACTCTGGACCCACTCCAACAGATCCATGTCTTTCTTTTACTGAGGGTTCCAGAGCTGGACGCAGCACTTCAGGTAGGGTCTCACCAGAGCAGAGGGGCAGAATTACTTCTGACACATCTTTTAATTGACCCAAATGGGTTTAGCCACCTTTAAATAAAGTAAGAGTCAAGTTCTTAAGTAGTATATTGAAGTCTTATTACTGGAATAAGGGTTGTCCTAAGGGGTGCCATTATCGCTAATTATTGTATTACTGTAACAGCTATGAGTCCCAAGCAGAAGGTAGGAACCAACCTTAGTAGACGCTGTATGAACACCATTCCCCAGCTTGTCCCTGATAGTACAGACAATGGCAAAGTGCAGAGATAAGAGGGTCTAAAACAGTTGAAGACCTTGATCTTGGCGGACCTTCAAAATGAATGAGGCAATGGCCAGAGGAGAAGTAAGTCAATTATATGCTGCATGCAGGGCAAGTTAATGGCAGGCTCTGTTACCTTTCCTGTCCTGCCCCTCCTGCAGAGATCCTATTCCAAAAAAGTTCCGAATACTTTGGGACCAAGAGCAGTCAAGATTATAGATGTCTCCAAGACAGAAGCTTAAGTAAAGGTGAATTTGTTATGAGGTCCGAGCTAAAGGCAAAGAAGAGGATTATGGGAAGGCTGTTAACAATGCCATAGTTTAGCCTTACAAAGCTCCCAAATGGAGGAAACCCTTTGGAATAAGAAGTGAATGACCAATTATAGTTATTATTATCAGCTAAGGTCTTATCCTAAAATTATTTAAAGAAATGCCTCTCCTTGCATTTCATGGCCTTTAATTTTCTGTACCCTTTGTACCTTTTGAAACCAATTTAAATATGTAAACATATTCATATTTGTACACCAGGGTAATTATGATGTAGTTGCCATCACAGAAACATGGTGGGATGACTTGCACAGCTATAGTGCTGCCATGGATGGCTATAGACTCTTCAGGAAGGATAGGCAAGCAAGGAGAGGCGGGGGTGTGGCCCTTTATGTCAGGGAGTGTTATGAATGCTTTGAATTAGATGATGGTGATAATGGGATCGAGTGTTTATGGGTAAAGATCAGGGGGAGGGCTAACAAGGCAGATATTGTAGTAGGAGTCTGTTATAGACCGCCCAACCAGGATGAGGAGGCAGATGAAATATTCTATAAACGGCTGGGAGAAGTCTCAAGATCGCGAGCTCTAGTCCTCGTGGGAGACTTCAATTTGCCGGACATCTGCTGGGAATACAATACAGCAGGGAGGGAGCAGTCTAGAAAGTTCTTGGAAGGTACTGGGGATAACTTCTTAACACAGCTAGTGAAAGAGCCAACTAGGGAAGGTGCCCTGCTGGATCTGTTGTTTGTAAACAGGGAAGGTCTTGTGGGGGATGTGACGGTC
>VUYV01000146.1:735729-841707 GCA_008711295.1 Anarhynchus alexandrinus | reverse complement strand
ATATTCTGTTGAATTAAAGTCTTTGTGAGAAACAGAAGTGTTACTTGTTCCTATCATGTATACCATAAAAAGAGGCTTAACTGCTCAAAGAATACATATGAATATTTTACAGTTATAGTAGAATCCTACTTGACCATTAAGACTCAAACTAAACCCAGTAGTTCTTCTACAGAAATCTATAGCATTTTTGTCTCCCTATTCTAAAGGAAAGCTTTTTTGTGTGTGCATATTCCTTCAGGAGTGCAATTTGCTTCTATCTCAGCTTTCATAGTGACAGCAGAAACTCACCTGCCATAGGCAACAAATCTCTATGCTAGAGAGGTACATATTCCCTTCTCTTTGGGAGAGGTTTCCCTTTTGTTGAAATTAAGGTTATAAAACTTACTGAGAAAAATGGGGTTATTAATACAATATGGTAACTGGAACTTTTTTGTTGTTGTTTGCTTTGTTTTTACTGTTTCAGTTAGTAAAGACCAGGCATCAATAAACGAACAGGGATTTCTGCAGTATCTTCTATCCTTTTGTCTATCCGCCCTCCATCTCCAACTTGTCTCTTGAGGATGTTACCACCTGCGTGCCCCAGATACTGGAAAGGTACTATGTTGTGCCTAAATGCCAAATGAATCACGACCACAAGAAGAGGGAGACAAGGAGTCAAAGACAGGAAGAACATTAAAAGGTCTTCTCAAAATAATCTGTATACCACGGGTTCCCTCCTATTACATGGGTGAATGAGGCTTGAGCAACAAGCAATCCCCAGCCTCCTCCCTTTCAAACTCACATTGCACCAACACCCCTATTCATCTGTTGTCAGAAGTTTGGGTGAATTCAGCCATAATGCTAATGAATGGATAGGCACTGATGCAGTCTTTCCCTCTGAATACGATACAGAACTTTACCAGGCTAATTGAAGAAAACAACAGTCCTCCTAGTCCCTCAGTAAATTCAAGCTTGCAAGGAGCTACATAACTTGCTATTTTTAATTTCAAGATAATTAAAATACTCCCCACAGTCTTAGAGTTCCCATAAGAAAAATAAAATAACCTTCCTTCTTTTTCATTTTAAATGTCAATTGTTACACTACAGACATAGATCTAATACATCAAGTGGAATAACTAGGCCACTACTGAGGACACAATTGAGGTTACCATCCCTGGGGTTGACCTGTATTGTAAAAACCATCACTGACAGTGACATTGTCCCACATCTTCAAGACACACTATGTTTGCTTATAAAGCAACTACTGATGCATAAAGCAAATGGTAAGGTTCACAGTGTGAAATTAGTTTGGTTTTTTTTTCAAACTGATCACTTCAGAAATCCTGCAAATTATATTCCTGCCAGCTGATTCTGAAATCTAGAGGTAACAGAAAGAAGGATTCTCTGCCCCTTCCAAGGTTATTCTTAGGAACAAGTAGAAAACACCACCATTTGAATTTTCCGTTTTGTCAAAATAAATGTAGCTGAAATTGAGTGAAATATGATATGCCAGGAGATTTTTAAATTTAGGAAAGCAATGAATGTAATGGAATAAATCACTTTTCCTACTAATTTTAAGAACAATTGCACAAATATTAAGAAAAATATTTGTATTTGCCTTCAAGAAGTTCAAGTATTCATGCCAAAGTCTTACAAGATCATTAGAAGAATGATAAACCAAGTACTTGCGGACTCTTCTAGTTTGGTTTTAATCAGTCACATTGTAAGTGTATGTCTTATTCAAAATTTCATAGTAATATTGAATAAAATTAAGTTCAAGTCAGATGCCTGAGGAACTCAATTTGAAATACCCCCATTTGACTGGTAGGCTATTTATAACTTCTCTCCAAGAGCCTTTCTTCAATTGAATATGTACGCTCATTATCTCAGTTTTACAGACTGTATTTCTCTAGTTTAAAGATACATCTAAGTTTATATTCTCATAATCAAAGATATACTGCTGCTTGCCACTATTAGCCTGCCAAAGAAAACAATCAGAAAAAAATACTCAGAATAAAAGGTGTCATGCATATATTGCCCTTTTTAAAAAAAATGTATTGGTAATTCATTTGGGATCTTACCAGAAATCAAACTTTGGTCAAAAGATTTGTGAATTTTATTTCATGGTTCACTTTCAGTGAACTACTATGCTCATCTGTACCTCTGAATTTTCCCTCTTTCTCTCCTTTTTTCCCCAAGTTAGTTGCTAGTGGACTATAAATTGTTTTACCTCTTTACATACATTTTTCAAGACATCTCTGGTACATCTAACTTGTGTAAATCCTCCTTGATCTAATTCCTCAATAGCTTCCTAAAATTGGGATAATGAATAAATGGAATCTATTGGAAAGAGTTAACATGTCTTCTCCTGAAGTGAGAAACCAAAACCCCTTGGATTTCTTCAAAGCACTCCACAACTATGAAGACTTTTGATCTAGCTGCCATATTTCCAAAAGGTTGTTGATGAGTTACTTCCACAAAGGTTTTTAATGATGTTTAAGCAGATATGGAATGAGAAAATGCCTTGACATGATAAAATAAAATGTTAAAAGAGAATAAATAAAGGTTAGAAGTAAATGGTCATGTTTCGGAAAAGAATAAGGTCATCAGTGACCCTTCACCATGCTCTGTAATCTGAAAAAGAAGGGGTAAGGTTTCCTTACAATACAATTTTTTTTCAGGCTAGTAAGTATAAAGAAAAAAATGAAGAGCTGGTGAAGGAAAAAGTTTCATGAGACTGACTGACTAGACTACAGAACAACAGGTGACCTTCAATGTAGATAAATGTACAATAAGACACGAGAGAAAAAGCCAATCCTATCTTTAAATATAAAAAGATGGGGTTTGGGGAGACCACTTGTCCTGGTTTGAGGTAAAACAGGACCAATTTTGTTCAGTAACTTTGCTTCTTAGCTGGGCCTCTTTTAACTATTGAAATTGGCAGCATATTTTGCAGACACTGTTCGCTCTCAGAGTGATAAGACCTATGTTTATAATTGATGCCAAGGCATGGTATGCAGAGAGGCTCTTGCTTAGACTTATTGCTATAACAACCAAGACCAGATAACTTTGTTACTTGCTCCATTGGAAGGTTGGAAGCAGAAAAGCGTAGAGGGGTCGCACCTGCGGGGACGAGAAGACAGGACAGGTGACCCAAAACTGACCAACAGGGATTCCATTCCATCTGCCTCATGCTCAGTATAAAAGCTGAGGGATCAAAGGGTCAGCCCTCTTTCTTCAATGACCGGCATCCAAGGAGGACTCTGTGTGTTCATCTGTGATCCTGATGCGGAATCCAGTTCCTGTCTGTCACTGAGTCCAATCTGGGACTTACCCAGTGCCAGCTGGTGATGTGATCATCATCCTGGGAGCTTGATACGTTTTTTTTATATATTTCATTATTTTCCTTTTATTTTATTATTGATATTTCATTGAAGTAGCTTAGTTCCTTCTAAACTCATAAGTCTCTTTTTCCCTCCTCTGCCTCTCTCTTTGAAGAAAATATTTTAATATTTCAACTTCTTCCAGCTTTTTGCTTTGTGTTCACCTTCATTATTCAACAATGGTACTAAAATTCCCCGTGCCATCCTCTTAAGTTTAATATCTATATACAAGCCTTTATTGATGTTTCTTCAGTCCTTCCTTAGTTGCAATGCAGGTTCAGCTTCAGCCTGCAAGAGGCCTTCTGTTGACTGCTAGGTGCCAAATAATAGCTAAATAACTGTCAAGTGTCAAAAAGCATCTGACGTGGCATGAGGTAGTGTGGTCATATGGAACAATTCGTTTTTCAGTCAGTTCTCATATAGCAGTACAGTGGCCTTTCACTTCGTGTACGGCCTCATACTCTTAAAAATGAGCCTGTTCATGTAAATCTACAGCAGCTGGGTCAAGCTAAACTGCGGTAACATATGGATTCATTAGGTAGCAAACTGAGCAACTACACAACAAGCATTGGAAGATTCACATGATGCATGAGAAAGTTAGGTATCTCCAGAGTGAAATTACACATGTAAAGAACAACTAAAAAAATACTGAGTCTATTAATATGTTTCTGAAATAATGGTAGCAATCAAACCTTTTCATTAAGTGATCCAGAATCCATGATTTTCCAAAAGGATGTTACTGATACATATTCATTCTTAGGTTAATTGAACTGCATAAATCTAATATTACAGTTTTCATGGCAAGAAACATTAAACTGCAATTTACAATATAATAATTAGGAAAAAAAATGACACAGCAGCAATAAAAGTTCCTGACAAATAAATGATCATTTGTAGAAAAAAAAAATGACAGCCAAAATGATGGCCAAATTAGCCAAAGAAATAACAACATTAACTTAGAGGCCTTATTTTGATGGCAACAGGATTAATATTAAAATTGGGTTGTAAAATAATACAGCTTTTACTAAATAAACTGAATTGTCTGCTTAGAAACAATTTTATTTTAAATATTTTCTGTAAAATAATTTCAAGATATTTTTCATATCTTGAAAGCATCATCTTGTTAAAACCAAAGTCATTCCCACCAGGCTGTGCTAGACCATATCTGATGGTAACCTGTGATACTCAACCAGTACTGCATTACTGGACCAACGAGCTGTAGATGCTACTGTAAAAATGATACAACCCTCACAAAACTCATCTATGGTGGCTGCTCTCCACCTCAGTGCACAGAATACTTTTACTCTTCTGTGTCCCTGTTATTCATAACAGATTAATGCAGGCTAGGAAAGAGTTCACTGTGACAAGCTTAAAGAAGCTGCTGTGGATCCACAATACCTGTCAGCAGTTCCTCTGATTTATTTCCCTAGGCTGGATTAAATCCAGACTAATTTCTGATGGTCCTGCAGTTGTGGAGTACCTTTATGATTCATCTCATGTAGTAGATCAAGTGAGATACACTTGAGTAACTACTGAATGCCTGTAATAGTACATAAAGGTAAGCATGTGTGAGAGTCTTCACAGAATCAGAACCCACGAGAAATTTGGCTTTCTAGATTATAAATTTGATAGCTATCAGGTATTCATTTAGTATTTAGAAGGCCGTCATTTTAGATGCTCGGTTTTTAATCTCAAATTCTCCCTATCCTAACTTAAATGGTTTCAAATATGGGGATTATTATTAACCCATTGTCCCCACTGTCAGTAATTGCTGATTTTATATCACACATCATTAACTAAGTTTACAGACTTGACAATAAAAATCTAACTGAATTTCTGATCTGCTTGGCAGCAAAAGCACCAGAGCAGGCATGAAAAACAACAATTTGAAAAATGGAAAACTAAGCATCTCAGCTAAAACAGCTGAGCAAAAAGCCATTGATTCCAATAGTGTAACATCAACCAAGAAGAAACAACTGTCCCCCCAAATCCCTGTCTCTTGTTAACATAAAGAAGTAAAAAAAGAGTAAGACTTGTCCTAGTCTTCTGAATAGGTAGGGTTTTTTCTTTTGTTTTCATTATCTTGAATACAATGTTTGCTTATCAAATACGCTTACATAAAATACATCACATCCATTTAGTCTGTCTAAAGACAGCATATGAAATTATATCATTCAAATTGAGTAATTTAAATTTAATACCCAGAGAGTATTATGAAGGTGGGAAATCAGTAATTTTGACAGCCAATTTGAAATGCCTAGCAGGGTCCTGAATTTCACATCCAAGCACATACCTTCTGAAATGCAGGTTGTTATGAAGATATTTCAAGTTCAGAAACCTACCTGGAGAAATCCCGCATCACAAGTCATGCTTGGAAGTCTTGTCCATGAGATTCCTTCCCAACCTCAGAACATCACTGTTCAGTAGCTGCTCAGAAGAGAGTGCTGTTCCCCCTGCTCTTTTCTCAAACACTTGTAATGATGCAACCCTCCCATGGCAGGGGGGGTTGGAACTAGATGATCTTTAAGGTCCCTTCCAACCTAAACCATTCTATGATTCTATTCTGCGATGCTATAGGACAGAAGAAAGCATGGAGTGTTACAGGCTGAGCAGATTCCTTCTCATGACAGTGTGGACTTAAGCTTTCGGAGAGTCTTCACAGCAAGTGTTTCCTTGATTGTCCAGTCTTAACGAATAGAGCCTTTAGACTTCTGATACACATAATGTCCTACAATAAAAGGTGGTGTAAAAGAGGAAAAAATTGAAGCAATTAATCTGGCTAAATGCCTTGGAGTACGTTGAGGGGAAAGTGATATTTCTCACTAACATTGTATAAAGCAAAAAATCTAAAGTGAAAATCTCTGAAAACTAACAAAACGGAGGAAAATGTATGTAACCATTTATTTTTTCCATTCCTGGTACACAGACAATAAAAGTGTCTACATTTCGTTTGTTTTCTCAAAGTATTTGAGAAGAATTTAACCCCCCCCATCTCCCCTCAATTCTCTTAGCATTGATGAAAGCATCCAAAACCAGAAATGGGCTGTATGTGGGACAGTAGAAGGTTCCAGTCTCATCTCATATTCTTGCTTTTTGTTTTGGATGTATCACTTCACCTCTCAAGTGCTATTCCTGTTACATTTTATGTCTATCTTGCGTCCTATGGGGTCAAGCACATAAAAGATAGCATGGCAACTATTATGACTGGGGATATTTGCTAGCAGAGCTTAAAACGCTAAAAGATAAGGATAACACAGTCTCGTCTGGGCTGTGTTAAGAAAGGCAGCAGAGGATTGCAAGTAAATTTGTATAGCCTTTAGCGTAATATGACCCAAACCAAAACCATTTTTGTAAACAAAATTATACTATCTTGCTTTATCATGATTTATTTTCATCTGCCGGGGAACCTACCCTTTCCCTTCTTCCTGGGGACTGGGGAGAAAGACAACTACTCAGTTGAACCACATAATGGAGGAATGTGCTTCAGGCCCATATTTCTGGCAGGCAAACCTAGGAATGTTACCAGACACATCGGATCTATTCTGCTCAGGACACTAAGGTTCACCTGTAAATAGGAAGTGTACATCCTTAACCAAGAATTATCTTTTTTTTTTTTTTTACTCCAAACTTCCAGGTATTTGCCAGCCTGGGCATGCTTACTGCTCTGTGTATAAAGTAGCATTAATGAAAAGCAAGAGGGAGCATGGAGGTGATCTGTGTACAGTATCTAGCTGTATATCCACAAAGTGAAGTAAAATCCCTTACAGAGTTATTTTGTTGTTCCATCCACCCACAACTAGTTTTGAATCTTCTGCATGCTAAATATAATTACTGATGTTCTCGAATTGATAAGGCATATTTTAAATTCATATCAGAACTCCTTTAGAACTCCGTTTTTAAAATGAAACAGGAGTGAAGGACTATATAGCCAAGTGACATGATGTCCTGATATACATTATCTTGGTATTTATTTGAGTACAGACGAATAGCAAGATGGAATTAGGCAAAGAGAAAATGGACTGTAATGGAATAAAAGGCACATAAAAGATAAGAAAAACATAAGTAAAGCTAAGAAAATCAGCACTTTTTCTGCTCTTTCCATGTTTTTAAAAATAAATCTTTTTTCAAGATGAGCTGCTAGACTTGCATATTAGTTTCATCAAATTCAAAAGTTTAGATCTCAACATAAATGAAGAAATGCTTCAGTGTACTTCCATCCCTGTGCAACATTTAAAGTTATCTATTGTTTACAGTGTTTTCTGGTAGTGTGGGCATTGACAGTATTGCTTTTCAAACACTAGCAGTGGACAGTGCTCTCTACCTCTTGCAGAATTTTGAAAGGTCATTTGTTTTAGGTATCATGAAGACCACCAAGATGATTCATGAACCACTAGCCTGTACCAGTACTGAAAACATGGAAATGGAGAAAAATGTCCTATAGAAGAGAGCTCAAGCAAAGGAAAATGGGAAGAAAAAGCCTCTCAAAACAAAAACAAGTGCTTGGAGAAATGAACAAGGGGTCTGAGATAGCACTAGGGAAGTTGCCAAATTATTTGTTTGACATTAACTTATCTTCTTGTGATTCAGATGAAGTAATTATGTCTGGTAATTTCACCTCCATTACTCCAGCTTAAAATGAAATACTCTTGCAGTCTTGTAGTTTTCATGAAGTGATGAGATTGCACAAGTAAATTTCAGCTTATTAGATGTTCCAAAATGTTAATTTTGACTATTCACAATTTATGGCTGAACTAAATTTCATAGTTACTAGTTAGTTGAAATTTTAAAAAAAAAAATTATAATTTTCTCTGAAAAAAGAAAAGAAAAAAACAAACTCTATGCTTGCTTCTTTTCCTAAACAAATAACCTTTATCACATGAGCTTATGATACTTGAGCTAAGGGGCAAAATAAGACAGCTGATTGAAAAAAAAAATCTTAAAAACTTAACCCTAAAATTGCTTTCATAATTGGGGAGGTAGAGATTGAATAGGTTAAAAAATGTTGTTGTGTCTTAGTTTTATTGGTTCCTAACATGAGATGCCCACTAGGAAATTACAGTGGAGTCTAATAGTCCTTTGATTCTATTCAGCTTTCTTCACACACTCACTTTCAAGCTACAGCAACAAGCTGTACGGGGTCAGTGAATGAGTAAAATACCACAAGTAAAGAACAAACAACTCCAGACATCAATCTCTACAACACAGTAAGTATTTAAGGGACTTGAAGAGACCCCTCTGCACTCCAGAAAGCTTGCCTCTTCCTGCTCCTCTCCTCTATTATATCAGTTATAATAGAAGTTTACAGAGTCCCTGTAAGTCCCCTAAGTATCTCAGAACACTGCCTCTCCCTGAAATCAATTTTGTAACAGTCTAATTCACTTCAACTATTAGAAACTCCTCTGTTGCAATAATTTTGGATTGAACTGTTTTCACACTATAATTTTACACATTCAGAGAATATAGGAAATTCCATCTAAAGGAATTTTATCATAAATATAAGGAAAATTAGATTTTATACTGCTTTAACTGAAGAGTATTTCTGTCAAGCAGTGAGAATAAATGTTTAGACAGCTACCTTTGAAATTTTACCCTTGATGTAGAAGATACAAGACCAAAACATTGCCAATTCATAATACAAAATACTTAAATGTTTCATCATTTAAATTTTAGTTTCACTTGACAGACTATTCTTTGTCACGTAATTCCCTTTGATGTACTTAGGTAAACTTTATCTCAAACAACATTGAATTTGAAAGAAGTATCAAAGTAAAAAAGTAGCCATAAGAGGAGGTAGTGTTCAAGAATAAATTACAGTCAATATCTAGGGCATGAAAGCCAGTCTGACATTTAACTGAATTGTCTCTTGAAAACAGAGGTAACATGGGGTTTGGAGATCACACACTTAAGCATGACACACAATTGGATTCACTGCAATGTCCCTCCTTTCCAATATATCACAACAGCTACTATTTTAGTCCACACATACTGTGTAAGTGTATGTTTAAAAATAGCTGCCTGTTCATGAAATAGGGATTTGGGCTTAAGTGTTTTCTGTTTGGATTTAGTTTTCTGTTGGTTTTTTTTTTTTCCTGTTTTGTTTTTAAAGCAGGTCATAGAGCTTTCAATAGTGTATAAGCCACATTGCTACCAATATTAGTCTGTTGTGCCAGTATAGAACTTAGCACTGGCTAATATGCCTTGGTAAAACTTACTTTAGGTGTACACAGACACACACACGTTATTATTTTGTAGCTCCAAGCCAAACATCCAAATTCTACTAGAGACCTCTAATAACCTTCTTTTCATCACCAATTCTGTAGACATAAATAGAAAAGTAGTATATTTACCTGGGTTGGTATGAGGAACCCCAGTACATTGGTTTGCCAATGTTGAGTGAGGAGTGCACCGGGCTCTCCAGAACCTCATGGTGACACCAGGTTCTCCCACATGGTGTTCCTGGGATCCAGGGCACAGGCAGTCAAATATGGAGCAGGTTCAGTCATGCACCATTGAAAAACCATTCAAAGTCTTCACATAAGGTGCACGCTCCTGTCACCCCTGAAGACTGGCTGTTCTCCCAGGTATTCAAGATCACCTTCATCTTTCTGAATTGCATTCATTATCAGCCTAATTGCAGCGACAATCATAGAGTCGGCAAACTCCTGTTTCTATGACTGGTTTGCCCTGACACAAGAGGCTATATCAGGTCCCTCATGAAACAGATTATTTCCTTGTGGTTTTACTTGCTTGATTTTCTCAAGGGGAAGATGTCAGCACTGTAGGGAAAACAGGTGGAAAGGAAAACAAATATTTATTATTGCTATTGTTGTGGTTGTTACTATTGATTATTTAAAACTAAAGGGATTTAGCAAGGGTGGGTAGGGGTAGGCAACAGGCTCAGGCTAAAAAATTAGAGAAAAGACTTCAAACCAGGAAAAGGTTGGATGAGACAGAAAGAGCAGCAGAGCTGCAAAGAGTTCAGGCCTAGTTTTTGAAAGCTAAAAGACAGGTGCATGCGGAGTTTGGCCTGCATGCATCAGAGCCACTTCACAGTGTCACTGGATTTCTTACTTGTTCAAGAGCCTTTTTTTTAACTCGTGTATGATAGATATCTTTTTGAGAACCTCCTGGTGCTGCAGCCCAATCATTGTTTTTGACTCTAGCCTCCACACTGAGTGTTGAACAACACGCTCTGATTTCACTTCCTTCATAAGCAGCTTTTTTACAGGCTGAAAAATATTGGAAACCAAACAATGCACGGTAAGTGGAGACTGATGGAGGAGTCACCGCAAAACTGCACGACTGGTCTGAAACAATTTATTAGTGTAGACACAGCCCTCATGATGGCCATCAGCTTCGTCAGACAGAAGACAAGCCAAGCCACTGATCTGCCACACAACCCTGTCTTACCTGCTGTTCACCTGACTCATCAATCTAGATTACAGATCAATAGCATGTCTATAACCACAAGGGGCACAAGAACATCGGTATTTAAAAGGATATGGACATTTCTGAGCTTGCTTTTCTTATTTCTAGAAAGGTATGTTTTTGAGCTCTCACTGTTGCAGAGAAATACTTCAAAAAATAACATGCACGTATAAACCAGTCTCTAAAACTGCCACACAAATAAACAGCTTCCAATCTTCAAATTTTCTGCTTTTCAACTACGTCTTGACTGAGTTAGCAATATTAAATATATCAACCCAATGCACGCTGGCTCACGTAGTCTTAACCTTATCAAACATTCCTTTCATCTTCTTGCTCAGCTTTCCCAGTCTAACCTAATAGTCTGTGCCCACAGCTCCTCAGCATTCTTCCAGCTCCTCAGATTCCTAGTGGTGAGCTGGTGTCTGGTCATTTTGGAGACCTTTTGATTAAAAACTTACTAATGATTTATCACTCTCTCACTGCAAGGCAACCTGTTCACCTTTCTACATGTAAGCCACAGTAACCAAACCACGACACTATTATAGCCTTCTTGCAGTAAAAACAAAACAAGACCAAAGAAAACCACAGATATGTCAGAAGAAGAAAAGCTCTGTTTTGCTGATCATTTACTTTAAACTTTATTTATTTGCTTGTTGAGTGAAAAATGCAGCTACATTAATTTTTAAATCAAAGTAGATCATATTGCTTTCACATGTATTTTGACAGGTAATAAAAGAGGATTACTTTCCAAGGAAAGACAAAACTGCATAGACTGACAAGAACCACTTCCTCCTGAATCAAATTTCTCTGGGTTCAAAAAGAGAAGCAGCTTGTTGGCCAGCCTACAAGTTTCAGTATCTTGCAAAGAAGGTCACATTAAGATATGATGACAAAGTCACCGACCATTGTTTCATGACATTTCTAAGAAAATTGCATATTCATGTATTCATGCATATGCTGGTAGTATTTTTCAGGACAAGAGCATATGAATACTTTAAAGTTGTTTGTTATTTAAAGCCAAGAACCTGCGTTTGCAGGGCAGGTCACACTGAGAACAGGAGCTCCAGTTATAACAACTGTCCTACTTGTCCACAAGTCTCAGACTTCATGGACTGATTTTATTTTTTTTTAATGAAACCAAATCAGAAGATGCACTCCAGAAAAGGACCTGCTTCAGTTGCTACTTTCAGTTCATGGGGCCAGACTAGAGATAGGTTGAAGTAAAACTCTAGCAGTGCATATAGTGCACTAGCTGTCTTACTCTGCATATCCGCTCCACCTGGATGGTACTCCTGACTAATGGAGACATAGCCACAGAGTATGAGAGAGGAAAGCCAAAGGATAAATAGCTGTGAGCTCCAGCAACTCTTATTGTATTCTGGCTCACAAAGATATTATTAATTCTGTTGAATTGACTTCTAAGGAGAAGATGCAGAAGAATTAGTAACTGCAGTCCCTTTTTATTCTCCAAAGAGGATAAACTCTTCATTCTCAGCTAAGTCTAAAAGCATTCCATAACAGCAAGTCCCTTACAAAGCAAGGCCCTTACAAAAAGAGATTCCTTACACTAATGGAGAAATAAGGGGGCTTAATATTCTTTGAGTGTGAAATATCACTAATAAAGTCTACGTAGATACTCTCCAATACGTTCATCATTACCATCACAAAATAATTTAATAATCAAAGCATGAAGTGCCACTTCTGTGTGAAGCCTTTTATTTATTTGTTTATTTTAAAGCAGAAGCACTCCCTCAGATCTCATGCCTATCTCCACATTCCCCTAAGCTGTTACTTGAATATGAAAGTCTGGCCAGACAGCTTGTCATCCACTGATGTTTTTAAGTACCTTAAAAGTTTTGATAGTTTGCGGTATTGTCTCTTCAAAATCTTCTTTCTATTTTGTAATTAAGTATTTATTTCTTATTAAGATACCAGCAACATCTGAAAGTACACACCCAAAAGGTTGTGTTATTTGTGTTTGACCTCTTGTGAAGATGATATGTTGTACTCTTTTAAGGCCAAATAATGTTTATAAAAGTCTGCTGGCACCTATGTGCTACCTGGTTAGTTCTTCCTAACACTGAGCAAAGGCTGTACATACAATGGTGAAACACCTTCTCCCTTTCCCTCCTGACTAGGACCAGCCTGATTACCGTAAAGACCTCAAAAATATCAAGTCATGTTTTTGGGCTATAGAAAACCCGTATCACTTTGGCAAGTGGCTAAAGAGAAGAAATGTAGCTTTGGATTATCTCTCATCTCCTGAAACAAATATTTAGCAATACTCTCTCCTTATATGGCAACATCCTCAACTGTTTTCCTGATTTCCCTTAACAATAAGAATTGCAAGTGGTGTGCTTTCCAACATGCAACTTCTTGATCCCACATCGTCATCCAACTAAATTCCTTAGCATTCCCTGGAAGCATTCTATAATCAGCATTGTTTGTTAGCAGGACAATTAGAGGTTATTTCTTGAAATTGTACCTTTATAGTAGTAGTAGCAGCAGTAGTAATAGTAGTACTACTAAATAATAATAAATACTACTAAATAATAATAAAAATATTCTTTTGTGTTGGAGAAGCCCCAATAATATTTTTTTGTTGTTGTTTTTACAGGCCATGGAGCATAAAAGAAGTCTGAATATTTAAAAAAATTGAAGCGGGAAATAACACATGTTGTGAAATGGCTGGCAAGTTCTCTTTCACTTACTGCACTCAAAGTCCTTTATTGAGTGACACAGCAAGCTATGCTTTCCTCAGCTGTGAATTGCTTTCAGGCCAGTATCAAGGCAGAGAGCTGAAAAGCAGAAAATTCAACTTCTTCTTTTGTCTGGAAAGTCTCTGCTCCTTATTCACTCCAGTCATTAACTACAACAGCTCACCCATCTTTCTGGTTTGCTCAAGATGTCGTGGCTGGCTGGATGACCAAGAGTCTGTGTAGATACACCTAACTTCGGCCAGTAGATGCCGTCCTTTCTTCAGGCACTAGATGGCATGTGTTACATTTGGAGTATGGTGCATCAAATATTATCAATATCATTATCGCCATTAGAACAATGTCATTGCTTTCCAGATCCCACCTGTAGCTATTTTCAACCCTGGGCTATTGCACTCTACTCTTATGGCGAAAAAAAGCAACCAAAAACCCTCAAAAAAACCCAAATCAAGAAACTTTTTAAAGCACCTTCCATGCAAAATTTATTTTTATTCCTGCTTGCTCTTACTGACTGACCCTCAAGATCCTGTTACGTACATAGTCAAGTCTATAGCCGTTCCATATTTTATTCCTATTAAATTCTATGAGAAAGTCATCCAGTGCTACTAAGGTCCTTACCTATTTTGTTAGCCCTTGTCTTTTCCTGTTGAAATATGAAGATACCATTCACCACGAGTAGAGAGGCTACATTTTGCTGTCAGGAAATATTCTTTCCATGGTATAGTATTTATCTTACTTGAGTCATGTGGGAAAAACCCTTATTGCAAGAGATCCAGAGCATGCAATAGACTTACTAAATAATATGTCTGAAAACTGCAGTGTTTTGGAATTATTGCTGAAGTCTGGCTTTCCTTCTGATGAAACAACATGTATTCCAGTCCCAATACAGAACATTTCTGGAAATAAGTAGCTTTAATAAAAGAAGAAAATGCAATAGTGTGTGCAACTGAAAGGGATAGGGCATGCACGATGACCTTTAGAGTTTTTTTCCAGCAAAATTTTGGTCAACTCTTATTTTAGCTGAACGCACTTATCCATCCTTAGATAAAAGATGACTGCAATACATGACTCAATCAGGAAATGCCTAGTGGGGTTTTCAATGGATATGCACTCAATGAAAATATATACCACCAGGTTCATCTCAGGCGAAAAAAACAGGAACATGCTTGCAACTGTCATCAAGAATTGCTTTCATGACATTGAATTTACTGTCTAAAACCATATATTCAAGTCTCAGTAACCGTGATTCTATTGCTTGTGAACTCTCTAGCTTCAGCTTCTTCAGGATATTAAAACCTGGTTGCATTTTTAAAAAACTCTATGGCACAGATGAGCCATTTCATTTTACCATTGTCCCTCAGTGTTCTGGAAAAATATTTTCCAGTTAATAGCTATTGAACAGCTCAGCTTTTTTTGATGACTTATTAAGCCATTGCAACTCTTCATTCTCATTTTTCCAAAACTGGACTCCTGCAAAATTGTTTGTAAAGGTGTATACCTCTCCACAATTTAGCTGCACGTAGAAGACATGCATGTAGAAGGCCCTCCCAAGGCTTCATCATCCAGCAGCCCTCAAAGGTCTCTTCTGTTGATTTCTCAGGGATATAAATGAAAATTTTTGCAACTTCTACCATCTACAGCATCCAGCAGCAAGGAGGCAACAGGCTACTGTGCCTATCTCTTCGGAGCGTGACTGCTGCCAATTCCTTCTACCCTCTAGTGCTTCAAAGTGGTTGAAGAGTGAGCCCTCTCCAAACTTGGTTGCAGACCCTGTAGACAAAATATATACTGTGCTATCTAAATCCATGGACTTGGTCTCACTAGGATGAGATTTAGAGGCTAAAATCCAAGTACTTATGTTTTCTCATGGGGTGTCATCTGTTGCTCAGAAAGATAATTAGGGGGGCCTAACCTGGGACTGAGTAAATGACTAATCAGGCGTATTATTAATAATTTTTATGTTATCAAGCTTTTGAATGAAATACAAAAATTAAATAAACTGTAAGACAAAATAAGTTTTTTTAACTCTAAGAAGCCAAAGCCTTCCGGCCTGGTCACATGAACTTGTCATTCCTCTGAAGGCTTATTCTGTTCAAGTAGCAAGCTTTCTCATTTCTTTTGTCAGCTTTCCATCAAAGACCACCATAAGATAGGTGATGGAAATATGAAATATGTATATTACCAAATGCTGGGTAGAAATTCTAATACTTAATGAACATCCTTCTACTTAAAAAATACATAAAGATCAGATAGCATCTAAATTCTGTTTGCAAGAGAGAAAGAAACAACAAGCCACAAGTGATGAAATAGCAAGTTTCTCCCTGCCGTTATGTTTTACTCTTGACTTTGTCTAAGACTGTCAAAAATGTAAGAATGGGAACTGCAAAATACTTCGCTTTACGTAGCTGACACATCTCACTTAATTGTGGGTTTTTTTTTCAGCAGGAGAGAAGAGAGGCATATGAGTGTGACGAAAAAACAAAAATATCCATATTCTTATTTAACAACAGCAAAACAACTTCAAAGAACATAATTTTTCTTCTATAAAATATTTCTTTAGACAGAAAAAGCAAAACAAGAACCACAACCACAAACAAAATAACAGTTTCTCAACTGACACTCGATCTGTTTATAATTTTTCACATTTAATGGCACTGCATCTATGTGACATTTCTCTGGAAGAAAAATAAGGACTTTGATGATTGGTGTTAGAAGAGGAATAGTCCATATGTACATTTACATCTCTTCCAAAGTAAATTTCTTCCTTTTGTACAATGTATGCACTTGTGTTTCCAACAGTATTGCTCAGATGAGTAGAATACAACAACTGGTGATTTTTATGGATGCATTGGACCAACTAGATACCTAAAAGAGCACCCTGATAATGCAGTGAAGAGACAGGGACAGATGAAACTGTTACAAGTAAACCAGCAACTAGCTATTGCCCAACTTCTGTATTAGAAAATTTGTTAGTCATTTCTCGAGAAGGGTTTGAAGAAATGAGGAAAAAGCCTCTCATCCTCACCTGGACTTCATATTTAAATATGTTTAGACTAAGCATCAAACACTGTGTTTAGGAGGCAAACAATATATCATGTATGTTTGATTTTCTGTTTAGTACCTGAAAGACATAGACCAGCAGCACCCATTCAGTACCCTATAGCTTTATGATAAACTACACTTACTTGAAACACAAGGCAGCGGTTCAAGAAGCCAGCAGTAAATTCTCAACTCAACTGACTTCAGTAGAAAGATGTTTTCATTTACAGTTTTCAGCTACTCTTATTGAAAAGAGTATTAAATAAATATAAGAAGGGAATCAGTGGCCAAATGTGCTGAATTGTATATTCACCATAGCTAAATGTGCTAAATGTTTGATGAAGGATATAAATAATTAGTAACACGCACATACATTTGAAAAGTTTCTTCTGCTCAGGCATGCATATATCTGACATCTGAGTTTGGAGTGGCAAAATGTGCTTTCTTTGCTATTTCTCTTCCCTAGCACTTTCTGTGGTTAACCGGGGAGCCAGGTTCTTTTCCTGCACCTGCCAAAGAGACAGTGGCCCATCGTTTTACTGTGTGCTCTTTAATTCCCTCAACTATAGCAGGGAGCTACTGATGTTCATTAACTGCTTACTGGGATTTTTATGTAGTGGAACACGACATAATCCATTCATTCACATCTCTATTAATGTCATTCTTGCATAGGCATAACACCATATTCTTATTCCCTCAAGGCCTCTTCATTTGCCTACTCACACTCAGTCTTCTAAGCCACTTTTAATCACATCAGGCCTGAATTGGGAAAATATAAAGAAATTCTTTTGATGATAAAATAAATATGTATGTATGTATACACATACATACTTATAAAATTGGTATTCCAAAATTCACTTCCACATGGCTTGCAGATATCCTGGCAAAAAGCATATCTTAAGGATTCAAATAGAAAAGAACTGTAGACATGAAAATATTAAAGGTACGCTTAGAGTAAGCACAAGGGCATGTGCTAAGAACAGGGAATCTACCAGGTATTTAGTCTAGCAACCTTTGTATTCAACCTGCGATGCAAACACTATCTAAATGGTAACAAACCTTCTAACATCTAAAGACTCTAAAAGAGCTGCATATTTACCATAAGTTGCTATCACCTTGATCTGGCAATGATTTTTTTAAAGAGAAAAGGGAGCTTCCTTGAATAAGCTAGGGTGGGTTTTGTTTGTTTGTTTGTTTTTTTCTTTTTAAATTTAACTATTCCAGAAATTGTATTTGAAAAGAACTTTAAGAGTTCCAATAAGCCTAGGCCCAAGAAAAGGATCCCTAACCAATCTCTGAGTGATTAAATTAACTCAAAGTTCTCAAAATGAAAAAAATAAATGTTCTTTTTCCTTCTTTTTGTTCTAGTACGATGATGGAGTCAGGCTATACTGTGACTAAAAGACAAAGTAATAAGGAAATGCTATACAAAGGAGGTAAGGAGGTGTGATTGTTACCAGGAATACTTGTTTCTTTCCCATTTATTTTGCTTGCCTACAGCTGAAGTTCCTCTGTGTCAGTCAGACCACTCTAAAGGAGCACTTCAGGTCATGTAAACAGCAAGGGAGGTTTTGCGTACAAGCAAAAAACCTAACACGTCCTCATCCCAAATGCAAAATAATATTTTTTTTATGTCTACAAGGACCATGATTAGAGATATCTCATTGCAGTATCATTCTATAACAATGAAATTTGACACTGAAACCCATAGACTTAATGGGTCAAGGTTAATCCTTATGGATTTGACAACCGTAGAAAATTATTGGAGATATTGGTCAGTCTATTAGGTGACAAAAGTGAATTGAATGAAACATGACCAGTTCTATAAGCACTCTTGCACTGGGGAAAAAAAAAAAAAAAAAACAACAACTTTTTTTTCTTTTTCTGCCTGAACTCAAACAAAAAGCTGATTGTGAAGTTTACAGAGATAAATAGAATACAACCACTACTTACACGTGTGTATATAACCAGACATTAAACCTCAAAAGCTTTGGGAAAGGTTAAAATTCTTCAGAAGGTTTCTACATCAATATGTAGATTTAAAAATCATAGATCAAGGCTGGATCACTTTCTAATTTTAAATCATGGAAGAATGTAAAAGACTTTAAGAACAAAAATGCATCAGAAAAGTGAGCAGATGGACAAAAATACCCAACCTTATAGTAAGATTTGAAAGAACAGTTTCAATAAGGAAATATAGTTAATGAAAAACCTTTGGACACACCATGCTATCAGTTCCTTTATTAAAGAAGATAATGAAGACTAATACCAAAAATTTTTTACCTTATTTAGTGAAGAAATCCTTTTTCAAAGTGCAAAACCACAAGAATAACCTGCACTAAAATTGCAATTCCATAAAAAGTGCTAAGAAGCAAGGGGTGGGAGTAGTGGTAGGGGAAGATTACTAGTGATCTGTTTTGATTTTAACAAAGTACCTAATTTCTCATCAATGTCAGGTTGGTGTCTTTGTCTCACAAACAGGCTCAGTATATTGAAAAGGTCATGGAGTTTGCTCATGCCTTAGGGAAGCCATTTCACATCTGAAGGCCATTTGTGAAGATCAGAGGTGAATAAAGGACAAAATATGTCTAGTTCCAGTCAGCCAGAATATATTGTAAGTAAGCAGCAAAATTTCACATGAAGACTGCTGAGCAAGAAAAACATTGGGAAAATCAAAGAAGGGTATGTGCAAATACTCATAGGCATCCAACTACCAAATTTCTAGCTTTCATCTATTTCTCACAGTGCAATGTACCCAAAGTATTTCTTTCTACCCAACTCAAGAAGTGTCCAAGCAAACACAAAGAAAGCACAATAACAGGGATAATTTTAAAACATAGCCAACAGTGTCTGTGATTTTCTGTGCCCTCTGGAGAGAACACACTGGAGGATTTTTCCTTATTCAGCTTAATCCATCTCTTCCTGATCCATGCCAGCTGTCCTGAGACCAACTTGAAACAAACCCTCAGCCATTACTAGCACAAACAAGTTTAATACCATGGATGAAGCACCTTATTTTCACCAGGGTGGCCACCCTGAGGCCTGAACATTCACACAGTGCAAACCAGACTCTAAGCTTAGCAACACCGTACACGTCTCTTGGCTTCCAGACATCCCAAACAGTAACGTTCTACAAAAAGTCCTGTAGAGTATATCCCAACCAATAACATACAATATTACAGATGAGACTGTCAGAAACTTTCTAAGTCTTTATATTCATTCAAACAAGATGTCAATATCTTTAGCATTCATAAAATGTTTTCTTCAAACCCTCTGTCAAACAAGTTAGTGAAAGAGAGTGAAAGAATTTTTCTATTGGCTCTTTCTCTGTAAAGTGCATATTAAAACCAGAAAAGCCATTGGATAAACATGAATGTGCTTCATCATGAAATAGCTACTACAGGAAAATAGTATCTCCCTCAGCCCACAAACAAGTCAGAATCTTCATGTTTTCTGATTTTATTTCTACCTCATGACTTTTGAGGTTTTTGAAGATAAGAAGAAACCCACTGATGGTAATGTCCATTTCCATGTAGCAAGTATGCCACACACACTAAGGAAAGGTATTCAGTCTGTACGTGGTACAAAATTTTGCCTCAACTTTGCAGGTAGGTGTGCTCTCTTCTGAAAATGTTTCAGCAGTACTGCTCTGACATATTCCATCCATTTGAATTCTGTGAGAGCACTTGTAAATGCACTTGTATCCTATTCATAGTCCTCAGGGGGCAGAAAAATCCCTCAAACTTGCCCAGGTTTATCAGGTCTTTTGAATAACTTCAAGGACTTCTGACCTTACAAGCTTCTTTGGTTTCATGTAATCAATTAAATGATCAACTCACCTGAACAAGTTTCTAAAAACACCTGAAGAAAAGGTTCTTAGATGCATCTCAAACCACTGTATTGAAATTTCTTATATTATCATGGATATGCAGTAGTTAAAAAGTACTGGATATTTTATAATATCTCACTGACACCACTGTCTTGGAGTTTATTCCTCCTAATCTTTTGAAATACTAACTCCATCCTTTCCCAGGACAGTGCCTTTGAAACACAGAGGAAGTTACGCTTTTCCTCATAATTAGCATTCTAATTGCAACATATGCAATTAGAATGAGTTATGTGGCCTGTCATCCTGCCTCCTGATAACATCAGATGAACTCAAAGAGAAAAAACGGATGCATACTGGAAGAAATTAACGTAATTCTCCATCTGAGAATTTTTAAATAGATTCAAATGTATGCTTGAGTGATCACTTGAAGCCCCTGGAAAAATACTGAATGTATCTTGAACAAAATTTTTTCAAATGGACCCAAAAGTTAGGCTTCTGGTATCTGTTTGCCTCTTTCCTCCTTTCTCCCACTTTGAAACCCAAGGCTTACTTCAGCACTCTCTCTGAACACAGCAAGCAATAAAGAAACTGTGACAATACTCATGATCACTGGATACAAGAAATCATGACTCACTGCTTTCTGAAAGCAGCTGTATAGGTTTCCTGTTTGTCTTTCAGGTATGTTAAAATACCTAGCTCTTGAGGAATGTAAGCCAATCAGATTGCACAGGGAAATACGTGAGCTGAAGCAGCCCCTTTGGTTCAAGGTCAAACATTAGTATTTTAAGAACAATTTGCCTTCTGTTTAAGATCCTGAACAACAGAAATAAAAAGCAGAAGCAACAAAACTTACAAAGACAAATTCCCCTACGACTAGTTGTGCTGTTATTTAGAATATCTTATTCCATGGACACAGAGAAAAATACTGGCTTCAACTTCCACAGTACTTATGCTTTGATGAATATATTTTGTGTTATTCTTAAAAAGAGCTGATATCTGCTTATTTTCTTCTGACATCCATTCCAGTACTATTCATCCCACAAAACTTCGTAAGGGTAATGCAAACTTGATTTCCTACTAAATTAGTTGCATTGTAATGTATCATCAGTTCATGCCCTTAGAGCCTGGAACTGCATTTCTGAAACTAAAGAAGTTTCACCATCCATTGACTTCACAGATCTGCCCTGTACTGTCTTTTATTATCTAATCATAACTCATTAAGTTAACTTTTACCACATTTTACTATATTTTTGGTCCCATATTTCTACTTCTATGCTGTCATCTCTGTTCATGACCTTTTTTTCCTTCCTTTCAAGTCAGCATAGCTAGTCTAGGTAAATATTCCCCTATGCATACTTCTTCCATGCTCTTCACTTTTTACTGATTTCTAAAGTGTCCAAATTAACAACCCATGACAAGGCAATTCTTTTGCACCATTAGCTCAGCAGGAGTTCCGTGCCTGTTATAGAGATTACTTGCCAAAACAAATAATGCAGATAATGTGCAGTACACCCATGTTGTTTGCCTGTTGTGACAGTGTGAGCCCTCAGCTTTAAGCAGTTCTGGGCAAGAATGGATGCCAAGAATCAAAGCTGTTTCTTCTCTGCAGCTTTTTTGTAAATCAGAATCTAATTTCTTTATTCTGACCAAGGTTATTTTCACAACTACACTAACTGAAAACCCCAGGGTTTTAGAACCAGTCCCCTGCCCCCCCTCCCCTAACTACTGAAACACTGCCCTAATTTTCTGAGTTGTCAGCAGGCTACAGTTGAATGAGAAATTGTCATTGCATAACTGTTTTGTAAATGAAGCTGTGCTACTTATCACAAACACAACTTCAGAAACCGGCATGTAGTAAAATTACTACTGTGATCAGAAAAGAAATACTGCACACTGCTTTTTACATTGCCTATTTTCCATCTTCAAAAATAGTCGCATAATCTTCTTACTTGTCTTTCTTTTGCATTTCTCTGAATGGATCTTTTCTTTTTCATTTAAATCATTATTTATTGTATGTTCTTCCTTGTTTCCCTCTCTTTTATTCACTCTCTCTTCTTTAGCAGTTCTTAATGTACATTTTCCTGATCTATGCTAATGTTATGTCAGCAGGAAACCCCAGCATGAGGGTTAAAGCCAGCTACAATGCTGGTCAGTCACTCCCTTGGCCAAAGCACAAGCACCCCATTTCTTGCCTTGCTTTTTCCTCCTATTATTTTTTCCACCACAGCTGTCTCACTTAGTAGCAACGTTAGAAAACTGCTGCTTCTCAAAGGCTATAAACATACCTCTTTCCAAAACATAGGGTAATGAAAATTTACATGTAATAAACATAACCAAAGTATGTGTTTTATATAACAATACTGATACATAATTGACAGAGTAAAGATATTAGAAAAAAGTATTTTTTAAGTTTCTTACATAGTGTACTTTTTCTATTAAAGAAGTGTTAGTGTTTGGCCATTTCACAATATTGACATTACTGCTACGCTGTGTGTACTAGTATGTGTTATGTGCTGTTCTTTCCTGTCACACTGTCATTGTGTTTGGTGAGCTATCTCAGTAGTGGAAAGGACGCATTCCTTTTTCCTCTTTGTACGTGTAATGCTTATTAAATCATAGAAACTACAACAGAGAAAGTAATTTCAGGTGTTTTTCATGATCATGGTATAAAGCATTTTTTTCTGTGCATTGCCATAATGAGGGAATGTATTTCTTATTTTTACAGAAGGAAAACAGCTTATAGCCCAAAAAACACCAATTAACAGAGAAAATCAAGACCATTTATTGTACTTATTCAGTAATTCTGCTGACTGATACGTCTGAGATATTTTAGAGGTGCTGCTCTTTCCATTATACCAAAAATAAGGGATTTAATGATACTGTTAAGTGAGATGTGAATATATAACATCAATCCCACACCAGATAGTAAATAGAAAGATTGCATGAGAGACAATTTCAGCCACACTTTTTGCGGGGCAGGGGAGGGATGGTCTTGAAAAACACAGCAGTAATTATTTCCTTGAATATTAGTGTAAGGGTTTGTATTGTACCAAGGAATGACAGCAGTTTAAGGAAATACGATGGCAGGAATATTTAGCTCTCTGAATATTAATGGTCTTATTTTCAATTCGTTGTCACTGTCACATTATGTAATTGTGGAGGCAGATTCTCCCACCTACATCAAACAGGCATATGCCATCCTCACTGCAAAAGATAAATCCCAGGCACATGTACTGACAGAGCTGGGAATAGTGTGTGTTTAAGCAGGGCAGGGAAGAGAAAGGGAAATCAATTTCTTTAGCTGTACAATTTGAGTATCACAAAATTCTCTGTGAACTTACCCTTCACTGAAGAATCTTCTCAGACCTTTGTATGTGCTCTGGCATACATTTAAACTGCAATCCAGACTGCAGTTAAACAGCAGTATTAAGTTGCCACAGACAGAATAGATGTCACCAGCAGATCATTTCCTGTTATCCTTTCAGTAACAGCACTTGACATCAAATCAAGGCACAGCCACTTTGCTGAGGCTGCTCTACAGTGAACTTTCTAGAGTGGTGCCAAAATAATGCTGCAGAAGACATTAAGTCAAATAAAAATATGACAGTCATATTTCACAGGTTCTGGTCTGTAGCATTTGCGACTTATTAACCGAAGACTAGAGAAAAATAGTTGAATGCACTTATACATAAAGCAAAGAAGAAAAAATAATGAATCCTTTTGTTTGTTTGTTTTGTTTTATGGTATTCTAAAATGTGTGTTATTCTGAGTTCTTATTCCTGGAAAATGTGTATATTTTTTTCTACAGTTTCAGGATAACTCATTATCCAAGATTTCATAGCCTGTTACTGTTGTGCATTTAACGGGGAAAGAAAAGTTTTCAGAGACCCCAGTAGTAATAGAGTTTACAAATTGTGTGGCCAGAAAATGCTGTTTGTGACTTGAAGTAAAGAACAATCTTCAATATTTTGTGAAAGAGATATTGACGCTGTTCAGAACATCAAACTCATAAACCACCGACCAGGTTACAGTAGGTTGTTTCACACTGGCGGTATTCAATTTCCAAACCTTTTTGGTAGTATTGAGGCTAATATACTACAGAAATACAACAATTGAAAAATTAAGAAAATGGGGAATAAAAGCCTCTGCTGGCCTGAGATTCCATCAAGAGAGGCACACCTGCCTTCCTAGATTGGTAGAGTATCACTCAGCTTTACCCTCTTATCACTTAGAGCTTGTATCAAGAATGTGATTTTAAGTACAGAAGCAAAGTCAGACCAATTAATAAATGCAGAATCAAAATAAGCGTAAGAAGATATCTACATCCTCTAAAACTGGCATGGGGAGACTCCTTGCTGGTCTGAATTTCCTAGAGTAAATCTTGATCTGATTCTTACAGACAAAAAAGGGTAAGCTCCTCTGCAGCTACAGGGATTTGCCAACTGGGACCCAGTTTACAACTGGAGACTTCTGTTTACAGCAGTCTGTCTTATGTGCTCACCACAGAAAATCTGAAAGGAAGTAATCTTAGCCAAAGTGAAAGAGACTGGCTTACACCAGGATTCATCTTCAAAGAAAATAAATAGGTAGCTCTCTTTCCGGAATAAACTTCTCTTTTTGTTTCTCCATTTCTCTTTTAGAAAAGGAATTATGCTGAAATTGCAATTTCATAAATTGCAATTATGCTGAAAATGCATTTTTTTGCATGTTCTAAGAAAGTTTATGAACTAGTAATTTCAGCATTACTAATAAGCACTACCCGAACAGCTGTCTACCTCATATGAATGATTAAAGGAAACCTACAGACAGGGGTATTTACCGTCTACTCAAATTTACTTACATTTCTCCCTCCATATGAAACAGGGTGATCATAACCTTTGTAAGACTCCTGCATGTTTGCATGTAGGACTTCTTTCATAACTATTGTCTTAGAAAAGTGTGCCCAACACAGAATGCAAATACACATTTGGCAACATGTTATTGGTCATTTATTTGTATAACTGTAGTATCCAAAAGTGACAGTCAGATTCGTAACATCCTAGATATCAGGCATCATATGAACAGATGAGCAAATCCTTCCTCAAAAGCTAAATTTGCAAATTAGTGTCATAACACTGATACCTCAGTATATGATGACAAAAATAGAAAAGTATGCCAGGTAAACAAAAATAATAGTGTTCTGTGGAGAGAGAGAAAGCAATCTGATAGTTCTGTATATTCTCTATTTCTATTAACAGTAGACTTCCTTTCCTTTTGTCTGAGCACCTGGAAATCAGGTTTTGTTCCTACTGGTAAAAGGAAGATGAAAAGGAAAGTAGGTAACACTAGAATAAGTGTTTCAAGTGTCCCACCTTTCAAGTGACTGGGAGAAGAAGGGTAACGAATCAGTTTGGAGACAGCAGGGGAAAAAAAGGTCATTCAACTGGTGAAATGCAAGCAACAATCATTGCTGCTCACCCTTTCCTCACTCATACATAGAGGCCAGCATATAACGACTGGCATATGCAAGCACAAAAACCTCCAGTGGAGTTAGAGGGGAGGAATGCTGAAAAGTTTGTAGACTACTGGCGATGTGGGCAGAGGTTTGTTATCAGATTTAATCTTAAACATAGCCTTGTTCACAGAAGCACCAAGACAAGCAGAAAAACATATTAATCTTTATTTAAGTAGCAAACCCTGGGGGAAAAAAAAAAAAAAAGTAAAAAAATTCCTCACCCCAAGAGAAAAGTGGGGTAGCACATCCAGCAAAAATATTACTAGCTGATATGCATTGGAGAGTATCACATAACATATTAGTCAAAACCAGTCTTATTTCTAGTCTTCTTATTCACTGAAATTTAAAAGATACTTAAAGAAACACATGGAAAATTTCAGGGCTTTTTCTGTAAAAATTGCCTTACCTTTTTAAAACATGTTCAAATATATCCTTCTAATAATTTTGCTACAATACCACTTCCTAGAGCTCTAACACCATGTTTCCTGAAGAAACAAAAAGGCATCCAGAAACTCCCATTTATTGCAGTGAATAGAGGATGAGAACCTACAGAAACATTAACAAGACCACCACATAATACATCCATATTAATTAGAACTGAAGTGTATTTACACTGTTCAATCAATTACTTTGTAATTAAAATTACTCATTTAACTAGAAGCAAGAATTAAATGCCTGAATTGCTCAATTATGAAACAGAAGGCAAAAGACTAATATATTTATTACTTACTAGAAATCCAAAACAATACATTTAAACTGTAGGGCTCTTTAGATGCACTTGCAGAAATGTAACTGGTGCAGTTAAAATACTCAGATTAATTATTTATGTCTAAGCTTGTAGCTATTCTTCTACCCACACCCATGCTTAGGCTGCATTTCTGCACAGGGAATGCAGTAGTTCTAGCTGCTGTCATTTTTTTTCTATGTAATTACATAGCATTTTCAGAGAAGTACTTCAGTGTCATAGACATTTATATAGACTTCCATTTAATTACAGGGACAGAAATAATTTACATAACAAGCCCAAAATCTGGTTCAGACCCCATGGGCCTTTGAGACAAGAGGAAGTGAAATGACAGCTCTTGGGAATCATCATTAAAATCTAAGTTTAACGTTGATAGGAAGAAGTGGAAACAACTGTATCTTGTTTCAGAACCATTGAAAACACATACTCACACTAGATGCAAGCACAGTTCCTTCGTTATTATCCTACCAGCAATCATGCTGACACAGTATTTATAAGGCAAAAGACATAAAGACTTCCCTGTCATTGCACAGGTATACAGGTGGGAAACACGGGTGAGTAATTCCCACAAGAAGCATTAAAGACACCAAGACAGTAAATAAAGAAGCTGAAGGTGAGACGGGGATTTGAGGAAGAGGTTATTGGAAGGTGAACTTTGGGATTTAGTGTTAGGCTTTTGCTTTCATTTCAGGTATATTTCATTAAGTTTCATTTCAGATGTGAAGACATATTGTCAAAGGCCCAAAATAAGGATATCTAGCCAAGATTCCAAGAATAATATAAGTGTTGGGTAGCTAACCTAAGGCCTTTATGTTTCAATTCTTTGCGGTAAACTCACTAATTCAAAACACTTTCACAAAACAAATACAGGGCAATATTATTAGCTTAGGAGATCATACAGCGGCAGCAACAGACTACAACTCCTTCTCCCAAGCTCTTTTTAGGTTCAATGCGGGAGACAGAAGCAAAATACTGACAATAGTGCCACTAGATGAGAAAGCCAGGAAGCATGATGTTCATGCAAGAAATGGGCTGACCCTCATATGGTGAAAGCAAGTGCCTCCTGTGGGCATCAGTGCCCAGTCTGAAGTGGGATGCTTGGAGTCACAGGTGGAAGCCTGCTGATGCTGCCAGGGACAGATATTCTGGAAGATTTAGAAAAATGTACCAGGGAAGCCCAAAGCTACTGAAAAATATCTTGATAAGGTAGGTCAGATCATTAACCATTCAGATCTTTCTTGTAAAGACCCATATTCAAGTGAGGTATGCAGAAACTTAAATCAAAAACTGAGTCCACTCAGCCATCAACTTAGCCTCCAAATATTAAATCTTTACAGACATGCTAGTTTAAAAACAACAAGGAAGAAAACCCCCTTAAGATTCCTAAATGGGGAGCGTGCTGCTCTTGTGCTAAGGTGGAACACCCCTGCAGGGAGGACAGCCACCCTTGATGGGACAGCAGGAAAGGGGGCCTGGCACTCAGCAGGCATGGCATCAAGGCTGCTGCCATTTGGCATCTCCAAGAGCCTAAGTGGCACAAGGCGAGGAAGGGAAGACAGTTGGGAGCCAGGTCACATGGGTAGTGGAGGGTGGCTGCCAGGCAGGGGAAGCTAGAATCTTGTGACTGCAGGCAATGGGGAAAATCCATCTGCTTCACCTACTAATCACATTGATTATAGTGTGCTTGGCACTGGCTGAGCCCAAACCAGGCACCTACATGAAGGAGAAGAGTGATATTTATAGAACGTTCCCCCCTGCATGATGTGGAGACACCATCTGATGACCTGAGACATCCAGACAGGATGCTTGTTGCTTGCCAGGGGCCAAGGTGTTGCAGTGGGACTGCCAAGTCTGGCCTTTGGACTATTACCGCTTGCTGCTCTTCCATGTGGGCACCAGGAATACCATTGGGATAACCCAAAGCACATCAAGAGTGACTTCAGAGCTATGGGAACAAGGGTGAAGGTCCTGAAGGACCCAGGTTGTGCCTCCTCCATCCTGCCAGGCAGAGGGAAAGGCTGGAGAAGGGGACTCATACAACAAGTCAATATCTAGCCACATGGCTGGTTTTTCAGGCAGGTCTGTGCCTTCAGTGATCACAGGACCTTCCCTGAGGAGCAAGGGCTGCTGACCAGAGATGGGGCACATCTTATAATGGGGCATAAGTGTCTTCACAAACAGGTTTGCTAATCTATTGAAGAGAGAGTTTAAATATGTGTGCTAGGCGAAGGTTACCATAACTAGAAGAGAAATGAGGGCACAAGGGATAGAACACGTATCTGAGGGACAGCATGAAGGGGAGGCTCTCACACTTTCCCTGTGAGAACACAACTTGGGCCTGCATACCGATGCATATAGCATGGGGAACAAGCAGGAGGAATTAGAAATCTGCAGTTGCAGAGATATAAATCTATTTGGATTATAGAGGCATGGTGATCTAGCCCTCATGATTGGAGCGCTGCAATGGAGGGATTCAGGCTCTTTAGGAAAGACAGTGGGCAGGTGGAGGTGAGGTTGCATGCTCTTGAATGCATGGAGCTTTGCACTGGAGCAGGTGACAAAGCATTTGAGAGCTTTTGGGTAAAGGATTAGAGGACAGATCAGTAGAGGTGATGTGGTAGTTGATGTTTGCTACAGATTTCCTGGTCAAGAAGAGGAGGCATATGAAGCCTTCTTTAAGCAGCTGGAGAAAGTGCGCCAGTCAGAATCTGTGGTACTCATGTGTGGTGGGTTGATGCTGGCAGGACTCCAAGTGCCCATTAAGCTGCTCTATCACTCCACTCCTCAGCAGGACAGGGAGGGGAGAAAATAAGATGGAAAAAACTTATGGGTCAAGATAAAGGCAGTTTAATAAAGCAAAAACAAAGGCTGCACGTGGAAGCAAAGGACAACAAAATGTTTATTCTCTACTTCTCATCAGCATGCAATGTCCAGCCACTTCCTGGGAACTAGGGCTTCAGTACATGTAGGGGTTGCTCCAGAAGACAAATGTCATAATAATGAATGCCCCTTCCTCCTCCTCCTTTTTCTTAGCTTTTATTGCTGAGCAGACGTCACATGTATGGAATATCCCTTTGGTCAGTTTAGGTCAGCTGTCCTGGTTGTGTCCCCTCCCAAGATCTTGCCCACCTCCAAACTACTGGTGAGGGGAGAATGTTGCAGAGACAACTTTGATGCCGTGTGAGCACTGCTCAGCGGTAGCCAAAACACGTGTGTTATCAAAACCTTTCCAGTTACCAATATAAAGCACAACATTATGAGGGCTGATATGGGCAAAATTAACTCCACCTCAGACAGACCCAATACATGATGGCAAACTTAAGCCACCCCATTATCTGCTGAAAGGGCAATACAGCTGAGCACAAGCAACCCAGGAGACTTCTAGAATGTATCAAAGTAATTCCTTGATACAGGTGATGATTGAACTGACTAGCAGCGATGCTGTATTGGACCTGTTACCAACAAGGCAGAACTATGTTGGATGATGTAAAGATCAAGGGCAGCCTTGTGATTGTGAGACTGGCGAGTTTGAGATCCTGAGTGGAAGAAAGATAAACAGCAAAATAAATCCCCTAGACTTTAGAAGAGATTTCTTTAAGGATCTGCTTGGTAGGATCCCACAGAAAACTGCTCTTAAAGGGTGAAAAGGCCCAGAATTAGCTAGCTAATCAAGGACAGTCTCCTCAGAACAGAAAACAGTCAATTCCCATGTGCAGAAATTTGAGCGAGTATGGCTGAAGGCCAGCATGGGTGAACACATTACTCTTGACTGGGCTCAAACACAAAAAAAAAAAGTTCACAGAAGGTTGGAGCAGGGACAGACTGCTTCAGAGGAATACACAGGTGTTGCCAGCACATGTAGGAATGGAGCGAGGAAAGCCAAAGCTTTCAAAGTTGAAACTAGCAAGGGAGATGAGTAGCAACAAAAAAAGTGGAGTGCATGTGAATGCATGGGTGGCTAAAGGGAGGTTAGGGAGAGTGTGAGCCCATTGCTTAGCGGGGCAGGGGGCCTAGTGAAAAGCAATAAGGAAAAAGCTGAGTACTGATGGAGAAGCCACAAAGGTGACCAGCTAAAGACACTGACAAAGAATGGTATCTCCTCAGTCCTGAGCCAACCCTGATGAGCTCAGCNAAGGGCTGCTGACCAGAGATGGGGCACATCTTATAATGGGGCATAAGTGTCTTCACAAACAGGTTTGCTAATCTATTGAAGAGAGAGTTTAAATATGTGTGCTAGGCGAAGGTTACCATAACTAGAAGAGAAATGAGGGCACAAGGGATAGAACACGTATCTGAGGGACAGCATGAAGGGGAGGCTCTCACACTTTCCCTGTGAGAACACAACTTGGGCCTGCATACCGATGCATATAGCATGGGGAACAAGCAGGAGGAATTAGAAATCTGCAGTTGCAGAGATATAAATCTATTTGGATTATAGAGGCATGGTGATCTAGCCCTCATGATTGGAGCGCTGCAATGGAGGGATTCAGGCTCTTTAGGAAAGACAGTGGGCAGGTGGAGGTGAGGTTGCATGCTCTTGAATGCATGGAGCTTTGCACTGGAGCAGGTGACAAAGCATTTGAGAGCTTTTGGGTAAAGGATTAGAGGACAGATCAGTAGAGGTGATGTGGTAGTTGATGTTTGCTACAGATTTCCTGGTCAAGAAGAGGAGGCATATGAAGCCTTCTTTAAGCAGCTGGAGAAAGTGCGCCAGTCAGAATCTGTGGTACTCATGTGTGGTGGGTTGATGCTGGCAGGACTCCAAGTGCCCATTAAGCTGCTCTATCACTCCACTCCTCAGCAGGACAGGGAGGGGAGAAAATAAGATGGAAAAAACTTATGGGTCAAGATAAAGGCAGTTTAATAAAGCAAAAACAAAGGCTGCACGTGGAAGCAAAGGACAACAAAATGTTTATTCTCTACTTCTCATCAGCATGCAATGTCCAGCCACTTCCTGGGAACTAGGGCTTCAGTACATGTAGGGGTTGCTCCAGAAGACAAATGTCATAATAATGAATGCCCCTTCCTCCTCCTCCTTTTTCTTAGCTTTTATTGCTGAGCAGACGTCACATGTATGGAATATCCCTTTGGTCAGTTTAGGTCAGCTGTCCTGGTTGTGTCCCCTCCCAAGATCTTGCCCACCTCCAAACTACTGGTGAGGGGAGAATGTTGCAGAGACAACTTTGATGCCGTGTGAGCACTGCTCAGCGGTAGCCAAAACACGTGTGTTATCAAAACCTTTCCAGTTACCAATATAAAGCACAACATTATGAGGGCTGATATGGGCAAAATTAACTCCACCTCAGACAGACCCAATACATGATGGCAAACTTAAGCCACCCCATTATCTGCTGAAAGGGCAATACAGCTGAGCACAAGCAACCCAGGAGACTTCTAGAATGTATCAAAGTAATTCCTTGATACAGGTGATGATTGAACTGACTAGCAGCGATGCTGTATTGGACCTGTTACCAACAAGGCAGAACTATGTTGGATGATGTAAAGATCAAGGGCAGCCTTGTGATTGTGAGACTGGCGAGTTTGAGATCCTGAGTGGAAGAAAGATAAACAGCAAAATAAATCCCCTAGACTTTAGAAGAGATTTCTTTAAGGATCTGCTTGGTAGGATCCCACAGAAAACTGCTCTTAAAGGGTGAAAAGGCCCAGAATTAGCTAGCTAATCAAGGACAGTCTCCTCAGAACAGAAAACAGTCAATTCCCATGTGCAGAAATTTGAGCGAGTATGGCTGAAGGCCAGCATGGGTGAACACATTACTCTTGACTGGGCTCAAACACAAAAAAAAAAAGTTCACAGAAGGTTGGAGCAGGGACAGACTGCTTCAGAGGAATACACAGGTGTTGCCAGCACATGTAGGAATGGAGCGAGGAAAGCCAAAGCTTTCAAAGTTGAAACTAGCAAGGGAGATGAGTAGCAACAAAAAAAGTGGAGTGCATGTGAATGCATGGGTGGCTAAAGGGAGGTTAGGGAGAGTGTGAGCCCATTGCTTAGCGGGGCAGGGGGCCTAGTGAAAAGCAATAAGGAAAAAGCTGAGTACTGATGGAGAAGCCACAAAGGTGACCAGCTAAAGACACTGACAAAGAATGGTATCTCCTCAGTCCTGAGCCAACCCTGATGAGCTCAGCCAAAACCTCCTTTGAAGGGGAGTAACTGGCAGGACAAAGAAACCTTGATGGGTGCAGGACAAAGAAACTGCAACAACAAACTGACCTTCCAGGAAAACAGCAGTCAGGAACAAGTATTCCAGAAATTGTTGTCCTATGCCTACTTATATATTGTCCTGGTTCAAGGTAAAACAGAACCAATTTTCTGTTCTGCAACTTTACTTTTTAGTCAAGCCTCTTCTAAATAACTGAACTCTGTGAAATTAACAACATATTGTTCAGACAGTTTGCTCCCAGAGGTAAGACCTGATTGTTTCTAATTTATACTGAGCGATGGTATGCAGAGAGGCTGTTGCTTAGACTTATTGCTATAACAACCAAGGCAGCTAACTTTGTTATTTGCCCCATTGGAGGGTCGGAAGCAGAAAAGCATAGAGGGGTCGCACCTGCGGGGACGAGCAGACAGGACAGGTGACCCAAAACTGACCATTGGGGTATTCCATCGCATCTGTCTCATGCTCAGTATAAAACTGAGGGATCAAAGGGTCAGCCCTCTTTCTTCAGTGGCCGGCATCCGAGGAGGACTCTGTTCATCTGCCTGTGATCCCGATCTGTGTGTTCTTGAATCCAGATCCAGAATCCAGTTCCTGTCTGTCACTGAGTCCAGTCTGGGACTTTCCCAGTGCCTGCCAGTAATGCGTGATCTTTATCCTGGGAGCTTGGTACGGTTTTGTATATATTGTATGTTTCATTATTTCCTTTTTATTATTTTATTAATATTTTCATTAAAGTAGTTTAATTCCTTTTCTAAACTCATGTCTCTTTCTCTCTCTTCCTTCTCTCCCAGAAGGGAGATGGTGTCCCTCTCTGAAGGAAGAGAGGTCACAGAGCATCTGTTGTGCATTTCAGTGGCCAGTCCAGCCCAAACCACAACATATATCTACACCAAATGTAACTTGCTACCTACCTAAAATGAGCTTCTTTGAAAGACCTTATATGCACAAGACCTATCAGACAGACTGGACCCTTGCCAGGGACACCTATCTGACTTTGGATTCTGTAACACCAATCATCTTTCAAGTGAGACTTTTCCATCATCAATTAGCCCCAATCCTTGTAGTGGTTTGATGAGTGTCATACCATTAACACCTCACATAGTATATTTATTGGTGCGTGCACAGGTAAAGGTTCATAAGTATATACTTGCTTCACTATTTGGAATTCTGCACTAACTCGCAACATACGTATATTTGCTTTACTCTTGTAATATATACTTGCTTCCCTAGTGGTAATTTTGTAGTGACTTGTAATATATATTTACTACTACTAGTAGTGTGTGTTTATATATACATATTTATTTTTACTACTAGTAAAAATGTAGTTTCATAGAAATTTGTAATAAAGAAATCCTCAGAAACCCAGATATCCATGTCCTTGTGTAATGCAGAATCCTGAAAAACCCATGGTCATGATCTATACCTGCAGGTTGGGTAACCCTCATTGGTCATGATTGTGACCACTACAGGTACTTAAAGCCTTCTTTACTTCAGTTTTCAATGGTAAGGTTGCCCTCAAACAATGAAGCATTACCCACAATAAAGAAAGAGTTAGGGACCACTTATCCATTTGGACATACAGCAGTCCATGGGACCAGATGGGATGCACCTGAGGTTGCCGAAGGAGCTGGCTACTGTCTATGGTCTTTCAAAGGCCATGGGATGTTCCTGATGACTGGAGAAGGGCAGACATCACACCCATCTTCAGGAAGGGCAAGAAGGGGAATTAAGGGAACTGCAGGCCAGTCAGCCTCACTTCAATCCCTAGGAAAGTTATGAAGTAAATCCTGCTAGAAGCTATTTCTATATTTCTATTTTATATATTTCTATACAAGTAGCATGGGTTTAACATGAGGAAATCATGCTCGACCAAGCTCCTTGCTTTCTGTGATAAAGCAACTGATGGTGTGGGTAAGGGAAGGGATGTGCATGTTGTATACCTTGACTTAGCAAGGCCTTTGACACATTCTTCTATATCACCAAATTGGTGTGATATGGGCTGGATAAGTGGACAATGAATGAAAGACTGGCTGCACTGCCAGGTTCAAAGAATTGTGATCGGAGTCCAGCTGCCAAAAACCAGTAGGGGTCCTGGGGCTTCTACTGTTAGTGTCTTCATTAACGACTTTATGACTGCAGTGTTGCAATGAAGGGATACAGACTCCTTAGGAAGGAAAGGATGAGGAGAGGGAGTTGCCCTTTATGTGAGAAAACAGTTGGATGTCTGGATTCTTCAGGACAATTAACTTTAACACTGATTCCAGTGTTGCTTAGTTAGGGACGTCACAAATTAGGCACGGACTACTTCATCTTATAGGCAAGTACCTGAAGAAATATTTTTGAAGGGTCTAATCTTTTCTAATATTTCAAAGCTTGGATGAAAGATAGTTGCCTGAGTTAATACAATGGCCATTAATACATCTGGAGAATCACTACTTGCTTTAACTTGAATGTAAAGCCAAGAAAAGAACCCCTCCCAAGTCTCACAGATTTTTGATAGAGGCTTCATAGTGGATTGTTGCAATGTCCTTGAATTTCCTACTGCTTATCCCAAAAGGTTTCTCAAACTCCATTTGGGTATCTTTGTGGACTTAAAACGTAAGTAGAGCTTTATTTTCCCTCAATTTTAGAGATAGCAGAGAGGTCTCTTAGTAGTTCATTATATATTAAAATAAGTGATTTTTTTTCTAATCATTCATTCATCTAACATGAGATCTTTTCCAGTTCCGCATCAGTGAAGAACCTTTACAGTCTTTTGTCTCTAAAAGATTCATACTTAGACATATTCATTCTGAATTCCTCATCAATATTTCAGACAAATGACAGCTTAAAAAGATTTTGATACCTTAAAAGCAATAGGTCCCATTCTCAACTTGCCACTATTTCTTTTGAAACAGTATAACTCAGTTTACTTTGAATATATTACTCATTTACATGCTGTTAAGATAAAAAAGGTAGTTCATGGAGAGGAAATGCCAAGTGAAGCGAGAAATGAATGTTACTCTCAGAAGAATTTTGCTAAGGTAGTTTGCTCTGAAAACTGCAAGCTTTGTTCTTGGATTGTATGTTTAGAATCTTTTTTTTCAGCTCTTTAAAACATGCATTTTATATAAAAATACTCAGAACATTTGATGGCAAACATTTGATGATTTCCTTAGCAGGAATAGCAGTCCGTCCCCCCCCCCCCAAACTGGTCAAAGAAAACCATTTCAAAATTATTTTTCAAGGAAAAAAGATCTGTAAATTCTTTCCACGCCTGCCTTGAGAAGTCAGTTGTTTTTGTATTGGAACATCTTTAGCTTGCAATGCCAACCTGTTCATTTTAGCAAAAAGAGGCTTCCTATGCCACGTTGAAGCTTACAGCTCTTCAGACATCTCAACTGACTGGTGGTTGTACAGGAGCAACAGACAAGACTGCACATGGAGACTCACAAAGTGGAATATGTTTTTTATAGAATTGCAGAATTGTAGAATAGGCCAGGTTGGAAGGGACCTCGAAAAATCATCTGGTCCAACATTTTGTGGAAAGGAAGCCTGGATGAGATTATCTAGAACTCTGTCCAATCGCATCTTGAAAAAGCTGTGGTAATGAGGACTCTACCATGTCCCCAGGGTGGTTGTTCCAGCGAATGATTGCTCTCACTGTAAAAAGAATTCTCTCTTATACTGAGATGAAACCTCTCCTGGCTTTTGGAAAAGCCAAGTATATTTCTGACAGATGTGTGCGTATAGGCAAACAGTGGTAAAGCTGTAAGACAGGAAGGGATTGAAAAGCCTCATAGAAACAATACACATCTGTGTCATTAGTCCATATTTCTTAAAACAAGAGGCTACTAACAATCTAGGGCCATTTGCGATAATATTATCACAGTGCTGCTGAAAATAAAACATAGATTCTGACATGGCTATTCATTTTCTCCACACATTAAAAAAAAAAAAGACAAACTATATTAATCATTGTCTGACAGCCTTGAAGGCAACTCTGACTCGAAACACTGAAGACCCAGCCCTCCTCCTCTGTAGCTCTTCATTTACACACTGACATTAATTATCAGCAGCAGCCATTGAATTATTAGACCATATTTTTTTCTCCTCAGAGTGAAAATAGAGATTATTTTTGAAGAGACCAACATATTCAACCCATAAGGGCAATGAAGATAAAGACTATGTGGAGGTTATGTATTTATTTTCATTGTCCTCATGGGTTCAATGTTGAGCAGCCATTGCGGGTACCCACAGAACTATGAAAAGAAGAATATATTTTTTGATTAGTTACAAACAATCAGTTTGGGGTCAGTAAGGGAGGGCAGAAAAATCCATAAAGGAGTTAAAGAGTTCTTAAACACATGCATTACATAGGATGCATTGCTGATATCATCCAGGAAACTGAAATGCTACTCGTGGGGACTTCTTTTCTTAAATGCATATCTACATTTTATATCTGTACTTTCAAAGACAGAACAAAATTAAAATCTAGCAATGTATTTGTAGGCATATGTCATGGTGGTTTTTTAAGCTCCAGAAGAAAAACGTGTTACTTCTCTGTTTGTTGACTGCAGAAACAGAAGAAAAGTGTTGTGTGTACTGAAACTTGAAGACAAAGTTTATCACATGATGAGCTCACAAATGCAGCTTACGATGAAAGTGGTGAAACACAGCACTGAAAGATACAATTATTAATGGCTATTTGCAACATTCAGAAAGTAAAACTTGTTCTTTTGTCTTTTATCTGTAATTATGAGGAAGCTATGTTTGTTTCAGAAAAAAAATAATTACACTATTGAAAGACCACATCATTAATTTCCTCGCTTTTAATCACAGTCCATAATACAGGGCAGACTGTGAGGCTGAAATTTTAAGTTCAAAATAAGTTAGTATTTTTGATGTATTGATAAGACTGGAATATATATTTTATATTTATTTATTTATATTAAAAACATATGCATAAATTCTAAGCACAAATACAGGTCACACCTCTAATTATAGTTTGTCTCACTCATTCTCTTCAACCCCAATACCTTACTTTAGTTTAAGTATAAATTAAAGATCATTATATTACAACTCTGTTTTACCATGATAACTCTCTTACTCCTGAGCTTATGACAAGTCATCAAAACGTTGCTAAAAAGGACAAACAGCAGAAGATTTTTTTTATTTCTAGTCAGCCAACTTAATTTACTTCTTCAAGCTGGTCATCTGAGCTAAGAACAGTAAGAAAACATTTCATAGCAAATAAAAACACCAGTCTGATTTGCCTTCCTTTAAAGTAGCTCAAAAAAGAAAATTCTCTAGCTTGCTCCAGCCAAGTTTTTAAGATCTGTTCACACACCCACTCATCACAGCTGCTATCAGCTTCTCACTTTTAAGCGCTCCCTCCAGCTGCAATCTGAGTGGAGCTGTGATACACCAGGTCTGGCTAAACCTATTGCCACACATTAAAGATCTTGTAGCCAATTTGAGATTTGTCCACCCCAACCACTCTTTCCCATTTAACTGCTAGTACTGTTCCCACCCCTTGTCATTCGCAGTTCATGATCCAGTGCATTTTCCTACCTGTTTTGTCATATTCTCTGCCACAATGCCATGTTTTTCAGTTGGCTGTAAATTTCATGGCATTTTGCTTTTGCGGTGGTGTGAGACCTAGGCTCAAGATAATAAAAACCTAAGGAGGTAATAGCACTTTATTCATGTTGTATGTCACAAGTGAGTCTTCCTTATAAAGTACAGGGTAAAAGCATGTCCCTTTGGATGCCATAGTTTTTAGCCCTGTAAATTATGTTTGAAAATATTGTTGCCTTATTGTGAGATAATAACATCTACCAATTCCGAATGTATGGAAGCGAATAGTTGGTTTAGTAAAGCACATCTTTGCGCTCAGCTTCTGCTCACTAAGCAATCCCTTGTTAAGGCACCTGGGGACACCTACAGAAAAATCAGACTGATTGCCCCATGAAAGAACGGTTTCTACCAAGACAGTTCTCTGTCAGACCCTTTGTAGAGAGGAAAGCTGCTTCGGCATTCCTGTTTCATTCCAAGNTTTTTTTTTTTTTTTTTTTTTTGCAGGCTTTCCCTTTTCAGTCATTGGAGGCTTCCAAAATCATTGGGGGTCAATCTCTAGTGTAGTATCTAAACATCCCCAAATGGCTGCTTTAATCTGGCTATAATCCTAGATTGCCACTACATCAGGTTCTGGGCAAGAAGCCTCTTGTCAAACAAGCAATCATCAGGCTGGCTCACTGCTCAGGAAGTCATCGCGACCAGCTTTGAAATCAGTAAGATCACCGTAGGGCCAGGTTTGGGGCTCATTTTTGTAAGATTCCTTGGCATGGAGGTCTGGCCTGAAGCTCTAGTAAATTAATTTCTCATCATCTTGTGATGAACATGAAAGGGAATAAGGTTATCCTGTTTCAGACAGTGCTTTTGCACTAGCTCTCCAATTTTCAGAAGCTGTACTTTCTGCTCTGAGGTATCTGCTGCCATAGGAACAATGTCCATTTTTGATAGCTGGTCTAGGTCCTAAAAAGCACCAGTGTGCCTGGATTTTGCAAGTTTTGTAATATGTGTGACCACATTGCTCCCAGACCAAGGATATATCAAGATTGAATGCCAAGTTTGGCACCAAAAACCAGATTTGTAATTAGTTGTTATTTCTTTTCCGTCAAAGCATTATCTGAGGCGCTGTGGATCAGCAGTAGCAAGACTAATAGTAGTCTTCAACCACGGAAGAATGCCTCCTCATTAGGACTACTTTCCTCAAGGGAGGATGAATAATGAGACAGCTGGTTCTCATGTATTTCTGGCTCCAATCAAACTACCATCAAGGAAGGGCAGGCAAAAAGTTTCCCCTCCTCCCTACCATCCAGCCAAAACACTAATGCTTTAGGTAAAACTGCATAAAACCTTAGCAGACCGAAACCTCTGCTTTGGCCCAGTGTATGTTTTGTATTCATTGTCACAAATCAATCCTCTGTGAATTTTCCTTCCATAAATAGTGGACTTACAATTCATCTCATTTCCCACAATGGGGAAAGTTTTTGACAGGTTTATTACAACACGCATCACATGACTCCAAGCTCTGGGTTCTTAATCCTATGCTTCTATTAGAGGTAGCATTTCAAAGAATTTACTGGTGGTGAAGAGTTTTCCTTCATTGTTTATTCATTTAGTGTTCCAGCTGAAATCATACTGCATTATTCCACAGCAAGTTATATTTTCTGCCATGAACACGAAGAAAATATTTTTTCTGGGTATTTCTATTCCTTTATCTCTTTTTGCAGACATTTCAGCTATTTCAGAGCATTATTTCCCCAATTTATCTTCAGCATATGTATTTTCAGTATGAGAATGAGTCCTGATATTGAGAAATGCAACATTTTTGCTTCATCCACCATATCCTGGAAAGAAAGTCTTTTTTATTACCATGATGTTAAATATTTATATATTGATATAGTTTTCATCTTTGTTACATTAATTTCCTGTAAATGTACTGCATATCTATGAATGAAAAGATACATTTAAGTAGTAATATGATTCAAATATAAATGTTTATTTGATTTAAGTTTAATTACATAAAAAGTAAGTGCGAGTGCCTGATTAAAAGTCAGCTGATTTTCTGAACAGTATGTTTTTCCTCTGCTATGGAAAATTAATAGAAGCTTCCTCACAAAAGAATGTCATGAAATGTTATATTTCTGGGTTTAGGGTAGAAAATGTAAAACATTCCTTTTGCCCAGCTACAATCATTTCAGATTTATTTCAGGCTTAGTTTATTCATCACCTTTAAAACTTCTGATTGGTTGATGGTGATATTTAAAGAAATTTTCTGAAGAAAAGCTGTGAGTATAGTTGTCATGACACCTATCTTTTAAACATTCCAACACAGAAATGACAGCTGATAAATTTTAGACTTTTAATCTTTAGTGTTATCTGATGCGTTCTGTGGGATGAAATCTGATGACTTTCCTGCTTTAGGGAGCAAGTTGCCTTAAGATTTCCCATGCTCTTGAGGCTGTGATATTGGCTTAGTTTCAGGACACAAGTAGGTTAGTTTCTGGCAGAGACTTTCCTTAATAGGTTACCTAAATCAGTGAGACACTGTGTGCCTCAGTTCCTCATACTCTGTCTTCTACTGAGACAAGAAATGCTTTCTGTGTGAACATGTAGCTTCTTGGAGGACAAAGCCCCAAACTCAGTTACATTCCTTGCATTCTCATAGCGCAGGAGTCACCTTCTGTTTCTGTTTGAAAGTGCCTTCTAGCAGCTCCCTGGTCTATGACAAGTAGCTGTCAAGTACTACTACAGCACAGATAATAAAGAATGAAAAAAAAAAAAAGAATAATTACTAAACCAACCAGTTTTAGCCTTTGTGCCTTACAATATTACGCTTAATGAACAACAAAAGTAAAATCATTCTAGCTCCAATTCCCCCATTCTTTCAATCATCTGAAATGCCTCAGGAGACCAAATTTATGTATTTTCCAAACCCCCTTCATTTCTCAACACGGAGTTATTATTAGTTTAACAATTTTCTATTTCCTAGGTTACCTGAACATAGCTAGAGTCTTTTTAGATTCAGCTGTGTTGCGGGTGTACAGAGACAAAACAGAAACCAATAATAAATTTCATTGGACTGGCAAGGGGTTTATCCCTGAGAGAGTTGCTGGAACTGATGCCCCCTCCAGACATTGGAGTGAAAATACGACAGACATCCAAGTCTGAACCGGCAAATAGTCCCTTTCCAGTTTGGGCACCAACCAGACAGCAGTGAAGAAAGTCACAAAAGCGAGTAGGCAATTACATCTGCATGCAGCAGGTAGGAGACACGGCAAATGAGGCAGGCTTCACAAATTTGTAAAGAGCTGGGTTTTTTTGCACACACAGAAAAGCAATGTTTGAATGCACAGGATCTTTTGCATGGAAAAATAAAATTACTAATATTCTTTTGGGATTGTCTGGAAACATGTATCTGCCTGAAAAATGTGCAAATGCCTTTATGGCTCTTTCCATAAAACATACAGCATGGGCATGAATTCAAGAGCAGAATTTCTGTCCCAACTCCACAACAGTTTTCATATTTCAGCTTCTGGATTTGTCCTCTCTACACATACACACACATTTATTTATAATTACTTTTATTTTAACACAGCTAAGACCGAACTAAGATGTAGAACTAAGATACTCTGGGTTTAGCTGTGAAAACATCAAAAAATGCTTCTTACACCTGAATTCTTATATGACAGGTTTTAATGAAGACACTGGCCAGACACTGCATCATCCTCTTTACCTCACAGGTGTCCATGATCAGTGAATCTACCATAAGCCTTTCCAGAAACAAGCAAGGATATGTTCTCTGTGAGTTTGTTTTTCATTTACATAAATAAGCAATGTATCCCTTGACTCTGTTGCCACAGTTTATTTATATTCATCTATCAGTATATTTAGTAATACATTTAGTAAACTGTACCATACAAAATGAAGTTGTCTTTCCCAAAGAGAAATGGTATACAATTCCAGTCACACAAATGCTTATGCATGCTAAATTTTAAGCAAATTAACAAGGAAGTTGAAGGAAATTAATGTTCCTGGGACATAAGTATGGCTGTTCTGGGTCAGACCACGGGCCCGTCTAGTCCAGTACCATGTCTCTGACAACAGGCAAAAGCAATATGGTTAAAACCAGGGAAGCAATACAATAATCTCCAAGAGAAAAAATTTGTTCATTGAAGGTATATACTGAGCTTGATGTATTTGGTCTGTATTTGGTAACCTCTCTCCTCTATGATCTTCCTTTGAGCCAAAGGAAACTTTTAATATCTGTATCATCTAGGAAGGAGTTTCATAACAGTGGAAGCAAACCACGTGCAATGGTTAACAGACCTACACTGTGCCAAACTGGTGTAAGACTAAAATGCTCTACAGGCATTTCTTACAGCATATTATTCAGAGCATATTCAGACATATTTTTTCCCCACCCATGGAAAATAGATGGTTTTTACAGTGACTGAGAATATTTGCCCAATATAGTTGAATTCATTCTTCTAAACTCCAAGTATTTTTACCCAGTACTTCAAAAGATTCTTCCCCCCTAGCAAAATAAAAGTAAGCTCCTCCAATCAAAGTCAAACCATTGTTTAAAGATTTTTAGGGTCAATAACTTCCTTTTTGTTGTGGGTGTATCAAAACCTTCTTAACTGATTCACTTTAACTAAGCCAACTACAGCATTAGCCAAAATGACTAGTTAAACTTCAACTGTATGGTGTACAGATAGGATGCAACTAAAACATTACACAAGGAGAAAAATGATCAAATTTTCATTCTTGGTTCTATTTCCAGCATATAATTCTGAGTAAGTTTTTAGTCCTTGAATCTCAATTGCTTCATATACACCGTGGAAATTATGGTGCATATTTTCTATCATAAAGAATAAGGGATGTAAACAGTCTTCTAATCAGTATGCTTGCCTAGCCAACTGTATCCTGGGCTGTGTAAAAAGAAGTGTGGCCAGCAGTTTGAGGGAGGTGATCCTCCCTCTCTCCTCCGCTCTTGTGAGGCCCCACCTGGAGTACTGCATCCAGCACTGGGGTCCTGAGTACAAGAAAGACATGGACCTGTCAGAACGGGTCCAGAGAAGGGCCACAAAAATGATCAGAGGACTGGAATATCTCTCTCATGAGGAAAGGCTGAGAGAGTAGGGGTTCTTTAGCCTAAAGTAGAGAAGGCTTTAGGGAGACCTCATTGTGGCCCTTTAATACTTAAAGGGGGCTTATAAGAAAGAGAAACAGGAACTTTTAACAAGGCCTGTAGTGACAGGACAAGCAGCAATAGTTTTAAAGGGAAATAGGGTAGATTTAGATTGGATATAAGAAGAAATTATTTACTACGAGGCTGTTGAGACATTGGACCAGGTTGCCCAGAAAAGTTGTGGATAACCCATCATCAGAAGTGTTCAAGGTCAGGTTGGACAGGGCTTTGAGCAACCTAATTCAGTTTAAGATATCGCTGCTAACAGCAGGGAGGTTGGAACTAGATGATCTTTAAAGGTGCCTTCCAACCCAAACCATTCTGTGATTCTGTGAATATGTGATTCTATGTTCCTATACGTATGTTTGTGTTGTATATGAATGCTCTGTGCCTGCTGGGAATACGTGCTCAACCCTGCAACTAGTTGGACCTGGGGGCATGCAGCTGCAGTGGCATCCCCTCTCTTGGGCTGCCAGATCTGGCCCAATTCCCCTAACAGTTTTGTGATTTAGAAATGACACCAAAATTTATTGCACCTTGTCTTATCACAAGCTTCAGTAGGGGGGCTGTAGAGTAGCAAGTATACAGTGAGAAGTCATCTAAGATAGTATGGCAGCTATTATACACTATTAATGTGCAGATGCACAGAATCACTGTAGTATTCTGAAGTGGAATAAATCAAGCATAGTTAATAATATGCCTGATGAAAATAGTATTTAAATATGCAGAGTGCTTTATCATTGTTTTTACAGTGTTAATCAATGTCCAGAGCACTGAATCATACTGAAAAATGGATAGGTACTAAAGCAACCAGATTAAGCCCTGCAATAGATCTTAACATGACCTAAATAAGGAGCATCCCACAGCTGTGGTCTGTCAGGCCACATTTTTGACAGAGTGTGTTGTTTTTTCTTCCTTTTGAGTCTCAGTATGGGGTGGGTTTTTTTGTGGAAATGAACATGTTGAAAAAGTTTTCCTTTGTAAGAATCTTCTAAAAGTGTTAAATAATGTCTCTTCTTTTTTTTTTTTTCTTTTTGATAATGAGTTCTCTGTTTCCATTATTCCATTAGCAGCAAACAGTCAGTATATAAAATGTGATGTTATGCTTGGCTTCATTTCTAAGACAAATACTGTTCATGTTCAATAGCCAAAGCTAGATTGTCACAGAACACCTGCTGGCAGCCAAAAGCAGAAAATAAGAGAGGAAAGAAACACTGTATGTACAATTATTCCAGAAGGGCCTTGTCTAAGCAGGAGTTGAAAGTTCCAGCTTTGAGAAACAAGAAGTAAATATGGACAAAATTACCTTGCTGATTCTTACTGCTTAAATCTGCAAGGTAGCAAGAATGCCTGGTGAACAACTTCAGCTACCACCACTCTGCACTTTTCAGGTGTGGATAAGGTGTGGACCCTCAATAAATAGGAAGGTGTTAACTTGGGGTGGGTTGTCATGGTTTTGGCTGAGATGAAGTTGACTTTTTTGCTGGCACCTGGTGTGGTGCTATGGTTTGGATTTGGGATGGGAGTGGTGTTGATTGCATGCTGATGTTTTTTGGTTGTTGCTAAGCAGTCAAGGCCTTTTCTGCTCCTCATACTGCCCTGCCAGTGTGTAGTCTGGGAGTGCACAAAAAGTTCGGAGGAGGCACAGCCAGGACAGCTGACCCCAACTGACCAAAGGGATATTCCATACCATATGATGTCATGCTCAGCATATAAAGTTGGGGGAAGAAGAAGGAAAGCGGGGACGTTCAGAGCTATGGTGTTCGTCTTCCCAAGTAACCTTTACAAGTGATGAAGCCTTGCTTTCCTGGAGGTGGCTGAACACCTGATTGCTGATGGAAAGGAGTGAATGAATTCCTTGTTTTGCTCTGCTTGCATGTGTGGCTTTTGCTTTACTTATTGAACTGTCTTTATCTCAAGCCACAAGTTTTCTCACTTTTACTCTTGTGATTCTCTCCCCCATCCCACTAGGGGGGGGGAGCAAGCAAGCTGCTGCATGATCCTACTTGCCGGCTGAGGTTAAACCATGACATGTCAATCTGGCACTTTCATGATCACTACGTTGAACATTAGCAACCGACTAGCTAAGACAAACAGAAAGCTATCCCATTTTATCAGTTCCTTGTGGATGGCCCCTGTTAGTCAAAGTACTGTAACCATTCTTGTATCCAAGGTAGACTTTCATTTCACCATGAGTGTAATGAAAAAGACCAGTGTTTTTTCTGTTTTAGATCTTAAGCCCAGAGATTTTCCTTTAATGTGTGACCCTAAACAACTTCTCATGGCAACCTCATGACAAGCTTCTTATGACCAGGTTTGAAATTCAAAAGTTTCCTAGATGTGGTTTGTGACTGAAGAATTGAAGAGCTGTTCATTTTGATTTTTGTATAAAAATCTAGAATAGTCTGACCACTAATACTTAACAACGCAAGCAAAGGTGGAAGAATGTCTATAATCTCTTGAAGACCATTCGACTTGTCACATAGCAAGATCACCAGCATAAACAAAGTTATACAACAGATTTGCAGGATCTTTTCTAAGCTACTGCCACTTTTTGTGTCTGATCTCTCTTAGAAGTCAGTATCAAACCTGGATCAGCTCCTCAGGTAATCACTTTCAGTAACTTTTTTATCTGTAATTGGAAATTACATAAAGTGTAATTATACAATTACACAAAAAGTGTAAAACAGGATGCGTAAAGCTTAAGGATTTGTAAATGACAATTCACCCACAAACTGACACTTCTACTTAACAGTTCCACAAAATGTACATCCCGTCCCACCTAACAGTGCTGTTTCTCATTTATTTTTGTTTTCTGGATGAACTTAGACTATTAAGGCACATACCTAATAGGTCTGAATGCAAAATATATTCTTATTGGAAAATAATAAAGATCTGCATTTCCTGATGGTTACTTCAGCGTTGCATATATGCAGGCAGAATTCCCTTGAATATAATGAAATAACTGCTGCCTTTTTATGTCAGCTTTGATTAATGCTTCTAAAAGCAACAACTAGAGATATCACTATTTACATTTCCCAACTAACAGATTTTGAAGCCAGAAGAGGACCTTCTAGTTAATGCAAAGATATGCTTCATAACTTATGCAGAAAGCTCTTAAATTCTGTTTAAGCCATTAGAAATATTTTACAAAAAGATTCTTTAGCAGTTAAAGGCTTTCTGTTATCAAGAATCCACCATACTTTTACCCTTTTACCCAGATTATTTCACTATTGAAGGTCAGTCCAAAAATGATGAGTATATCAGCAATGTATCAGAAACATTAGGGAAGAAAGCTAAGCATTAAACTGTATTTTACAGTTGTGCTATAGTTTCAGTAATATAAACTTCTTTCATTCAAAACCATGAGTCATACTTCCTTCTTCCTCCCCCTCCACCCCAAACTGAAATAATGAGACTCGTTTAAAAATTATGAGATTTTAAAAACTAATATATTTTAGATCTTTGTTGTTGTTGTTGTTGTTGTTGTTGTTGTTGTTGTTATGCTGAATGGTTTATAAGCCTTAGGCTTCTCATTTTCAGGCTTTTTCTCTACAACTATGAAAACTAAGTGTTCACATTTTTCATAATGAAAGCTAAGATTGCTCGGCAATCTCATATCTTCAGGAGCTGAGGCTTTAAGAAAAAACAGCAAATGCTGAAAATGCATGTTGAAGTCACAGGAGCTGGCAACACTACATTTCAGTTGGTATCTGTCAATAAAAGCACATTGAAAGATAGGTTTATTTACAGTGGATGAAAATACGAGTGTTTACAGAAAGAGAATTAAGATTACAACAATAAAAAGAATCAAATACCCATTCTGTGACTTTTCTAATCAGATGGATTCTGCCTCTCAGTTGCTATGCGTGCAGCAATTATGTGTAAGCAATTACGTTTGTATCCTATATTACTGAAGGAAAATAAATTTTGATTTTGCTCAGATTGACACATCTCATTCCATTTGTGTCTGTGGTAGCCAGAATTAATGACTCATATGAAGGCATTGATACACCAAGAGGAGAAATGCTCTTAACTGACTTGGCTTTGAGTTCACACAGGACAGTTCTCTGTAGCAAAAAAACTGTCCTTACAGCTATAACATTCTTTGTCACTCTTACTGTATTCTTGTTTTAAACCAACAAGTATAAATCCTTTTTCACCAGCTAAGTTTACTGCATCTGCAAAAAAAAAAAAAGCTTCAGACTTCATGAAGTTCTTTATCAAAATAAATTCTATCAATGCACAATGAAATATGCAATTATAAGCAACCCAATAACCTGTTCTCATCAAGATACTGTATCAACGATTGTGAAAGACCTTTATCTCTAATATGCTTTGAGACTATTGTGAGGCTGATAAAGGTACAATCTTAGTTCAAATAGCTGAATATTCCAAGGAAGAAGAATAGCCTTTATATCAACTTTCTGATGCTAAGCTTTAGCAGAACAAAGGCTGCTTGAGAACAATGGTTAGTGGCAGTACATTTTTAAGTAAGCTATGGTGTTAAGCATGAGAATGTGAAAAGCAGCTTTATTTTTTGCTTAAATATAAACTCAATCTGCAAGCTGTCAAAGCCCCTTAGCTCTCAGTAACTTCAGATTTAAAACATGGTGTTTTTAATTTAAAATAAAATGTGTGGACAAAAAAAACACCAAACCTCAAAACATCATAATGAAAGAAGCTAACCAAACCTAAAATATGGTGCAGGAAATAGGGGATGAGATTGTTCTCCCTGATTATGGCACTCAGAAAGCCCTAAATAGAACATAATCTCAACTCATCTGATCATCAGATTTGCTTGTATTTGTTCTTTTCCCCTCTTGGACATTTTCTCTGCATGGTTGAAGGAGAGAAATTTGCAAAAGATGTTCAAAATTCCCTTCGGATCTGGCAGCCTGGTATGTTGAAACTCGAGAGAAGTCCTCTGAACCTATACAGAGGAAATGCAACATCTATACAGAATACATATTCCTCTTATGGACCTATTGTTTGTGAACAGAGAAGGACTTATGGGCGATGTGATGGTTGGAGGCCATCTTGGGCATAGCGCTCGCAAAATGATAGAGTTTTCGATAATCAGAGAAGTAAGGAGGGGGGCAGGCAGCAGAGCTGCCACCTTGGACTTCCATAGGGCAGACTTTGGCCTGTTCAGGAGACTGATTGGCAGAGTCCCTTGGGAGGCAGTCCTGAAGGGCAAAGGAGTCCAGGAAGGTTGGGCATTCTTCAAGAAGAAAATCTTAAAGGCACAGGAGCAGGCCATCCCCATGTGCTGAAAGATGAGCCGTCAGGGAAGAAGACTGGTGTGGCTGAACAGAGAGCTTTGGCTGGAACTCAGGAACAAAAGGAGAGTTTATGTTTTTGTAAAAGGGGGTGGATCACTCAGGAGGACTACAAAGACAGAGTGAAACTATGCAGGGAGAAAATTATAAGGGCCAAAGCCGAATTAGAACTTAATCTGGTCACTGCTGTAAAAGACAATAGAAAAATGTTTCTAAAAATACATTAGCAAGAAAGGAGGCCTAAGGAGAATCTCCATCCTTTATTGGGCCTGTGGGGGAAACAGAGTGATCAAGGATGAGGAAAAGGCTGAGGTACATAATGTCTTCTTTTCTTCGGTCTTTAACAGTAAGACCAGTTGTTCTCTGGGTACCCAGCCCCCTGAGTTGGAAGACAGGGGCGGGGAGCAGAACGAAGCCCCCATAATCCAAGGGGAAATGTTTAGCAAACTGCTATACCGCTTAGCCACACACAAGTCTATGAGACCAGGTGGGATCCACCCAAGGGGTACTGAGGGAGCTGGCGGAAGTGTTCACTAAGCCACTTCCATCATCTATCAGCAGTTTTGGCTAACGAGGGACGTCCCATTTGACTGGAGGTTAGCAAATGTGATGCCTGTCTACAAGAAGGGCTGGAAGGAGGATCCTGGTAACTACAGGCCTGTCAGTCTAACCTCGGTGCCTGAGAAGGTTGTGGAGCAGATCGTCTTGAACACCATGATGCAGCAAACACAGGATAACCAGGTAATCAGGCCCAGTCAGCATGAATTTATGAAAGGCAGGTCCTGCTTGACTAACCTGATCTCCTTCTATGACCAGATGACCCACAGTGCATGAAAGAAAGGCTGTGGATATTCTTTACCTGGACTTATTAAAGCCTTTGACACTGTTTCCCACACCATTCTCCTGGAGAAACTGGCTGGTCATGGCTTGGATGGGTATACTCTTTGCTGGGTAAAATCCTGGCTGGATGGCCAGGGCCAAAGAGTGGTAGTGAATGGATTTAAATCCAGTTGGCGGCCAGTCACAAATGGTGTTCCCCGGGGCTCAGTATTGGAGTCAGTTCTGTTTAATATCTTTATCAATGATCTGGATGAAGGGATCGAGTGCACCCTCAGTAAGTTTGCAGACGATACCAAGTAGGGTGGGAGTGTTGATCTGCTTGAGGGAGCCCTCTTCAGAGCGATCTGGACAGGCTGGATCAATGGGCTGAGGCCACTTCACATTATGGTGAAGCTGCAGCTCAAATACTGTGTTCAGTTTTGGGCTCCTCACTACAAGAAAGACATAAGATACTGGAGCGCGTCCAGAGAAAGGCAACGAAGCTGGTGAGGGGTCTAGAGAACAAGTCTTATAGGGAGTGGCTGAGGGAATTGGAGTTGTTTAGTCTGGAGAAAAGGAGGCTGAGGGGAGACCTTATTGCTCTCTACAACTACCTGAAAGGATGTTATAGGGAGGTGAGTGTTGGTCTGTCCTCCCAGGTAACAAGCCATAGGACAAGAGGAAACAGCCTCAAGTTGCACCAGGGGAGGTTTAGATTGGATATTCATCAAAAGTGTTATCAAGCATTGGAACAGGCTGCCCAGGGAACTGGTGGAGTCACCATCCCTGGAGGGATTTAAAAGATGTGTATAAGTGGTACTTAGAGACATGGTTTAGTAGTGGTTTTGGCAGTACTAGGTTGATGGTTGGACTCAATGAGCTTAAACGTCTTTTCCCACCTGAACCATTCTATGATTCTTTGATTCTATATAGAAGACATACATAGCAGGTCTGTTAGATATGTGCTGCAGAGACATTTTGAGTCTTATGCATCCAGGACCTATATTGTGGCCATACAGATTATTCAGAGATGTACAACAGGTACTAACTTTTTGAGAAATAAATAATTCTCAAGTCATTGTAATTAAGCTAAGATTTAAATAACCAAAATCTTGAAGTTATTCATCTGGTTCCTGAACTAACATAATTAATGATAAACAGACATGCTATATGATATAGATTGCTTTCATCTTTGAACTAGGATAATACTAAATTAAATAAAATATTTGTTCATATAATAATGACATATGTATTCTTAAAACTGCGAGTGCATTCAGTCCAATATAACAAGAATGTCACTGCAGTTAATCTGTAAAGAGGTATCCCATTTTCTGCGGAGGACTGGATCAATGGTATGAGCCTAATGCTGGAAGTTATCAAAGACTCAGTGTCTTGCTTCACCCTGTAATTTCCTATATTAATCACAAGATACTGAGGCAAAGAGTGATACTGAAGGTACTTGTTTTGAAATATGCAATTTTCATGTAGGAAGGATTCACTCATCTTGCTAACTTTTACAACACTACTACATCAGAGCAAATTTTTCCTTTCTGGTAGATTAGAGTTGTTTGGCAACACTTCCCTTTTATTGGACAACATTGTTCAAACAAGACAAAATGTTTTATACAAATTTAATTAGGACACTATTTTTAGGGGATCCATTTCTGAATCCCTTGCTACATTCTCATCTCATAGAAGAGAGAATCAAAGCTGGCATAAATTTTCAGCAACAATGGCATGTTTTAAATTTGTTGCTCCAGGGATGAGCAGAAGGGATGGAGAGCTAGAGTGCTGCTGTTCCTGTTGCTGTCCAAGATGGCAGACAAAATTAGTCCAGCTGGCTGCCTCCCCAGCATTACCCAGTGCTTACTGTGACTGTCCAACACCTCCCTCAGCAACAAATCTGGCTTTATGAGGCTCTGCTGGACAAACCAGTCAATGGGGCCAAAGCTATTTTGCCACTTCTAGGAGACTTGTCAGCCTTAACTGCTGTCTACTTTAACTTGCCCAGAACAAGGTATGGAGAGAACCAAATGGAAAATATAATTTTTCCATTGGAAAACTCCTAACAGATGGACTATAACAATATATAGAGAAAAGAATTCTGAAGTTTCCATCTTAATCTCAGTGCTGGGCAAAACCCTGAAGTTGTCCCAAAATGGATTTCTCCTCTTCTGGTCAATCAAAAATTTGCTTCATTTTTCTTTGGAGAATATGAGTGGAGTAGGCCAGTACAAACTTATGATCTGCACTTATAACTGAAAATAAACACAAGCAGGGGAAAAAAAAAATCACAAATTCATAAAATAACGAGGAAATTCTATTTAGCTTTCATAAGAGGAGATTCCCAGTTACTCTTTATATATATCTCTTTATTTATATACTGGGAACCTCCAATAAATCTTTATAACCTTCTGGACAAAATGTCCAGCACACAGCTAGACAAATCCATAATACAGTGGGTGAGCAATTGGCTGACAGGTTGGGCTCAAAGAGTTATACTAAATGGGGTTACATCAGGCTGGCAGCCAGTCTTCAGTGGAGTTCTCCAGGGCTCAATTTTAGGGCCAGTACTCTTTAATGTTTTCATAAATGATCTGGACGCAGGAATTGAATGTACACTCAAGGAAGTTTGCTGATGATGTTAAATTAGGAGGAGCTGTAGACTTCCTTGAGGGTAGAGAGGTCTTCTAGAGAGATCTGGATAGACTAGAGACCTGGGCAATCACCAACAGTAAGAAATTTAACAAGAGCAAGTGCTGGATTCTGCAGCGGGGACAGGGCAATCCCGGTTATAGGTATGAACTGGGGGACGAGAACCTGGAAATCAGCCCCATGGAAAGAGATCTGGGGGGGTTGGGTTGATGGCAAGTTGAATATGAATCAACAGTGTGCCCTGGCAGCCAAAAGGGCCAACTGCATCCTGGGGTGCATCAAACACAGCATGGCTAGCTGGTCGAGGGTAGTGATTGTCCGACTCTACACTGCACTGGTGTACCTTGAGTACTGTGTGCAGTTTCGAGTATTTCAGTGTAAGAAGGATATCAAACTATTTGAGTATGTCTAGAGAAGGATGACCAAGATGGTGAAAGGTCTCAAGAGCAAGACTTACAAGGAGCAGCTGATGTCACTTGGTTTCTTCAGCTCGGAGAAAAGAAGGCTGAGGGGTGACCTCATCGCAGCCTAGAACTTCCTCAAGGGGAGCAGTGGAGGCGGAGGTGCTGATCTCCCCTCTCTGGTGACTAACAATAGGATGCGAGGAAATGGAATGAAGCTGCATCAGGCGAAGTTCAGATTGGACGTTAGGAAAAGGTTCTTCATTGAGAAGGTGGTCGGTCACTGGAACAGGCTTCCCAAAGCAGTGGTCAAAGCACCAAGCCTGTCAGAGTTCAAGGAGCGTTCATGGGGCTCCTAGTCATATGGTCTAGCTTTAGGTAGTCCTGTGAGGAGCAGGGAGTTTGGCTCAATGATTCTTATGGTCCCTTCAAACTCGAGATATTCTATGATTCTATTATTTTTTTACATAAATCATATATTAAAATGATATGGTTTTATATACTATATAATTATATATGTAATTCATGATTTTATATATATAGATGGAGAGTTGCCTGTTTTTTTTTTTCTGTCTATTGGAATACAGTCATCAAAGAAAGAGCAAGACTAGAACTCAGACATGCCTGAGTCACGTGGCTCATTTCCTAGTACTTCAGAAGAGCCCCTCAGCTTTCTCTTGAATAATTCTGGTTAATTTCCTCATTTGTTTTCTCCTTCCTACTTATTTAATTTTTTTTTACCCCATTAACCATCATCTCGTTAAGCTTAAGAGGAATTACAAATATTAGTATGCTGAAGGTTTTTTTTCTAAGTGTGGTAATAAAACACCTACAATCTATTAAAAGCCTAGATTCCTCCTTCATGCTTATTTTCCAGTACTCACAAAGGTAAAAGTATCTTCCTTCTCTCTTTACTTAGTTTTCAAATTTGAGCTTGCACTGAGGTCAAACCAAAAGGCATACAGTCCTTCACATCCCTTTACAACTTCTGTCAAAATACATATACTATAATCAGTTGGTAAGTATCCAACCCTTGTTTTCCATAGCTGAAATTAGAGGTACTAAAATTATTTGGTACTGGATATCAATCCTAGCTACAGTTTCTCTCAGATTTGTTATATGGAAATTATCTTTCCACCCAGCATGAATACATTAAAGATTCAGTTTTGCTTTGTCTTTTGGTATGGCAGTTTTAATTTCAGAATCTTCTTTTCAAGTAACTATCCTACCTTTGCTCTTTTGAATGCTTCTCAAAATTCATCCAAAGCCATGCAGATATTTAGAGAGTATATGCAAAGAACAAATAAATTATTGAACCAATGCATCTTTTAAGATCAGAGAATCAGAACTGTGGAGAAGGTGATCATAAAGGCAAAAGGATACATAGCAAGGTGGTCAGAATTCAGAATTTATGTTCTAGAGGGATGATGATAAAATTAATAAAATAATCACTCATCTATTATTGAGAAAAGTAATTAAGAAATATATTATTAAAATATTTTCCACAAAAGAGAAATCCCCAAATATCTCATTTAAAAAAAATCAAGCTATTACTTTTGGGAAATTTCAAAATAATAGTGCTCCTAGGAGTCCAAAATGCAAATCTTCCAGGTAAGTCTAGCAGGTCCTGGCAAAGTAAAAAATCTTAGACTTTTGAGAATTAGGAGTTGAATAATTCACAGGTTTCTTCTTCAAAAAAAAACAGAAATAGGAAACCCCAGGATTTATGCATAAATCTGTGATTCATAAAAAGTTTCGGGTGGGGAAACTGTTCTTGGGAAGCTCAGATACCAGTTCCACATGTGACAGTAGCTGTTCTGATTCCTTTGGGTCTTTGGGCTTGGAAAGATCAGACCTGAGCTGCCAGCCACTACTCCAGTTTCTAAAAGGGAATGGGTCTTTCCTTCAACTTTTGACATCAATAAATATAATTCATAAACAGAAAAATGTACTTTCAATTGATATTTGTTCCTTTATTAGTAGAATCATCAATTCTAATCACATTTGTAATGATTTACAATAAGAGTTATTTGGGTTGAAAAGAAATATATATTATAATACATATAAAAATATATGTGTATATATTCTATATAATTATATAGAATATTTCTATTTTTCATATATACATGAAATACAGGGAAAATTAAATGCAAATACAGACAGTGTCTAATTTTTACTGTGTTTAGTCTGAGTTACGGATGTTCTGATCATTTTAAAAAAGTGATGCATGTCACAAGATTAAAAGTTGCATCACAAAGAGATAGCTTCACAACAAGCTCTTAAAAACAGTAAAACAAAAAAGGAAAATAAAATTAAGGAAGGAAAAGGATAGGAAAAGAAGGTGAAAAGAAACAGACACTTGGAGATATGGGTGGTAGGAGTCATGGATAAAGCCAATGTGGAATAAATGAAAAAAGGTGAATAGAACAGAAAGATATATAATTTACATATTAAAGTTCTAATTTGGGTACAAATTATTCATTGTTACCTAATATTTTTCAGTATTTGTTATAACTCAACTGGTGAAAGGAAAAAAATCCATCTAAATGGTTAAACTTCTCATGTTTTAGACTGAAAAATGGAAAATCTCATGTCATTTTACTGCCATATTTTTATGTTTTGTGTTCTAGCTGCAGTGGAAATGTGCATCACTTAATTTTCCCTCTTTGCACAGTTCTTCTGGTATGTAGGATGGAAAGTATCATTTTCTTTCTAAGTAGCTAATTTCAAGTATTTATGCTGTCTCCCTCATGAAAATGTATGTTTAGATTTTACTGTGTAGAGGGAAAACAAGCAAGAGACTTCTTGATTAGAGTAAAAATTGAGCTAAGTTCAGCAAAACTTGGTGAAAAGGGGGCCCTCTGGCACCAGTCCTGTATTTGCTGAAGAGCAGTAAGAGTAGCTTGTTAGGCAACTTACCTGGTCCTCAGTCTAAATCCTTGGACTCGCTAGTCTTAACAGAACACAGCACCACTGGTGCATGTTAATGGGACATCAGATCATCAGGGCAGTAAGTATTTGTACCTGGAAAAATGAGAGCAGAGAACCTTCTACTACTTTTTTTACCTCACCTTTTCTTCCTGAAGAAGACTTCACCATTGGCCTGTCTAGCAAGTTTCAGTCACTAATGAGGTACCCCAGTGTGTATTAATGGTCTGGGCCTCATCTTCTTAAGGAGACACAGGTGGCTTGGGGTGTCTCATGGAGATGTTTCTGTTGTATCTGAAGGAGCAATCATAAAAGTCTCAGCCTCATACATGCAATTCTAAATAAAAACCACAGAATCTAATAGAGGCCAGTTGAGAATACATACATTGTTTTACCTGGAAAGATGAAAGAGAATTACTTTCCTGCAGAACTGAAAAAGCGAAGTGCAACCTGGACTTCTAATGAAGACAACAGCCCCACGAAATGCTAAGCATACTGAGGGTGAGGACTAGCCAAAGTTCCCACTTGCTAGGAGTGTTTGACATTCCAACAGAGAGAAGATGTGAAGTAGACCAGAGGACAAAGAGCACCTGAGAGCTAAAAAACAGCAAATAGCATAGTTTCCTTTCCCATAGAGAACTTTCATCAATAAATGAAGAAGACTTTTCAAACCTTTTATAAAGAATGGCAATCAAGTTAAAAGAAAAATAAGAAAACTCACTGATGTAGTTATTTGGAACAGACCATTTCATCTGATTGCAGGGTTGTTCTAATGGCCAATTGATTTTAATGGCTCATTCATTACAGCAATTACAGTGGAGGAGGGAGTAGCTGAAGAGACAATTTTAAAGGTTTAGAAAGAATTCATTTGTCCTACTCTATTTGAAGGAACAAGGTATATACTTTCATCTTTCAAGTCAGACAACTTACAGTTTTAGGATTAATACCTAGAGCATCCCTATCCCTCCAGTTGCAGGGGTTGACAAGGGGATAAATAGGAGGAGCCAGCAAATTAACGCCTGGCTCTGAGACTGGTGCATTTGGCAAAACTTTGGCTTCTTTGATCATGGGTTGATCTACAGGACACCAGGCATGCTGACAACAGGTGGGGAAAGCCTAACCTAACTAGGCCTAGCCTAGCCTAACTGGGACAAGAATTAGCAGGGCTCATTCATAGGGCTTTAAACTAGGTTTGAAGGGGATGGGGATGAAACCAGGATTACTAAAGTGGTAAGTGGGAGCAGCATGCCAGTGCTTATGGGTAAAAGTGTTAGTAAGGTCTTGCAGTCTGTCTCAGGGATGGCGGGGGATGGTGATTTGTGTGGCAGTGAAGACATGAGGGGTAGTGATAATTTGGTAATTACAGAAGTGACAGAGATTCTTTCAGTATATCAATAGAAAAAGGAAGACTAAGGAAAATGTAGGCCCACTGATGAATGAGATGGATGCCCTTGTGGTGGAAGACACAGAGAAAGCTGAGTTACTGATTGCCTTCTTTTCTTTGGTCTTCACTGCTAAAGCTGTCCCTCATGAATCCCAAACCCTGGAGGCAAGGGGGAAGGTCTGGAGAGAGGAAGATTTTCCCTCAGTTGAGGAGGACTGGGTGGGAGACCACTTGGCCAAGCCGGACATCCATAAGTCTATGGGCCCTGACGGGATGTACCCATGAGTGCTGAGAGAGCTGGTAGATGTTACTGCTACACCACTCTCCATCATCTTTGAAAGGTCATGGGGAACAGGAGAGGTGCTGGAGGACTGGATGAAGGCCAACATCACTCTAGTCTTCAAAAAAGGCAAGAAGTTATTGGAAGTGGTCAACATGGATTTACCAAGGGTAAATCATGCTTGACCAATCTCATAGCCTTCTATGATGTTATAACTGGTTGGCTGGATGAGGGGAGAGCCGTAGATGTCATCTACCTTGACTTCAGCAAGGCTTTTGACACTGTCTCCCATAACATCCTCATTGGGAAGCTGAGGAAGTGTGGGTTGGATGAGGTGACAGCAAGGTGGATTGAGAGCTGGCTCTGTGACAGAACTCAGAGGGTTGTGATCAGCGGCACAGAGTCTAGTTGGAGGCCTGTAACCAGCGGTGTCCCCCAGGGGTCAATACTCGGTCCAATTTTGTTCAATATATTTATTAATGTCCTAGATGAGGGGACAGAGTGTATCCTCAGCAAGTTCACTGATGGTACCAAACTGGGAGGGGTGGCTGACACTCCAGAGGGCCGCGCTGCCATCCAGCGTGACCTGGACAGGCTGGAAAGCTGGGCAGAGAAGAACCTAATGAGGTTCATCAGAGCAAGTGCAGGGTCCTACACCTGGGGAGGAAGAATGCTAGGCACCAGTATAGGTTAGGGGTGGGCCTGTTGGGAAGTAGTTCTGAGGAGAAGGATGTGGGGGTCCTGGTAGATAGTAAATTATCCATGACCCAGCAATGTGCCCTTGTCGCCAGGAAGGCCAATGGAATCCTGGGCTGCATAGGGAAGAGTGTGGCCAGTAGGTCGAGGGAGGTCATTCTCCCCCTCTACTCTGCACTGGTGAGGCCACAACTGGAATACTGTGTCCAGTTCTGGGCTCCCCAGTTCAAGAGGGACAGGGAACTGCTGGAGAGAGTCCAGCGAAGGGCAACTAAGATGATTGAGGGATTGGAGCATCTCCCTTATGAGGAAAGGCTGAGAGAGCTGGGACTCTTTAGCCTGGAGAAGAGAAGGCTGAGGGGAGACCTTATTATGGCGTACAAGTATCTTAAGGGTGGGTTGAAGGAGGATGGAGCCAGACTCTTCTCGGTGGTTCCCAATGACAGGACAAGGGGCAATGGGCACAAGCTGGAACATAGGAAGTCCGTTCAAATACACAGAAAAACTTCTTTACAGTTAGGGTGACAGAGCACTGGAACAGGCTGCCCATGGAGGTTGTGGAGTCCCCTTCTCTGGAGATTTTCAAGACCTGTCTGGATGCAGTCCTGAGTAATGTGCTCTAGGCAATCCTGCTTTGGCAGAGGAGTTGGACTAAATGATCTCTAGAGGTCCCTTATGGGAGAAGTTTTCTACTTCTCTCTCCACCATGCAACATGAAAAAGAACCCAAACCCTTTAAAGATTACTCAATAAAATATGGTGCATATCTTCTCCTTGAGGTGTTTGTATCAAGGGAGAGATTAGTCCTGTGGTAGCTAGACAAGAAAGTTACACAAGTAATAAAAAATTGGACATCTGGGACTTCATGTAGAGCACATTCTGTTTTTACAGAGGTGAAAATCACATCATCTTCTATGATATTGCTCCTCATTTATTCTGCAATAACTGCAAGGAAAATTCAATATATACTGTGATTTACAAGCAATCTAGTGAAAATTGTCAGGGCATAGCAATGGATGGCTGTTCATTAGGGACAGGGACCTGAGGACCAAGTGGGAAAATATGAACAGCGGGACATGGGTCTCATCTGCCAGGGCCCCATCCCACAGCCCCCAGGGTAAAACAAGCAAGGAAGGCCCAAGGGTGGCAGCCAGGGTTGGCCAAAGTCCAGGTGACCAGACAAGATTGTAGTGACAGGGCACAGCTGACATCAAGCTGGGTCATCAGTCTTCTGGTCAGGGCTTGGATCAATGAGGGCACGGCTGTGGCTGACCTGGAGACCAGCACTCCTACAGTGTCAATGGGGCAGGAACTAACAGCCCTAGGCTGAGCAGAGCTGAAATGGACTCCCTGGCCCATGGGTATGCATGGATAGAGGCCCCAGGTGAGGCTGGTCAGGGCCATAAGGCCTACTGGTGCAACTTAGGGCCCTGAGAAAAACAGTAAATGCTCTATATGGTATTTTAGGTTGTCAGGCTGCAGTAAATTAGATTAGATTGGATTGGATTGGATTAGATTAGATTAGATTAGATGGTCATAATGGTGACTTCTGAATCTAAAACCTGTGTCAAGAAGACCCCTTTCAAATGCCTGCCAAAACGTTCTCGGCTACTACAGAAGAAATACTGAAGCAATTTCAGTCTCTCTCTGGCAAGTGGACATAACACGAGTCTAGTTCAAATTAGGCAATTTTCCAAACTAATTATAGCATCTAATTAAGATTTCCATCAATAATCCTAAATACTAATTTAAAAGAATGCAAAAGGATCTAATTTTACTTTATTAAATTTCCTTGCCTACTTGATTTTTAATAAGAAATAACAGGGGCACATGTGTTGGATCAGGCAGAGATTTTTGAATATACGAACTGGAAGAGCACCCACTCTTCCATCTTCAATAATTAGCATTGCTCTTCCTGGGCCCAGAGCACGATTAGACCTTCGCTACTCAACTAGGTCACCTTATATCTTCCTCTTCTGTGTGGCAAATGGCGGACCATGGCATGCATTCACATGGTTAAACTTTCTTCTCACTCACAAAAGTGAAACTTCACCCTTGTTCCCTGTTAGGAGCACAGTCTCTGGACCAACAATATCCTCTGAATGTTGCTTGAGAGTGTGCTAGATGGCGTAGATCAAATCATGCCAGGGAGAGCAATAGCAACTAAGCAACATGACCGTTCATATGACAGTGCCTCAGATCACGCCCTGGCCTTTTTCAGTTGATTACTGCAGATACAAACTTTGAGTCCATAAAAAGCATTTGCTTTTCTCTGAGGCTTGGTGTTTCACTTTACTCTCTGCTTCCACCACACTAAGGGATGCCCAAGTCTGTAGATACATGGCAGGTTTCTTCCCTGTCTCTTGAATCTCCTTTCAGCCACACATATTCAGAAGCTCTCAGTTGGCACAATCTCTTCTCTTTTAGAGTCCTCCTACCTTGAGGAAAGCATATAGCATGCTTCTTCTCAGGTGCCCAGAAACACACCTTTTACAACTAGACAAAGAAACGTGAAACAGCATACATATTTTTACCGCTCATCCTGACACTTTTATTTAATTCAATTTGGGTGGGTGGGAAAGTGCTGAAGAAGCTGCTCATTTTAAACTTCTTGGCTGTACTGCTTCACACGCAGACTCAGACATTTGTATTAATCTAAGAAATTTAATTTCCGAGGCCCTCACCACCTAGTGCAATATTTTCACAGACTGCATCAGCTTGTGATTCAAGCAGCAGCTGTGTTATTACCCCAGAAGGTAACTAGTGAATTCATATGAAAAAAAGCCTGACAAAATGGTGGAACTGAGGCCAGCACCCACCAGCTTCTAATACTGCTGTTACATAGAGCTAAACGTAGCACAAAAGGTTCTGTTTTCCTCCTAAGAAACATCTGTCACACTGGAGCATGGGGACAAAAGGGTGCTTTTATGTGCAGCTTGTCAAAATCTAAACTTTTGTCTGCTTTCTTTGTTTGTTTGTTTTAATATATTCTGAAGTGTTTAATCTGTCTTCTTCAGTTATTCTCTTCATCTGGACTCAGTAAAAACTGAACGACTTTCATCAAAGACACTTCTATCATTTTTATCACTAATAACAGGCGTTGCTGTAAGCCTTACAGGCTCACCATCGTATTTGTTGGAGTTCTGCTGTGTTAGCAGGCAGAGTACATGCAGAGTACCCAGCAGCTGGGTATAGGGGTCCATATGCTCTAGTTGGGCCTGAACACGTCTGAAATACCTGTCTGGTTTTTAAAAGCAGTCTCGTTGCTACTATGTAGCTGTAGGGCTAGAGTTTCTCTGATAGCAGTAGGAGGAAAAATCTAGATAGCTGTAAGAGTCTTAGTAGTGTTTCTGTTAAGAAAAACAATACCACTTTTTTCATCTGTAAGGTTTTGCCTTTTTTTTTTTTCCTTCTTTAAAAGTTACTTATCTGTCTGAGTCATGGAGCAAATTAATGACTGAAAGTATTCAAGTAAATATTCCTTGTAATTGGTTATATTTTCATGTATTCACAGAAAAAAAAAAAAGATGGAGGTTTCAATCTAGCCAACTGGAAATTAATATAAATATTATCAAAAAATGAAAATGCCTTTAAAACCAACAGCAGCCAGTTGGTCTTATATACGGCCCTATGCTAACATAAAACATGTTCTTTTGCTAACATAAAACAAAAAATTAGTGCTGAAAAAGAAAATAGTAGTATGGGTGCCCAACACATATAGAAAACACTCATATTAGGCCATTAATGCCCAGAAAGCTGAGGCTGCAGGAGAGGATCTGAGATGAGGCCAGGGAAAGATGTCACAGAGTGGGTGCATGCAGACTCAGGAGAATACTGCAGTTCAATTGCTGTGGCTCTGGTGAAGTCCGAGATCCTGCTGAGAGCTACGAAGGTGAAGGTACTCCCCAAAGCCTGAGTTTAAACAAAAATGGCTGTGGTGTTTTAGCCTATCCCCCGCATATCACGCACAGTCAGGCTGACCACAAATCTCAAAGGGAAGTATCGTCACCTTTTATCACCTTTCTGTGAAATCTTACTGAATGCAAAAGGATAGGAGGCACTAGAGCCTGTCGTATTCTTATGTGCAAGTTACCAAACAGACAGCTGCAAAGTACACTGCTCCTCAGTTGCCTTTCCACCATGTTTCAGCTCATGGCTACAGATTGTCAAAGCCCCGTGTAATCAAAGTGTGAGCATTTATTCCAGTACTCTTATTTAGAAATTGAACTGTCTTGTTTGCTAATTGGTTCACATAAACCATCATTTTTCAGGGATCTCTTTAATTCCATTTCCTCAGTGTTACCAACTGTAAAACCAAGAGAGAGAATCTGCTCTTTAGATTTTTTTGCTGTTGTTTTAAAGCTATTTAATTGAGTGTAAGGGTACACTGTGAAGGACAGCCATATCCTTTGATTATTCATTTCATTACAGCTGCCTTCATGGCACAAAAGAATCACTATTTCATTACCGTTTCATAGCTGCTCTATAGTTTCCTAAACTGCACAGCTGATTAGCAACTGCCTCAAGAACAACAGCTTGGTGTCATGCCCTAAGCTGTCACTACCAACTCCAAGTGTACAAAGACAGGTCCCTGGAAAAATCTCTTCTAAATTAGCATATTGGTTTTTATGAAGAACAACTTTAGAATCAGATTTTTGCTCTGCTATTTGAGTTTAAGATTTCCTGCTTTGCAGATTAGTCTGTGACTGTGGAAGAACAAAAAAAAAACTCATCAAAAAATAAACCAAGAAGAAATGTGGTGAGCGGTTGGCTAATGGAGGTAAGGGTGTTTTTAATGAGAGCTGAGATAGTAATAATTTGATATGACTGAGCAGTCCACAACAAAATATCAAGTCATTTCCTCCTGCTGAAGTTTTTGAGTCTAGTTACAGAATCACGGCATCACAGAAGGGTTGACTTTGGAAGAGGACCTCTGCAATTCATCTCATCCAACACCCCACCCAAGCAGGGCTACCCAATCTTTTGAATATCTCCAAGGATGGGGACAATCACTCTGGGAAACCAGTACCAGTGCTCAGTCACCCTCACAGTAAAAACATGTATCTCTTGTACTGGAGAACACAGAACCCCAGGTGTGGAGTGCAATTCTGTTTGCAGTTTCTGTGGTATAGACGAGTAACTCCAAACTTATTCAGCCTGCAGCTCTTACATGGCATTAGAAAACAGTATTTGACTTAAATCCATAGCTTTTAGACAGCTTAATGCCTGGTGATATTTATCTTATGCCTGGATATGCATTTTGTTTTAGCTCTTCACGGGCAACACACACAACATAATGAGACATGTGACAGATTGCCTATTAAAGTGTTTTCCTAAATTACTGCACCCGTCCACCTGCTTTCCAACACCACTTCAGTTCTAGTGATCTCACAGTCACAGCTACTTTTCTGTCAGTCTACAGGTATTCTATCTATTGCAATAGTGTTATCTTGCTTTATTCTTAAAACTAACAAACATGGGATTTTTGACAGCAAGTTCCACCTTGTAGCATTCACACTTAAAAGAAGGATGAATGTAGGTTATATCTTATGGTGTACAGATTGATATATACCATATATATACCTACAAATGTTTGTTCTTAACCACATCTGTAAGCAATTGTCTAAGCATATTTTGTGTGACTAAAAAAAATGTAAAATCCTAGACATAAGTATGTTTTCTGAAGGCTTGGGTCAGAATATGTGCCTCATAATTAAGATAGCATATTATGGAGGGATAAATTGCACTATTTCTGTTACCTTCTTTGACCAAGAAAACCCACTGTTCTTGGTACTCTGCAGTGAACCACCTGTCTCTTTCATATGTCAGTTCGTGTCTATTCCTCAGCGTAAAATTAGTGAAAGAAGTTTGGCTACCTGATATTCCTCTCATTGGTGAGGATCAAACCATTTCAAAAGTACATTTTATTGCTACAGTGAATAGCTTAGCTCAACTAGGGAGCAAGTAAGTTTTATTTCCCCACAGTAGCCACTAGAAAACATAACATCTAAGGAGAGACATGACTGTGATCCACCAGGAACTGCTGGGAAAAAGGCCTGTTTGTCTGCTGCAGGGAGGTTATAGCAGCAGTAAATCCTCAGGATGAAGAGAGATTTGCAGGTGTAATATGCCAGTTTGCTACTGACCACGTAAGGTCAGACGAGCCTGCTCAGGATGCGAACATAGTTTCTTATTCCATATACAGCTTTGCAGTACGTGGCAAAATCTCCTATCAGCCATTGCTTTACAAGTACAAATGCTGGAGCAGTTTTTGTTGCTTAAGATAAAAAAAAATCTCCAAAAGGGGAATGTCTTTTCCCAAAAGACCTTAACTTTCTGCGTTACCAGCAGAAGTGCTTTCTGCAACTGGCTTGGAAGGCTGTAGCAAGTGCTGCCATAGGGGAATGCAAAGGATTGTGTTATTCATCACACAGCTTAGGACAAGGGTGACAAAGGAGGTAAGGAAGAGAGTGAACATCCATCTGGTCATTTCCTTCCTCTGCCAGCAGCCAGGCTGAATGTCTGCTTCAGCTTCCCAGACTTTATGAAAGGAGACAGCTTATAACCCTTCTAAAACCTCACCTCTTTCAGACTGTAGAAAAGTCCAATGTGTCAAGCCTGCGCAAAGGAAAAATATCTTCCTTCCCAGAAAGGAAAAACATCAGAGAAACCAAAAGCAACTACAGACTGCAGCAAGACTCCTCATGTCTAAGAGCAGATTTTTGTCTCTGCCTCATGAACCCATGTAGATCCTGCAGGCGTCCAATTCTTGTATCCTCTCTCTCCCTTCCTGGTATGGAGTTTAACAAAAAGGAGCAGAGTTGAACCAGCAATAAAAAAATAAATTAGAATACATTCTGAGAGTGTTTATACTCCACTTCTTCTCCTAGTTTGAAATTTAAGCTCTTGTGAAAGCATAGATAGTGTCAATTCCAAAGGACTTTTATTGCTTGAACCAATTTTTCATTAGTGTATGTATGGGGTAAGGAAGCCTGAGTCACAGGGCTAGATAGTTAGCTGGTGGTTGTCATTACAGCTCCAGTCAGATCAGGTGAATGCTGTCTATTTACAGCAGTCTTGGATAGCCCAAAAGCCCTCTCAATATTTGTCCTTATATTTGCAGCTTCGATAAATTTATCATGTACTCTCATACTCTCAACTTTGCATATCCAAAACCATTTAATTCTCATAAAGACCATCAACCCCATTGTCTTGGATTCTTGAAATAGTGTTGCTGGTTGTAGCAATCCCAACCAGGAGACTGTTGAACGTGGAGGAGTTGGTGATCCCCATTGGAGTTCACATGGGCAGGCACAGGCCTGCGCTGTGCTGCACTGTTTATGTCCCGTGGCTGTGGAGTCACCTCATCTAGCTCGTTGAAGCACAGTAGCCTGCAGGCAGGTCCTGGTTGGTACCAGCTGCTGCACCACCTGCACTTCCTTGCCTTTACCTAAAACTGCAGCCAGAAGTTCCCACATGAATATTTGTTTTGTTTAAAATTATTATTAGTGTTGTTTTCTTTTAAGAAAATCCGATCAGATCTTGAATGACCAAAATAGGATAACCTTTCCATGGATGAGATCTGTACTGTGTGCCGCACCCTCATTGGAGGCCTGGGCATTGCCGCTGAGCTCAGGGTTCCTAATCCTCTCCTTCTTTATAGTTTTAGCTCTAATAAATGACATTTTAAGCAATACTTTACAGTGCCTGAGTGCTTTTCTTAGTAGGATCATAACAAACCAGCAGCTCCTGATGCAAAAGACTAAAACACTGTTTTAGTTTCCTGAATAACAATAACATTTAAGGTTACTCATTTATTAAAAGAATGCTTTTCCAGATGAAAATGTTAACAAGAGTACCAATTTTATTATTTAGAAGCCACCTACTTTGGCTGAGTATGTCATCTGTAGAAATATTTTGTATGAAAATACTGTAATTAAACTCATCTTTAACCTAGAAAATATTCACCTGAAAATATTTCACAATTCATCATTTTTTTCCATTCCAGAATTAAAACTAAACCAGTTTCTATACCACATTGAGAAATTGGTTGGGTGTGCTGCTGTTTTGAAGCAATTTGTGTCAAATGCCTGAAGTATTACTACAGCAATAAAAAACCACTTTCTTGAAGCAACATCTTAATATTAATTTTTATTAAAGCATCCCAAAACCCATAGCAGTTCAGTTCAACATGCACCAAAAATTTTCTGCATCTGAAACACTTACTGGGAACACAGAATACTGCTTAAGCAGCTCTTCTGTATTTCATGGGTAGGTGCTTAATTACAAAATCAGGTTTTCTAATTGTTTCCAGGTTCTACAGCTTTGTGAAACCAGCTGTCAGAAGGAGATCTTTTGCCCTCAGTATCCCTGCATTTACTAAAGATACACTAGTACATACGGGGTGGAAGCTGGGTTGTGAATGCATGCCACATAAAAGAAATTCCAGTACCCATAAATCATTCTTTCCTCAGAGCGCCTCTACTTACAAGCTGTATGGCTCTAAGTACTATTATCCTGAGAAAGCACCAAGTCAACTGTGTGGGGTCTTGAAAGATGTCATTACAGCTTCTCACAAAGCCTAAGACGTTTCAACCAACATCCATTAATTCTGGTAGGGCAGTAGTAATTTGAAGAACGACACTCTTCCCCAGAGCTTGCCAGATGGAGGAGTAAGGGAGAAGTTGTTTTCTGGGTGACTGGATAAGTGACCCACCCCTGGAACTAGATTTGTACCTTGAAATTGCCATCTTTCAACATCTTTGTCGGCGACACGGACAAGTGGGGTCAAGTGCACCCTCAGCAAGTTTGCCAATGATACCAAGCTGTTTGGCGAGGTAGACACTCTGGAGGGGAGGGATGCCATCCAGAGGGACCTGGACAGGCTGGAGAGGTGGGCTCAAGCCAACCTCGTGCAGTTCAACAAGGCCGAGTGCAAGGTCCTACATCTGGGTTGGGGCAATGCCAAGCACATAGGGATACAGACTCAGTGGGGAATGGCTGGAGAGTAGCCCTGAGGAGAAGGACCTGGGTGTGCTGATTGACAAGAAGCTCAACATGAGCCAGCAATGTGCGATCGCAGCCCAGAAGGCCAACCGCATCCTGGGCTGCATCAAAAGAAGCGTGGCCAGCAGATCAAGGGAGGTGATTCTGCCCCTCTGTTCCACTCTCGTGAGACCCCACCTGGAGTACTGCCTCCAGCTCTGGAGTCCCCAACAGAAGAAGGCCATGGACCTGTTGGAGTGTGTCTAGAGGAGAGCCACGACGATGATGCAAGGGCTGGAGCACCTCTCCTATGAGGAGCGGCTGAAAGAGTTGGGGCTGTTCAGCCTGGAGAAGAGAAGGCTCCAGGGAGATCTTATTGCGGCCTTCCAGTACCTAAAGGGGGCCTACAGGAGAGCTGGGGAAGGACATTTTACTAGGGCATGTAGTGATAGGAGGAGGGGGAATGGCTTTAAACTGGAAGAGGGCAGGTTTAGATTGAACATTAGGAAGAAATTTTTCACTTTGAGGGTGGTAAGGCCCTGGAACAGGTTGCCCAGAGAGGTTGTTGAGGCCCCATCCCTGGAGGTGTTTGAGGCCAGGCTGGATGTGGCCTTGGGCAACCTGGTCTAGTGGGAGGTGTCCCTTGCCTATGGCAGGGGGGTTGGAACTCGATGATCTTCAAGGTCCTTTCCAACCTAAGCCATTCTATGGTTCTATGATCTTCTTCTTCTCCAATAAATCTGCTACCAGAAGGGTTGAACTAGATACCTGGGGCTAGGTATAAGAGCAAGAGGGCATGGCAAATTCTGCTGCTTTGTCTCCATCCCTCCTTTACAACAGTGCAATTGAAATATTTGTTAAATGCATGGCTGTCACACCAGCAGAACAAAAAATGGTTGTAGCCATTAGGAGGAACTGAAGTTTCACAGGTTTGATGGTCTGTGGTTTGGACAGAAAGAGACTGAAGCAGCAGCTCATCAAGACAACTTAAAATAATATTTCTGCATATATATATATAAAGATATACATATTTCTGCATATATATACATAAAGAATATATCAGCATATTTCCATCCATCGTTGTCAACAGACAATTAATATCTAACTGCTAACACTGTAATACAATAATTCTGCCTGTGGCCCAGTTTAGCACATAGCAACACTTAATTAGTTGAGTTTTAATATTTATCACACAGCATTTAAATGATAAATAATTTAAACAAAAATCTAAATATTTTATTGTTGTTTAAGTCTAAAAGAATTCAAATTGTACCTATTTTTCATATTTTTCATTTAAAAATCATATTTTAGAAATAGCTATATGTATCTAGTGACAGAAACTTTTATTGGAAGCTTACTGAATTTTTTATTAAAATTTTCCCCTAACCAGAGCTGTAATTACTGATCATGAAAGAAATATCAATTTTTATTTGATTATTTTCCAGATAAACATCTAATAGCAATTATCATTTCTTTCTCAAGAGCATAAGAGTGGATCATATTTTTTAAAAAATCTCTTCAAATTTGACTTTTTCTGTATCTAGCTAAATCAAGCACATACCAAACTGGGTGGAAATCTGAAGATCCATGTTACTAATTTTATTTTAGTATTCAGGGGAGATAATTGTTATCAATACGAGAACACATTCCTGCCTAAAATTCTACAGGGCATCAGAGATCTGTCCACAAACAGGGAATAATGCAAAGTCCAGGACATCTACCTAGGGATTCCTCTATTGCTAATTGGAATTTATGTTTTAGTTGAAAAAAACCTCAAATAATCTGAACAATTATTTTAAATCCAACTGGAAATCTTATTTTGGGCGAGATGATATCAAGAGCATATGCATAAAAATACAGTCTCCTGAATCATAGAACAAAGCTCATGTCTGTGGCCAACATTTCTGTTTTCCAATTTTCAATTCTACAGAGCACTATCAGATAACATATCATCAACTCTCCATAGGGAATACATTTTTCATAGTTTTTTTGGGAAACTACCAGCGTTCCCAACAAACTAGTGATATTTTTATATGCTATGTTTTCTTGCTAAGTCTACTAAAAATACAGCAAGTAACTGAAGAAAACAAAACTAAATGCCTAACAAGTGACACCAACTCTTCACAATAATTTCCTTATATGCTGTATATAACATCCATTAAGTTATAGATGAATATAACATATATCTGAATGAGCAATATATTTTAAATTGTTCATTTATGAAATACCTCTTTTGTGCAGCTGTGGAGAATACAGGATGGTGTGGAAAAGGTATTTTTGTATAAAGCTTTATTTTTTTTTAGCCACTAGAAGTAACCAACATAAATTTCTGAAAAGAAAAAAAAAAAAAAAGGAAAAAATAGATAAGATGGGGGCTAGGTAAATATTTCACAGAAATTATTTAGTTTGACAATTTTCACTCATCTGCAGTTACCATGCATGATTAATTTTAAAGTTAACAAAAGCACTTGTACCATTATTTTTGTCTGTAATGACTTCTGATTATGGATCCAAGAAATATGCACCAACTTAACATGGCACAAATTTCATTCTAATAGATTTTCATGCTTGCTTTTTTTTCAGTTGACCCAAATAAGAGCTGTAAATCTGTTTATTCTTCAGTTCTCTTATACATCTTAATTTACTGTTCTATAGCAAATAGGCTTTTTCCCCCCCTTTTTTTACTTACGTTCTCTCCGTCTATATCCTAAAGAAAATCCTTGCACTGACTTTCCATTATAGCAACAGCCAATTTTTGAAAAATTTGAAAAATGCTTCACTCGAGAACAAAACATGTTCTGTTTGTTTCTCTAGCCAAAATAGTAAAAATTTCTTTTGTTCAGCTGTCTTTACTTTTATATAAAAACTAAAATGCTGCTCCAATAGAAAGATTCTTTTAAAAAAAATGAAAGATATTGTTTAGAAAACACCAGTTTTAGATTTTATATCTTTATCTTTTCTAAACTCTTTCTTTATGTGTGCTCAAATTCATCTGTACTAATCCAAATACATGCTGATTGGCAAATCAACTCATAAAATCTTTACTCATCCCTAGTTTCATCTTGACATAAAGACATCTCTGTTAAAAATATTTTTTTTTATAAATAACTCAGATAGGATAGATGTAATGTATGACTACTTAGTGGGAATTTAGTTTCTTTATTATTTAATTTGTGCCTCTTTAGTCAGACCTCTCTTCTGTAAATGCCTGGTAAACCACATTCCAACAAGTTCAATGGGAATTAAAGCGAGGTCTGTAAAAGTTTGCTGAGTGAGAAAGGCTTCAAAGTCACAGGCTTGGTAAAGCTCTCTTCAGCTAATTCTCATCATCCTACTGTGTTTGGGCAAGAAGAGTTAAGATGTATATGTCAGAAGCGTCTCAGTCTGAACAGTCCACAGTACTATTTCTAGTAGCGTCAAATTTCTGCCACACTTGACCTCTTGGAAACACTACAGTGAAAATTAACAGACTCTTTTTTTTTTTTGTAAGGGGACTCAGAAGTAATGGCTTTTTAGAAAAAAGGACAAGAAGAATAGAGAAACATCTAAATTAATTTACTTGCAGTCAGAGGGCTTAGAACAGGAAATTCAAAGTACCTTTTTCCCTACACTTCCTTGCAGAACATCTTTTCTGGACTATGGCATCTCTCTTCACCCTCAGCACAGAGGCAGACTCTTGCTATGTGGGCAAGGAAACTAGTACGTAGGTAGACACTCTTTCTTTTATACACTGCAATTTTAATTCTAAGATGATCTTCCTGGTTGGTTTCCTCAACCCTTATCAAATGATCCACAGCTTGGCTTAATCCCCACCTCCTGCTGCTGCAGCTGTTGGAAAAAAAAAAATTGTATGATTTTGGCAATACCTTGTCTGAAACAAATATTCCACAAGGATAAAAAAAATGACTAAATTTAGGGAATTTCTACTCTTAGCTGTGTGGCATCATCTTACGGATTTTTCGGGACAGCAAAGAAAATGGTTAAGAGGGAAAATGAACCTCGTATTTAAAATAGATATTGCATTCTGACGCATTTTCACACAATCATATCTCAGAATCAAAGAGACTGAACAGCTGAACAAAGTCTTCAACTCATCCCAGGTTGCTTCACAAAACCATGGGTTTTTCTCCCTTGAATCTGTCCATGAATCCGTGGAAAGTTTTGGCACTGACAATTCCTTGTGTCAAATGTTTCCACAGCTTAGTTATACACTGTGTGAACTGCCAATGTCTTTAGTTTTAAACCTGTTAACTGCTAAGTTAATTTGATTCATTTATTAGCATTCCTCTGATAACTTTAGTTATTGTTCAAAAAAATCTTAAAAACAGTGAGCAGTGCTGTTACATAAAGCATGCTGTCAACTGACTCTAATTTTGAAGAACTTCAGAAACTGCTATAGAGCCATGGATAACTTCACCCATCTCTGAAAAGCAGGTAACCTCTGGAATTATATTTGACCCCTGTGTCATGAACCATATTATTTTTAAGGAACTGAAGGATAAAATGATACACAATTTAAGTTTTAAGGGAAGACAGATATGTGGATGGTATTTGTCTTATGACTGTGGTTTATTTCCTGCCAAAAGGGTCCAGGGAGTTCTGAAAAATAATTATTTTCCTATGCAATAATATTTAGCACATCTAAACCACTTGTCATAAGTGTATATCAATGTTTTCCAAATGTATCCATTGATTCATATCCATTGATTCATTTCCACTGATTCTAAGCTTCAGAGTGATTAACTCATTTCTAATGGTTGCAAAGAGAAGCTAGAGTAGAAATTCAATCTCCCGAATTACAGCCAGATAACCCTTCTGAGAGAATTACAGTCAAGTCTTTTAACCCTAATGTCAGCACAATGATCACTGATAGATAGTACTGCAAGCAGGTTCAGAAAAGCATGAAAATATTCTTCAACAGCATGATAATAGCCTTTAATATCTTCATTCTCCCTCGATGTTTTTCTGAAAATCTCCTGTTCAGTTCCTGATCCAACCACAGCAGACTGAGCTTGAATAAAGAAAAGAACAAGAAATTGTCAAGACTGAAGGCCTAAGTTCACTCAAACCTTCTGTTTAAAATTTAAACATGGAATTTCCTGCTGCTGGGGCATGCTGTTTTAAAAAATGCATAAACCTCTGAAAAAGAATAACATGCCCAGTAATGGATAAAGTAATGTACAAATCCCAACTGCATAGTATTCTGACATTCCGTTCTCTCTAAATAAGAATGTGGGCCATGTACCAAGGAAATGCAATCTAATAAATGCATATGAATAAATAAACTAAATCTTATTAACCCGAAAGTATGCATTTGCTTTTCGTTCCTTTCTCCGCCTCTTTATTTGCTTCCCTTTTCTTCCTCTCTCCCATCGTTCTTTTGTTCATTATATCTTTCTCTATCTTCATTTTCCTTTCATATATGTTCCCACTTTCCATGCATAGTTTTTACATTGTCATGTCCTTCCTGCCATTCTGTGGACCAACACTGGCCTTCTGGCTTCACCAAAGAGTTATACTATCATTCCTGATTTATCCTCGTAAGCGGCTTTTGTTACATCTATCTGAGTAACAGAATTGGGTCTAGGAATACTCTTTATCCTGAGGCCACATGTCACGACACAGCCCATGTTTATCCTAGAATCATAGACTCATAGAATCATCTAGGTTGGAAGGGACCTTTAAGATCATCGTGTCCAACAGTCAACCTAACACTGCCAAAACCACCACTAAACCATGTCTCTAAGAGCCATGTCTACCCATCTTTTAAATACCTCCAGGAATGGTGATTCCACCACTTCCCTGGGCAAGCTGTTCCCAAGCTTGACAACCCTTTCTGTGAAGAAATTTTTCCTAATATCCAATCTAAACCTCCCCTGGCACAACTTGAGGCCATTTCCTCTTGTTCTGTCAGTTGTTACTTGTAAGAAGAGACCGACTCCCACCTCCTTTTAACCTCCTTTCAGGTAGTTGTAGAGAGCAATAAGGTCTCCCCTCAGCCTCCTTTCTCCAGATTAAACAACCCCAATTCCCTCAGCTGCTCCTCATAAGACTTGTTCTCTAGACCCCTCACCAGCTTCATTGCCCTTCTCTGGACACGCTCCAGTACCTCAATGTCTTTCTTGTTGTGAGGGGCCCAAAACTGAACACAGTATTCGAGGTACGGCCTCACTAGTGCTGAGTACAGGGGGACAATCACTTCCCTAGTCCTGCTGGCCACACTATTCCTGATACAGGCCAGGATGCTGTTTGCCTTCTTGGCCACCTGGGCACACTGCTGGCTCATATTCAGACAGCTGTTGACCAACACTTCCAGGTCCATTTCTGCCAGGCAGCTTTCCAGCCACTCGTCCCCAAGCCTGTAACACTGCATGTGGTTGTTTTGACCTAAGTGCAGGACCCGGCACTTGGCCTTGTTGAACCTCATACCATTGGCCTTGGCCCATCAATCCAGCCTGTCCAGATCCCTCTGTAGAGCTGTCCTACCTTCAGGCAGATCCACACTCCTGCCTAACTTGGTGTCGTACACACTTGAACTCTCCTTCCTCCAAAACACAATGGCTGTATACCGACTGCAAAGTGGTAAGCAAGGTCCTGGCTCGGATTGCATCCTGCATCTTTCTACCCATTGCTTTTCTAACCCAATATACATGCCACACTCTTCTCACCTGTGCTCCATGTGCACTACTTCACACACCTACAACAAAACAGTTTATTGCATCCTATGCCTCCTGCCCAAGTCCTTCAGCCCCCATGAATAGTGCTAGGTGCTCCTGCCATAGTCCCAAATTCAGTGGCTTCTGTCACCTCTCTTGTTCCTGCTTTTACTGCTTGTGTTGGTGCCAGACAGCCTTTGACATCCTCTGAAGCCGCCTGTAGTCCAGGGTTAGTAGAATATAACACAAGCACGTAGCACAGCAGAGAACTACTTATGACATTCATCATTTACAAACCTTTTATTCCGAACCTTCCTCACTAACCCTCAAAAAAGCCACACAATTTTCAACCACAGGGATAGGGAAGAGGAGGCTGCAGCATGGCTTGCTGATGTATATGCAGACCAATAGTTTAACAGGATAGTGCTAGATGACTGGGCCAGAGGAAGCCCACCAAATGGGCAGAACCTTTACTAACAGGCTCCATGCCATTCCCTAGACTGTGCCTGGGAATTGCTTTGGAGACTCTGACTAGCCTGGACCAGAACCATGCTTGGGAGTATGCCAGCAATTTAATAGTATTGGACGACTGTGTACCAGTGTTCAAAATTCTGTTGTGGCTTGCTTTAGTTTATAAGCATAGACATAGCCTTTTAGATTTTATTCATATGAATTGCCTAGAGAGTGTATGAAGGGCTCTCAAATTAGGTCATGTTCTGAACTAGTGGAATTCATGTTTTTTTAGAAGATAAAATCAAATAGGTGGAGAGGTTTTTTTAGAGCTACACATTGAGCTGGATGTCTTATTCCTATTCATTTTAATTAGGCATCTGAATCTTTTAAGTGGTTTTGAAAATCAAAGCCAATTTGTTCGTTTTGGCACTAGAGATAGCTTCCCATTCCTCAGTAGAACTGTGATGTATTGTGTTGATATGTAAATGAGAGGTTTTCAAAGAAAAGTTTGCATGATGCTTTAATTATGGCAAGTAACAGACAACTTAGGATGAAATCTGTCACCGTTTCCCCTTGCAGTTGAAATCTATTTGTTCTTTTTCACTCAATTTTCTCCTCTTTTTTTTAATTATTTCTATGTATTTACTGAAAAATATTTTGGAAAAATTAATTTATTTTTTTTTTATTTTAGCAGAGCATCAGCTTGTCAATGCAGGTACTTGCCAAGTCTCATGCATTATCATGCCAATTGTATGTTAGACATCATCGCCTGTGAACCAATATTAAGGGGTAACCAGATCCTGTAAATGTCCTTTTTCCCCCTCTACACCTTTGTTCAATATGCCAGTCAGCATCTCATGCTCTTCACCTTTGCCTGCATCAGCTCAAACTGATGTCTTCAGTGAGCTTCTGAGACATCCTTCAAGGAACCAGAGAGTACTCCTTGCAAGACCAGTCTGGTGGAATATGTCTGACCAGAAGTTTGCTATAGCAAGAGAGTAGACAAAAGAAGTGTTATGCAGAATCCATTTTGATGCTTCAAGAGCAAGACTACCAGAAATGGCATTTTTTATTTACATTGCTGTCATGCCAGTGTGACAGGATCCAAGAGATCTACATTGAAATTCCAACTGAACCCCAGGTTGAGGCATTCTTTCATTTCATTTATGTCTGGGTATCAGTTCACTGCCTTCCTAAATCTAATCCCAGCTTTTTTCTGAAGGGAACTATTTCTTTGCTGTTCCAGATACTTGCCATCTTTTTTCAGGTTGCTTACTTTCAAGTGCTGGTGTCTCTGGTTTAGCAGAGAACTGAACTCCTATGAGTGCAATGATTGCCTACATAGATAAGTGCTGCTGAGACACACCAACACCTACTAGAGATTCTGTTTCTAGACCTTAGTTAGCTTCTCAGACAGTTAACAGCTGCCTTTTTGATATCAAAGAAGAATATATCTCTTCCCCACTTTCCTTCAACAGCACAGTCACTATAAAATACTGTCCTAGAAGTTCTAATCCTGATGAGAGGAAACATTTTCTGGTTTGTCAATATTTATTGTCATAACATTTGCTTGCACATCTTACTCCAGACTGCTGAAAAGGCAAGGTGAGCAAGACAGCTACTAAATGCAAGAACTGAGCTGTGAAAATGTGGTTACAGAACACAGCAGGCACAGTAGATCTTCTGCAGCACTTAGGACCATTTTAAAGATGGCTACTGTGCATTAGTAGTACAATGAGGGTTTGTCCTAAGTCTTTCTGTATCCCCTCTGCAAAATGCTAGTTTTCATGCAGATGCATGTAGTATGTGCATCTGTTTGCTTTCTACCTACTGAGCAGGCCTGAAAACATCAGTCACAGTCACAAAATTATTTTGGGTAATGCTATGTGCTACATACATCTATATTGCAGGAAGCATGTGTAGCACATTCATGCATGTGCTTATATGTATCACATGCTACATTTAGCATATGCCATGCTATACATAAAAAAAAACCCCACAAAATAACATTGCAAGAAGGGGGATCACTGTCGTAAGAGAGAAAAGAAGGGATTCTGAAATATAGGTTAAGGTGTTCCATTTTTTTCACCATACACAGGATTCTTCCTGCCTGTTTTTTTATTCTCTTCACGCTTCCATTATTTGCAGTAGGTGTTGAAATCTGGCAGAAGGGATGTCTTCTTTTTGTCTTATAGAACTGTGTTAGTATTTTATCAAGACGCACAATGACAGGAACAACTATTTTCCAGAAATCACTTTCAGATTCTGAGCAATATGTATATATTTTCTATAAGATGTATTTGAATTTTTATATCAGTTCATTAAAAAGGATTAATTAATAGCCTAAATTCACGATTTAACTGTAAGACTGCATAATGCAATGCACTGACTTCAAGCTAAATCTAAGACCAGAATTTGTAATGCACGCAGTTCTAGAAGTTGTGTGCAATAAAGCCTTCCCCCTCAAGAGTATTGTGGGGGAAATTATATCATAAACGAGAAAAGGAGTGCAAATATACATTGAACATCTCCTCAAATACAGATGCAAGATCTTCCATAAATGACTGGAGAAGTGATTCTCATTGGTTCTGAAAAAGAAGTCAAGATTGCCTTATGCTGGAGGGAGCAGGTGAAACATGGCTGTGATTTTTGACCAGAGAGAAGGGAAATGAAGATGGTGGGCACATGAAAGTCCTACTTACTCACCTTACTTTAAATGGTATGTTGAGCAAAGGAGCTACTAAATGCCAGAATCTGGCTCTAGAGAACAGGGGTTCCAGAGTCACCCTTCTGAATTGTGAAGGTCCAAGAGTGAAGATGTGATAAATAAATAAAATAAATGTATATGTATATATATGTATAGCAAAGATCTGAAATCTGTAACTTATTTGAAAAAGAAAAGTGAAAAGAATGTGTTACTTACTCTCAAAACCCAAGAGGTTAGCACATAAAAAAGTCAAGAAAATAAGGTGATGTGGAGCCCAAGACAGATTGGGAAGTGGGAGACAAAGGCTAGGATGATGAACTTTGGGGCATGATGTAGGCTGGATGGTGGCAACATGGGGTTCCTGAAAAATCATGAGGAGGTGAAATTAAGAGCTACTGGACTGCAGCACACCTGAATAACAAGAGAAAGCCATCTACATGAACCTGAGACGTTGAGGGAAAGCAGAAGAAATGAAAGCTGTGGAGGTGACAAAGGGTCTGAAGCAGAGAGAGAAAACACAGTTAAGGAAGAAAAATAGAAAAGCAGAAATTGCGGATCTCATCCTTCTTTTTTTTCAACTCTCCCATTATACTTTTTCTTAATAAATGTATTCATTGATACTAAATTTGTGGATTATGAATTAATGCATGTTAAATGGAACACACAGTTATGGATGCTTCTCCCCAGGCAGGAGGAGCAATATGTATTCAAGAAACTCAGAAAAAAACATTCTTTTTCACATGGTAGCGTACTGAATTTCAGGTAACTGCCAGCAAAAAGCTACCAGGTCCTGATTTATGAGGCTAAGGCCCATATGTGGCAGTGCTATTTTGGCATTACAGCCATCCCAGTTCTAACCTTCTTGAAGCTCTTTGTCTATGTTTCTTTTATCAGATAATGTCAACTGGTTGAATTATGCAAGTGCATTTTCCACAGCATCTCTCTCAGCTTCATCTGGGTCTGGAAGTCTGTCTGCAAGACACAGTGGAAAGATGCCTAAATTGCTTTTACTCACAATGCCTGAACTAGTTCACTGACAGGCAGCCTAAGCATCTATGCAGCACCATGTCACAAGCCTACCCTAAGTCCCTTTGTTATTAGGACTTACTGTCCTACTCCTGCACCAAAAGTAAAATGGCAACAGGAAAAAGAGGACATTCACAAGGTTTAAAAATATTGCTCATCACAAACTAATAAAATGAATAAAGTGAAAGCAATTACTGCAAAAATAATTTCTAGATACTGTTTTAGGGCTGCTTACTGTGTTTCTATTGGACAACAGTGGTGGCTCTCAGCCTGAAACGTTGAAGAACTTTGTGGCCCAAACTCACCTCCCTACTCCCTACTCACTTCTAATGGCACCAGGAATAAATCAACTTGTATCCAGTGTCATAACTACATCCTTTGTCCGTACTACTTTACACAACTAAAGTCTTTATTTTTGTGGTCTCACCTTATGCCATTTTCCCATGTAAGTTTAAAATCTATGTCATTTCCAAAAGTGTGATATACAGCTTTGCTGAATACTGCATCAGTTTAAAATAAAATTATCACAACTGAGCTATGCAAATAATGACTAATATTACTCTCAGCTAAGGGTTCCTCAGCTTTTATACTGTAATGGACACATCTCTATTTAAAATTCAACCCACTAATTTCAATACTACAGAAGACCCAGATTTGCTAGAGAGGCTCACAGATGGTTGCAGAACAGCTTTAAAAAGCTTACAACTCTTCCTCTATAGGCAGATCTCTGCTGCCTAGTTTTTGGTTTTGCTGCCTAATCATGTTAACAACAAACACTGAGAAATCTTCCTTGAAGTGCTGTAAACAAATAGCTTTTCAAACAGAGTAACACTGGAGATCCATTGAAATGCTCTATGGAACCATATTTTGTTTTGAACTACTAGACACTGTGACAAACTTGGAGACAGAAAAGGACGTCTTTGCTTTCTCAGCCTGAAGGTTGATATCTGTCTCATCTCTAAATGATGACTGCTGACCATGTTATTCAGTCCTGATGGATTTAAAATGTGCTTTACAACTCCAGAGGGCCTTCAAGCTGCTGGACAAATTGTCAGTGGATGCTAGACTTCAGCAGTAAGCAACAAGAGCTAGTGGGGGTGTGTAGTATGTGTGGAGATTTCAACGGTAATAGCATGCACTAAATTTAGGGAGCTAATGGTAACAGGCAGCACAATCCACTTTTCCTAAGAAAGCTATTCTTAAATATTTCAAAAAGACTCCAAAAATGCAAAAGCTAACTTCCTCAATATTGATAGTGTCTGATTTATAATAGATGCTGCAAACACTTCAAAAATAGAAAGGTACCATGGTTTTGTTTCCCAACAAAGTACTTATTACAGATTACTTCTCGGTAGGAACTCGGCCATTTAACTGAACAACTTTTTCCAAAGATGATTTGATATTTAAAATAAGGGCAACTGCTGATTTTTATGCTCCTTCAAAAAGACAGAAGACATTGAATAATAGTGACTAACGATGTAACTTAAATGATGCCTGACATTTGGGTCTAAGCATAAGAGAGACTAGCCACTTGGTCAATTGTTGTAGCTTTCTCTGTAGTCTGTGGGAGAGAGAAATACAACTCTAGCAGGCAGTTCACAGTAATTGTGAGTAGCTCCTGCACCGAGCAGACTCTTGGAAGTATCTGACTGCATCCTTCTAAATGGGAACACTGAGAAACCAGCTGGCAAACGATGGTCAATAAATGGGTAGGATGACTACCTGTCCTCATTTATAAAAAGAACTACTGGTAGAGTTTATGGAGGCCAGGGAACAAGGACTGTTGTGTGCTCTTTGGAACAAGTATCTACTGTGCTCCCTTCAACCAACGCCAAGCCTCACTCCCAAATTGCCCAGAATTAACCCTCTCACACTCCAGAGTGATGGGCGCTCTTTGTGCAAGGGCACTAAGTGGTTCACTGTGGATCTCAGTTAGATTACATCTTGTGATGACATTACATTTCTTATGTATATTTGGCTTCTTCCACTGCTATATCATGTATTTAGAATCAACGAAACCCAAAAGTTGTAAATATTACGATCATTCATGAAATACACAGTAAAGGCACATTGTTGTATGCATTATTGTACACTATATATGATAAGTACACAATGTACACTGGCCTGATGATGCCTACAGAGAATGACGTTTCCACCTTACTGCATATACATGGTAACTGACACCCCTTATGAGGAATTTGCATTATTGAGGAAACCCTTTCCATTGATAACGCATGTGAAAGTACAAGTGTGATGCAATCTCCTAGTTCCTTTATAGACACTAGTCTTCTTTATCACACATTGCTAGAAACATTCAAAAACAAAAAACTAATCCCCATCCAAATAATGAGTGCCTTGTTTGGGGAACGTCACCTTTAAATCAGGATTATAGTTGCCAAAATCAGGGAAAAGTCCTTTTTTTGCTGTAATTTTTTCCACTTTTCTCTGTTAATCTATATGCACATGCCCTGTATACTACAGTAGAAGAGTTCAGTAAAATGAGATTCAGCCCTTACGGTAGTGGAAGACACGCTAGCACCAGGATGTAAGCAAACCTCTGCATGAATGCACATGTGTCCATGTGAGATGTATTAAATCTAGTATATCCTGATTGCACACACAATCCCTCAGCAGGGAAGAGGTAGAACAGGCCGCCAAATCAAAATTAAGTTTCAGACAAACAGGATGAGGCATCTTAAGTCTCTGAAAGCTTTTTTTTTCTCCTTGTGGGCTTTCATACAGTATTTCAGACCACTTTAAGCACCCAATTAGAAGTATTTTAACAGAACTGTTAATAAAATATTTAGAAAACACCAGAAGCCAAATCCTAAAGTCTTTTTTTTTTAAAAAAAAACCACTTTATTTGGGACATCTTTGGAGGAAAAAAAAAGCAAACAACAACAACAACAACCAAACTCTGCCCTCAGTGAAAGATTTGTCTGAGGCAGAAAGACAGGAAAGTGAGTCTGGACATCAAGCCTCAGCTCCAGAAAAACAAGTAAATGGAACAGGAGAGTTGGCAAGGAGAAGCAGGAGTGTATGAAAGAAATCTTTTTCCCTCCACCCAAACTAGGGAGCACAAGGTTTATTCCAGTCTGCCATCATTACAAACCTCAGATTCCCTAAGGCTGTATTTAAAAAGTATTTGGTAGGACCTCAGTGCACCTGAATTTCCAGGCCAAGTCACATCCACACTGCAGAGGCTTCAGGATCTATTCACAATCAGCATTTGCAGGTAGTTAAAGGAATCAAGTAATCCTGCATGCCTAAATAACCACAGGAATCAAAGACTCCATAATCTGTCCATTCATCCTTCCTCCCTTTCCTCACACTATCCAAGAATACCTTGGTTGCTTTTAGCCCTTCCTCTCCTACCCCATTTTCAATGCATACACTGAAATGAAGGTCCCTGTTTTGTCTGCCAGCTCAATTTCAAACAACTCCCATTACCCTCACAAAAATGATGTTCAACTGATGTTTATGATAGATCTTAGTCTAAAAGTGACATTTAATTTTGTCAGCATTGTAGGATCCAGTTTCTAAAATGTGATTTTTTCCACTCATTCAAGAAACTCCAACTTCCAATGCTTTCAAAGCCTTGTTCTTTTTGGCAGGCCTACCAGGTACATGCTGGACTTGTTGAAACACCACAGCTATACTAGACAAGGCAACTTTTGAGCCATGAAGAAGCTGTTAGGTACAGTTCATCTGTGAGGCAAGCTGTTTGTTGCAATACTGATATGTGAAGAGAGCTCACCCATATTATGCAAGGATTGTTTAACCTCCTGAAGCGCATCAATTATGAAATAGAAAAACAGTCAATTGTTTTCTTTGGTTGTTAATTCTTGCAAATGCATACTTACACACCTTAAAATATTTGCCTTTATGAAACATATTACAAAAACAGTGCATATACTGTTTTGCAGTTAATCAAAACATTAAAAAATCAGCAACTGCAAATGCTAACATTCTTATAGCAATATGATTTGAAATTTGTCATTATTACTTTGGCAGTGTGCTATAGATTTTAACATACAAAGGTACACAGATTTGCATGGACAGAAAGGCTGTTGTTACCTTTTTAGCTATTCCCTGGAGTTCCAGTTTCCTACAAGGAACACTGACTGTATCAAAACTATTGATCCATGCAGTCTCCACATTCATTAGATCAGGGCTGTATGTGCCCTGAAAGCTGGATAAATTCATCATTACAGCAGAACCAACTGACCTTGAAATCAAAATGTGATTTTTTCTAACTTAAAAGAGAGTTTGACCTGATTTTCAAGAACCGAAATGGATCCAGAAAGAAAAATTGAACAAAAATTATGTACACAATATATAGAGCCTTTATACAAGACAACAAACTCGTGGATTCTACATGATTATGAACTATCATAGTATAATCATGTGTACATTATTGGAACAACATACAATTGCATGTTTGAATCATTCCTACTTTAATTCTGGTGCTGTACAATAAAGCAGCTAGACCCAAATTCACAAACACAACGAGAGATTAAAAAGGAGGGCAATATTATTAAAGGATCAAGTTTTGTCTATATCTGTAAGAATCAGGTCATGGCTGATTTTTTTCCAACTTTTGCAAATATTTTCAGTTCAATAGCTCTGATCATAGATCGTCTGCTTTAGATGAAGTATTGAATGATGATGAACGGATGTCATTATCCCTAAGCAATGTCTGCCTTAGGACAGCATATCCAAATGCTCATGGAAACACCTCTTCCTCTCCCTCTTAGCTCAGTGAAATGCAGCATGAGATAGTTCTTTTAATAAGAGAATTCCTAATGAAGATTTATAGCATACAATATTTAAGCAATCAAAGCACATTTTGTTACTATAGTAACCATAATCCTCCACACACAATATGTAAAGTAATTTGTCTAAAATAATGCATGCTATGTTCATTCTAGATGCTGATGGATAATCTTCTCAATCTTCTTCAAGTCCTTGTGTTTAGAAGAATTTTCTTTAAATTCTTTAAAGGAACATGTCCTTTAGAGGAGATGACAGCAACTACTTATTTTGGTCTAAAATCACTACATGATGTTGTGTGCTTACTTAACTGGTTAATGAAAATCAGTAACAACCTGGACTGAGAACGTATCAGAACTTAAAAGAAACTGTGTGTGACTTGTTATGTCAACTATATAACGTCCAGAGCTAAGCTGTTGTTTCTAATGTTCTTTTCAGTATTATACATTATAATGGTGCATTGAGGAAAAAAATGGAAAGCATCAGGAGGAAATGACTGTATTTCATCAAGTAAAGTTGGCATTTTCTCAGAAGCATAAGAGAATTAGTAGCTCCCACTGGAAGAAAATGGTGCTTTAGATAAGGGGAGACTACTGGGAAATTGGTAAGATTCTGAATTTAAATAGCTAGAACAATTCCACAATAATTCCCTACATGAATATTCTTATTTTACATTAAGACTGCTAAAGACATTTAACAAAGTCCAATGCCACACTACGATGCTTTAAAACTCTGCCTGTAATGCTCCCCTTATGCAACATTAGCAAGGAGAAGCCATTGCAGAGAGTCATTAGAGGGGCTGGAAAACCTGGGAACACAAAAGGTCACAAACTTTTAATTCTAAGACTCCAGTCTAAATTGTGCCTTGGCTGTCTTTCATGTCCTAGATCAGTGGTCTCCAAAGTGGGGTGCACATACCCAAGGAGTGTGCAAGACAATCCGCTAGGGTGTGGGAGGAAAAAATTTATTGGAAAAAATTTGGGGAAAAAAAGGTAAAAATTTTAAATAGCGCTTATTTAATATTTATGTCATCCTTTAAAATTTCTATTTTTGTGTATTTTCTAAAATGTACATGGTATATTAGTACAGTAGTACATGTATATGACTTATAAATAAATACACATATATTGGGGGTGTTCATAGGGATGTACGATCAAAAAAGTGTGGAGACCACTGTCCTAGACTATATGTGTTTTCAAACGCAACATAGCAAAACAACGTTTTAAAGTGACCCAATATGATTCAGAAGCTGAAGAAGAGAGATTTCTTTGCACCACTTCCACCGCTGTGACAGGACTATTCTCTGTACAAGCACAGTCCTAGGTAGTCCTTGGGGCTATTTAGAAACAACAGACAAAACCAGGTGGACTCATTTCATCTGAAAGATGTGTTTATTCTTTTGAAATGCCTTTTCTGCAGGAGGCCAACATGAAATCTGTGGGTCACAAAAACTGCAGGGATGCAAAGCTGCGAAGATTTAAGAGGATCTCAGAAGCTATGTAGGATGCTTAAGAACTAATGCCTAATAGTGAAATTTCCCAAGTCAACATAAACTGGTAACTATACAGAACGAATACTTAAGAAAGTAAATAGTGGCAATAGTTTGCATATTTCTTTTTAGCCAGTTTAGTTATATAATTCCATATTGCAGAAATGTTGTCTATTCTTGCTTGAAGACAATTTTGTTAAGTAGGTAACTACTTCGGAAAACCCGATTCTGAACTTTCGTCTTATTTGAGGACCAGGCCTTCAATTCTTCTTTGAAAGGAAAGCTGTATGCAGAAGACGTACTAGAACTGGATGATTTTTTCACAAATAGTAAAACTGCTGGAGGAATGTTTTGGAGGGATGGAGATTTTGTAAGAAATCAGATCAAACATTGCAAATATTCTTGGACAAAAATTCAAAGATGTCAACATGTTTGATTTCATTATGTCTTCAGTAATGCTTTGCTCTGTTCTGTAGGTAATTTTGAACCAAAGGAAGCCCCCTCCTTTTTAGCCTAACATTTCAGAAGAATGGCTTTTATTTCAAAATTGTTTTGCAATTTAAAAGAATAGAAATGTTTCCCAGAACTAAATATTTAAAAAAAATGACATATTTAATACTGAGTTGGGATTATTTTTTAATAGACCCAAGCACATATGTGTTCATATCATTAAAATTCTGCTTAGTTCAGCTTAAACATTATCACAAATTCCCTGTAAATTCCCAACATGGCCACATTTACTCACCTCTAATATGTAAAATAAAAGCCCAATTTAATCAGCATTCACAGAAGTTAAATGGTCTATAAACAAAATCCAGCAAGCTGTTAGTTTTGCGGGGGATGATATTCACCCACAAACTTGTTTGAGTGGTCTCATGGAATTCAAAAGAATCCATCTCAATGACTATCTGCTTCTTGTTGTGATTCATAATTGCAGAACTGAATTCATTTTATGTGGGTCTTGAACAAATTCCTGAACAAAAAATTAACCTCTGGACAACTTCACATACTATACGCACACCAGCCTTCAAAAAATGGAAATGATGTAATTCTTACTGTCAAATTAAATATCTTCTGCCTTTTCTTATCCCTGGCCATTAAAATACCTTGGATTTTCATAGTTTCATAGCACAGATGAATACTGGTGTCAGGATAAATGAGCCCCACCAACATAATAGAATTTATAGGAGTCTCAAATGGGCCCTTGAAGAAAAATTCTCTGCAAGTATAGTGGCTTTGAGAAAAGCAATTGCACCCTGAGGCAATTTCAGCAGCCCCAGCTACTCTATCTTACTTGGAGGGCTCCCTGGAAATTCTTCCTTTCGACAATCCGTGCATATATGAAACTTTCAAACAGATTTTAGTATTTTTTCTTTCTGCATAGGCACACTTATTTTTTTGGTGAGTGTTGCATAAAGCATCTTAGTAATTTTAATTGGCAGAATTGTTAAAATATTCATTGGGTTAGAGGTAGTTCTGGAGCCTAAACTTTATTAACCACAGTCCTCAGTACAAGTTTGACCTACAAAGCAACTTAGGGTAAAACAAATTTTTTTTAAAAAAAACATTATAAATATTTTAACTATACAAAGTATTAATGTTTTAACACATGCTCTAATGCTGGTCTTTTCATGTGGATGAAAGCTATTCTGTGTCTCCTATGCATATCACAAGACCTTAATGGTCTCAGGTGGAGCCCGCATGGAGGAAGGACATATTACCTTGCAGGTGTTGCTTTACCTAAGCTTCTCCCCAGTAGGCTCAGAATGGGGACAGAAGCTAAATGTCAGGGAAAAGAGGATTCCAGCCTTCAGTCCCCTACGTGCCTACCCGTAAGGAGGCAGAAACAGGCTGAATATCTCCAAAAGGTGCTGCAATATATACAACTTCATGGAGGCTTCTGGTTCTGTGGTGCAGCAGGAGGTGGTGATGCTGATGGATGAGCGCCTACAGAGTACAGCTGGGTCTATGGGGCATGAAATCTTACTATATCCACAGAGGATTAACAGTATTTACTCTTTGGGTAAACTGGAAATAACACGTTATTGGAAATAACAATCCACAGGCTTTACCATTTACATCTGTGGAAACCAAGTAAACGATCATCATAGTCAGGGTCATCAGGTGATTAGAGAACTGAAGGCTGACCTTAAATGTCCACTTTGATTTACGTGTTTTCGATTAAGCAATACGATAGTGATGTTATTTTGTGTAATCAGGAATCTATTGTAAGACATTAGTGGTGAGGTTTTTAATGAGTTTTCAACAGGGTAAAAATAGCCTCAAAATGCATTACAGATAACTGCTTGCCCTCACTTGCTAATTCATTAAATAATTTTAAATGTCCATTGATATAAAGAGAGAAAAAATGCATTTGGGAAGGTGATAAAGGAGGAGGTGAAGACATCATGCTGTTTCCTTTGGTTGTATTGTGTAAGAACAGTAAAAAAAAGTTTTTCTGAAATCTATGAAAGTATAGGGAGGGTCAGGAGGTCATGGCACAGTGTGATAATCCTGAGTCACTTGTCAACCCAGAGTTCCCAAAGGGACTCTTGTTTGGGGCTATAGTCTAATGTGGTGTCTTTTGATTCTGATTTAGTTCTCCAAAGTCACAAAGATTTTGTCTTCTTTTGCCTATCAGTATCAGTTGCAATTGTATCTAAGCAATGTTAAAAGAGAAAGGCATGGAACAAAGTCACAGTTTATAAAAAATACTACAAAATAATACCTGAAACACAGCCTGGAGTATAGCTCCTCAGAAATGGACTAATTAATCAAAATGGAATTCCAAGGCCAGATTGTGTAGGAAAGATGGAAAACTGGTGGAATAACAGACACATAACAAAAAAAAAAAAAAAAAAAAAACAACAACAAATCCACAAAATGACATGACTACTTCTATTTGCTTGTTTGTCAACAGGTTTTATTAAATATGGCCCACTATTTTCCATTCATAAGGAGAAACTCTTGGAAATTAATTGCTACTTGAAAAGAAGATATGTCCTGCTTTTTCTGTCATTGCTACAGGGTATATTCTTCACATGGAGCCTCTTGAATTATCTTAAATAACATCAGAAATCTAAACTAAGTAAATGTTACATGACTTGTATGCATCCCTTACTAAAATCATGTACATTCTCAGAGACCTTTATACCTTGCATAAGATAGTCAAATTTTAGCTCTAGGGGAAAGTAACCTATAGAAACAACATGTTCTCTAGGAAGAGATAAAACATGGCCTAAAACATTGGCCTTCATCCTTAGGAAAAACACTGCAATTCAGAAAAAAAGACTGGCACAACTTACTTCTCCTTAATCAGGAAAAAAACACCAGACTAATCTACAGACATAACCTGAATCCTGGGGCAACATACAAGAGTGGCCTGTAATTTAAAAATTAAGTCTATGAAATATGCTTTATTACTCCTTTTTGATCATTTAGTTAATAAGATGCTAAGCAGCAACTTCAGATTGACTTAACTCTGCTCCCAGCTATGTCTGGAAAAGCAATCAGAGATGCATGCTATGCTTCCACTGCCCAAGGAGCCCTTCCATTTTATCATGGACCAGGGTCTGAGCTTCCAACATCAAAGTCAAACAAGCACTAATAATGTGACAGTGATAGATAGCATGCAAATTATGCAGCTAAAATAGACTAGAAAAATAATGATATATAGTTTCCCTTTCCAAAATTCTCCCTGACCAATGACACCTCTGCGTTATTGAGCCATTAAGACTGACTATGCCTTTTCTCATGAAAAGAAAACAAATGCATTCTTAAAATTATTCTAACTGTATCTTTCTTCAAAAACAATACACATTTAGTTTTCTTCTACACATTCATAAGAGGGACACCTCTAATAAACAAAATAATACACCAAATATTACCAACAGCCTTGCTTGTCTGTTATAGAAAGATGTGATAGACCTTGTGCTGCAGTAATACTGACACAAAACACTCAGTTTGGCCTAGCCTTATAAAGCAGATGTGTGGGATGCAAAAAAATTGCATCACTAAACTGCCCACAGATATTGCATTATGCCCCTGGTGATTAAACACTTAGCATGCATTCCTATTATCAACAAAAAATGAGTACGTACATATATTAGATAATTGTCTACACACATACACAAAACTTTTGTAAAAAAGAAACATTTTTTCAGAAAATGTTTCTCTAGTGCGGATATCTCCTCTCCTCAATAATCCTAATACTGGATTTTTTTTAACAAAGTCATCATTTAGTCACCAGAATCTTTGCGCCTTTGAATGTGCTTAAAGAAAATTATCTTGTCTGAGAAAAGATAGGAAAAAACAATGCACAATTCCACAAGGACAAGCAGATACAATTTAAAAACTACATCTAAATTAAGGATAATATTGTGACAACAGCTAAACCAATGCAGCAATCTAAGCTGATTTAAGTGTACTATTATGCAAAATTGTACCCATTATAAAAGAGAAGTCAAAGACAGTTGCTAACGTGATTAAGCTATGGTTCTGTAGAGTCAGAAAATAGTGATGCATGAGCAATTTTCAAATGATAATTAAACAGGCAGGATGTGTAAAGACACTATTGAACTGAATTTAAAGTATCTAGCCCTAGAATTGTGGTGATATAGGTACTGATCCCAAACTGCTCGATCTGTTCCTCAAGAGCAACTTGCAACTCCATTCTATGTAGTATGCATCTGATGCAGCAAAACACTTGCTTCATTTCAAATATGTGGTCATCTTCCCTGAGGTCAGCATTTCATAAGTGCTTTTCTAAATTGGTCCTGGAAGATTAAGACCCTGAATGACCGATCTAAATATTCCCCTAATAGTTTCTCACTAGTCAAGCAAATCTCTCTTCAGTTTCATGGCGACAATTACACTTATAAAATGGTCTAGTTCTGTGGATGTAATTTTCACTACGGTGCCTAATCTCATACCTTTTGTCATTTATATCACTGGTTACCTATATATGCTGTGTAAATATGATAAAATGCTTTTTCATCTGCAAATCAGAAAGTAAAAGTATAACCTCTATGGTTCATTGCTTGAAGTGAAATGAGTATCTGACGTAGAAAATTCAAACAAACTTTAAGGTTAAAATTTTCAAATTTATTCAGTATTGGTTCAATTCTGCGTACTCTTAAAAAAAAATAATTGTGATTTTCCCAATATTTTGAATAACTATGTAAAAATTAGCTCACAGTGTATCCTATGTTGAATGCTCTGTCGACAGAGATGCCTGATTAAGTTGATGCCTGTCAGAAACAGAGAGCACTGAAAGCACAATCATAAAATCTATGTTTCAGTTCTACTGCCATGATTCTAGATTAATTATTTCCTCCATGCAGTTCTCAGTCATACCCAGCCCTGCCCCTTTCTTAAGTGTCTACAGACAGAGTTTAAATATAATCAAAAGCACAAGAAGAGAGTGGTACCTCCTTCTTAGAAACCTTAAGCAATTCTGTAAATTATATCTTCCAGATCTTACTGTTTGACTAGATTCTTCAAAATTCATCAACAATTTGGAGGTTGAATTCACATTTATTACAGTCTTATTTAAGGACCAAACCTTGACTGTTACTCAAGGTGATCTTCTGCTCTGTACAGTCACGGTCCTCAAACAACATTATGAATCTCCATAACAGATTACTCTGGAAAATACTCTGGAACAAAGACAGTGATATTTTGTTTCCCTTAAGCACGTATTCTGAGTAGCCGGACAGTACATGACATCCGCAAAAAACATCTGTGTCAGACACAGAGTAGCTGACAGGGGGACAGCTAACTAAAGTTGAACATTATGAAGCGCATAAAAATGAAGCTTATAATTTGGTCAATTTTGTCTTTCATCTTTGATGCGCTTAAAGGTTTTAATTTCATCCTGAGTCCATGGCATCTATAACACCCAGTCAACATCAAAACAAACTACTTGTCATTAAATATTAAATTCCTTAAGGGGTAAATCTGTAAGTATTTAATTTCTTTTTAGTTCTTTTTCAGCCAAAGCTGGCACTACTCAAGGCCAGAGAAGCGTTCAGAATCCATAAATCCCAATGAAACTAATGAAAGTTAAACTTGAGAAAGGACTGTTTATGTAAAGCCCTGAGGATGCAATTACATGAGTATGCCTACATGAGACAACATAGTGTTATTCATAATGAACTGGGTTTTGCACCAGAGGAAAATCATAGAATGGTTTAGGTTGGAAGAGACCTTTAAAGATCATCTAGTACAACTTCCCTATCACAATCAGGGACATCTTTCACTAGATCAAGTTGCTCAAAGCCCCATCCAATCTGACCTTGAACACTTCCAATGATGGGGCATCCACAACTTCCAGAACTGGGCAACCTGTTCCAGTGCCTCACCATCTTCACTGTTAAAAGATTCTTCCTAATGCCCAATCTAAATCTACCCTCTTTCAGTTTAAAACAGTTGCACCTTGTCCTGTCACTATAGACCATGGTACAGTTCTCTGCCTTTCTTATAAACTCCCTTTGCATATTGAAAGTCTACAATAAATTGGTCATGTTAGTCCCACCCAGATATTCGACTGGCAGATGTCTCTCATCTGTGTCTTCAGTTGCGCCTGTTGAAGGGTCTCTGTCCCCAAAGCTTCTGGAAGAGCACCAACCCCACTATCTTGCAGACTGACAATAAGCACTCTCCAGCACCAGGGCTCCTTAAACACATGCAGAGTCCCAGGAGTCTCTCTGGGGACTTTTTTGTTCTGATTCACCATTTCCATGCAAGCAGTGTATGCTACATTCACCTGATTCACACTCTGACTTATCACCTGATAAATATGAACAGCAGAAGAACGAAAAGACTTCTTCATGTCTTTAGTCTTAAAGGAATGGGCTGGAAGAAAGAGACTCTGAGGAAAACCAGTACCAAAAGTGATTGCGGTATACACCCAGCTATCTTTTTGGTAATGTACACTCCATTCTAGTATATCTTGTTTGCAACCTATTCTTTGAGGCTTTAGCCTTTGGTTTTGTTTGGACAATGGTTCACCTTTAATGCACACTTCTTGCCCTATGGACACAACTTCAATTATAATTAGCTTTGCTATTTTTTTAATCTGCAATTATAGTGACTTAACAATTTCCTTCTTTTTAATATCAAATGAATCCTTGATGGATTAAAACTTTTACTTGGACAGTATTACAGACCGCTTCCTCTGCAATCTGTCATACTATGCACCTACAAACTTAGCCTGGGAAAGTACAATAAACATTTTCAGAACTTTTTGAAGGTTAAAACATTTTGTATATCATAGAAAGCAGTCTATGCACTCAACATTATTGACTGCATGTATGTTGTGTTAAACTTATGTTACCCAGTGTATTCTTAGCTTTTGACAAATACTCTATGTTGTTTAAATGCAAAATCTTGCCATAGACCCTGCTCGGCATTGTGTTATGTAGATATATCCTGTGTGTGGTGAGCCACAAAGAGACTTCTGTTGTCTTATTAGGTAAACTCAGGCTTGCAGCATTCTGGTGTGGCATTCTGTGGTGAACTTCCTGAAATATCATCTCCGTTAACATACTTCAGCCGCTGACCATCTGGATCCCTTTGAGTTAGCCATAATACATTTGCTTTTATTTCACTAAGACCTTGTTAATATTTCTGACCGAAGCTCAGACTTCAATGTTGTGTGTGACAACCTTTTTTTCTTCCTACAGTAATGGACTACAAGTTTATACCTTTATATAACACGGATGCATTGTTTTTATTCTTAATATCACATCAATGGGGCCTAGCGTAATTTTCTCAATTGATATAAGATCAATCAACATGATAACTGAGGTGTACAGCCTTGTAAACAAGGCTGGTGTGGCCAACAGATTAGCCTTTTGAGAGCAATTTTTGAAGCAGTCTGTCAGAAATGAACAGGAGAAAAGCACAGGCTACTATTACAGCTGTATTAAACATGATGAGAGATTGAAAACTCTTAATGATTTTCTGATGGTTTAATAATTTTGTTACTGGTCAGCAATTGCTGTACAAGACCCAAGGTTCCAATTTAGTACAAGCAACACAAAAGCATTAGCATCTGGAGGCACCTCTGTAATTCTCTGAGTTTCTAACAAACATACTGTATCCAGAAAGAGAGAATACAGCTCCCAGAGTGCAGGCAATAAATTACTGCAGACAGTAAAGAAAATGTGATGTATTTTTTTAACAGCATCTTTTTTAATACAGCTTTTAACAAAATATAAGGCTGAGTATTATTTCACCTCATACAATCTCATATAAAGATATATCCAGGCCCAGGTTAGCAAGCAGCTACCAAATGAAATGAAAGTATAGTTTTAAAAGAAATGAGACTCAACTCATAAGTAAGAGTCAGAACACAACATACTGAACTCTTATATTGTGAAATCTAGGCTTAAATTTCAGTGTACACACCTACAATGATTTTCAAAACCCTCATTGCCTTCACTTGTAAAAGAAAATACAGGCGGGCACACTTAAAGCAAAGTCCCATATTTCCTTCTAAATAGCTGTTAATGCAATACGGAAACATGCATCACGCTGTTAAAATGCAGTCGCAGTGTTGGCATACCATAGCTGGAACAGCTTTCTGCACTGCTGGGATTTCTGCAGAGAGGATTTGGAACAGGCCATAGCACTTCTGTTTGTGAAAGCCCTTAATCCAGTGTATTTCTGCAAAACTAGTACCACTGGTGTTCCTAGCACAGAAATGAGCCTTCTCTAAAACTCCTGGGAACAGCAATTACTTCAGTACTATGTGGAGAAGCAGAAGACGAGCACTAAGGCTCTCCTACCTGGCCATCCCTCCGTAGATAAACCCCACCTGTATACCTTAGCACACACATTACAGAAATGCGAATACAGGTATCAGGTTTGCTGCAAGCACTCTTTATGCATTTTGGATGAAAGAGTCATTGAAACCTGACACATTGTCCCTCTCTGGCCCTGCTTTTGGATGAAAGTGCTACTATTTTGTGGCAACTCCAAACTCACAGAGATGCACTAGGGATGCTCCATTCAGACGTGCCAACTGGAGCCCTTTAGGTACAGTCCTGCGTTATTTCCAGAACCAGAATGGGTGCAAGCAAGAGCTAGGCACGAAAAAGACTGACAAGACTTCTGAGGACAGCCAGAATGAGAGAGTTCTGAGGAACCCAACCAATGAAAATGTAGGCACTGACAAGGTGAAGAGGAAATTTTGATAACTTCATTCTATGACTTTGGCACTGAGATTGTACCTAAGACCTCCAAGTGCATTTGAAAATGCTAGTTAGAGAATTTTAGCGCTTTGTGGCTCGATTCGGTTAGAATTTCCCCTTAATAATATGCAGTTACACCACAAGTATTACTATGGTGACAACATCTTCATGTGTGTACTTTCAAGCATTACCAGGAGTTTCTCTGTGTACTTCTACTTTTGTCAGAACCTGAAATTTCCTCTATTTGTTTCTTTTTTTGACAGATGCTTTTGTCAGGAAATATACCCAAAGAATTCAGGTTCAAACAACAGACCCAGGAAATTGTTAGTGGGTAGCAATACTCAAAAAATACTCACAACTAGTGACATCCTTTCTCAATACATATACATTGCCTGCATATACTTGAATGTCTATGCATGCACACACAGTCACACCACTTATATAATTAATCATTTCTTTGTGTTACTTTTTTTTAATTGTTCTTGACATGATGTCACTAAGGGACTAATTAATTAGTCATATGTAATCTGTCCCTCTAAATATTATTGTTTACTAAGACAATCGTATGGCTGGGAAGACATGAACCATGTGTGTTTGTCATTATATGATAGTTGACACTGAAGGCCAAAACTGAACTAGAAATCTAGAAGGTAAGATTTCTGCCTTGATCATTAATTTAGGATTCATTTAGAACCAATTCATTTTAGCTGGAGTGAGTTCTAGGACCTGGAAAGCCAACTATCAATCATGAATCTGCAATCAATTATGGTTTCAGTAATACCATCAACAGCACATAAACACTACAAATAGGTCACACAAATAATAGCCAATGTGTCACAAAATCCCAAAGACTATACTCAATATAATTCTTATTTCAGATAAAAAAGGAGCAGAGAAGCAGATCAAAGCCACGCAGCAATGCAGTGATTTTAGGTAGTCATAAACACAGAGGGGCATGATAAAACAGGAGCCCACAACTAGAGCAAGATGAGACAATAAGAGTTTAAGTAAGAGTATAGTGATTGATTTCTGTGTTTTCTGCTGACATGTTAACTCCATGATGTAAGCAAGAACAAAGAAAGACAAAAACTTGTCTTTGAGATAAACATTCATCTATTCATAGAAGCATAACCAGAAGGGATTGGTTTAGTTTGAGGATAATAGAAATCAAATTAATATCTTTTTCATGTTGAATGTGCTTGCTGCACATTTATAAGTGCATAAAAAGCTCTGTTTAAGCATTGTCTTAACATAACACTTATTAGTATTTGATCCAGAAAGCATAAAAATCTAAACACGTGCTGATCAGTTTGTAAGCACATTAGCTGTTTCAGCCACATTGTGCATGTGCTAATGTTATGACTGTTATACATGGGCAACACTTTATGGTCATAACAGGTGATGTATCACATTAATCGTATACTTCCCTTTTCATCCTTGGTTATCCTTTCTCTGCTACTCACAACTTACCGAAATCTGTATAGCTGGAAATATCTTCCAAGTTTCCTTCCGTGAAATTACATAACTGGGAGTCCAAGCACCTAATCAATTTATACTTTTTCTGTATTGTCTTTTTAATGGGTGCAAAAAAATATAAAATAATAATAATAATAATAATAAAAATTCCTTTTCCAGTGGATGCATCATTAAAAAGGAAAAATACAAGACACTGGAGATTATTTGAATTTTTCCCCCCACAAAAATGTATACTTTTTTAATCCAGAAGTTTTAATATTAAGAAAACTTTAGCATGAAAAAAAATAGTTTCTCTTAGAAACTTCTCGCAAAACAAACTTACTGCAGGGGAAGGTAGTTAGGTAGAAAGCAGTCACTACAGTATGTTGGGTTTTGGTCCAGCCACCCTACATTTGGAAAAATTTAAGAGAACTGAATTGACAACCCAGAGTAATTTTCAGGACCCTTCCTTCTTTGACAATGCAATAAATAAAGAGTTGTATCGGAAAACAGACAGCATTCTTATATTTGCCATCTCCCAGGCTGGAACACATGTTCCCTCCAGCACACTGCAGTTGTATTGCAACGCTGTATGACAGTTTATGATAGAAGAAGCTCAAATAAGTTAGAGACTTGGTTCAGATAAATTCAGATGCAATGCTGAAAATTCAGATTTCTCTGATCCAGTCAACAGTTCGATAATGCATTTCCTCCTGAGATTTACAGCATGTCCTGGGTTTAAATGGCTCATAAATTTGTGCTAATGGATTTCCCACAGTCCATGCAGAGACATGCAGCTTAAATGATTTTGACCCTACACAGTTCAGGTACAGTGTTCAGGAGCTGTACACAAACTCTCCTTTGAGAAATATGAAAAGCACCTGTTGAACCTCAATACAAAAGGTCTTGCCCTCCCAGAAGGCAGAAATGTAATTTTAATGAGCTCTTAGTCCAAATAGAATATGACAAAAAATGATTTTCAACTGTGATTATTCAAAATTGTCAGGTTGTGAAAGGATGAAAAGAAATTTACTCTTTAGAACTACCAATCAGCCCAGTTTTGGGTCCCAGTCTCCTGGGAAATTTGAGAAGTGATCCAGCTTCCCAAAGCATTTATACCCGCCTTCCTTCGAACTAAGCATTTGCTAAATAGTACAGGAGTGTTATTGTCCACTGGGGAGCATGCTAAGATTGTCTAATTAATTTCTCTAGTAACCTAAACTAGATCTGGGTCCTTAGAGATGCAAGCAAATCAAAGTCAAACAATGTGTTCTCTCTCTTTCTCTCTCCCTGTGCCTCCTTTTTTAGAGATATTATTTAAATTATGAGAGACTATTTTAGGTCAGTGGTGGAAAGCTAAATCTGATCTTCACAGTTAAGAAACCTTCTGTTAATACATGCCCTCTACAAGGCATGTTTTTAGCTTGTCTCAATTTTTTTTTTTAAAAAAAAAGCCTCTAATTGCTAACTTATGCAAATCTGCAGTCTGAGGTTGGTACAGATTTTGCTATTTTTGATGGTTAACTAAAGCTAGCAGCTTGATAAATTTGCAAAAGAAAATGTGTTAAACTTTTTAACCTCCCAGTTGTCCTTTTTTTGCTGAGAGTAAAAATTTATCATAAATGAACATTAAGTTTGCTTTCATCTGGAATAGACTATTGTTTGGAAACATGGTAATTTTTTTTTTTTTAAATTCCTAGCCTGATGCAACGATCTGTATGAAAATCAGAAAAACAAAATTCATATTAAGACATGCTAGCTTTTTTGTAGCTCAAAAGCCATCATGTTTATGCTAAAGGCTAGGTCACACATCAAAAAAAGTTATGAGAATTGCCTAAAGAACTCCAAAAAACATATGCCAATATATAGGCCTTCCCAGACACTACTGATAATTTCAAATCCTTTGCAATTCTGCACAGCTGTTTCCATAGGCCCCTTTATTGTTCCAGGCATCTCTACCACCTGGCTTATTTGCCAAGATTAGGATCAGAGACATATTATATTTATTCTGTAGGAAGAGGGGCATCTCCAGAAAGTGATGCAGATGGGTAGTTAACAAGATCACCACTGTATACAGCAGTGCATGGGCAGCCAAGCTGTTTGTAAATCAGCTGCTGAAGCTTATCACTTATCTTGGCAATCAGCTAAATATTTTTGTTTTCACACAATTGCAAGTCTATTTAATTTTACATCAGCACAGAAACAGAGGAGATAGGGAAACAGTGTAATAAAGACTTCTTTTGGAAGAATCTCCTGAATGAACCTGAAGGGGAAAGGAGTCTAGGAAGGATGGACATTCTTTGAGAAGGAAATCTTAAAGGCTCAGGAACAGGCCAGCCCTGCGTGCCAAAAGACGAGCCATCTGGAAAGATCGGCCTGGCTGAACAGAGACTTTTGGCTGGAACGTAGGAAAAAAGAGGAGAGTTTATGACCTTTGAAAGAAAGGGTAGGCCACTCAGGAGAACTACAAGGATGTCGTGAAGTTATGCAGAGAGAAAATTCAAAGGGCCAAAGCCCAACTAGAACTTAATCTGACTACTGCCATAAAAGACAATAAAAAATGTTTCTCTAAATACATTAGCAACAAAAGGAGGGCTAAGGAGAATCTCCATCCTTTGTTGGGTGGGGGGGGAAACATAGTGATCAGGGATGAGGAAAAGGCTGAGGTACGTAATGCATACTTTGCCTCAGTCTTTAATAGTAAGACCGGTTGTTCTCTGGGTACACAGTGCCCTGAGCTGGAAGATAGGGGTGGGGAGCAGAATGAAGCCCCCATAATCCAAGCAGAAATGTTTAGCAAACTGCTACACCACTTAGACACTCACAAGTCTATGGGTCTGGATGGGATCCACCCAAGGGATACTGAGGGTGCTGGTAGAAGTGCTCCCAGAATTTCTCTCATCCACTAAGTGTGTCATCTTGTCATAGAAGGAGACCAGATTAGTCAAGCAGGACCTTTTTTCGTTAGCCCATCCTGGCTGGATCTTATCACCTGGTTGTCCTGTACATGCCATATGATCTGAAGCCAGTAACTCTTGCTTCTTCCACCAAGTTGGGTGGGAGTGTGGATCTGCCTGAAGGTAGAGAGACTCTACAGACAGATATGGACAGGCTGAATCGATGGGCTGAGGCCAATGGTATGAGGTTCAACAAGGCCAAGTGCCGGGTCCTGCACTTAGGTCAAAACAACCACATGCAATGTTAACAAGCTTGGGGAAGAGTGGCTGGAAACCTGCCTGGCAGAAAAGGACCTGGAAATGTTGGTCGACAGACAACTGAATATGAGCTAGCAGTGTGCCCAGGTGGCCAAGAAGGCCAACAACATCCTGGCCTGTATCAGGAATAGTGTGGCCAGCAGGACTAGGGAAGTGATTGTCCCACCGTACTCAACACTGGTGAGGCCACACTTCGAATACTGTGTTCAGTTTTGGGTGCCTCACTACAAGAAAGACATTGAGGTACTGAAGCGCGTCCAGAGAAGGGCAACGAAGCTGGTGAGGGGTCTAGAGAACAAGTCTTATAAGGAGTGGCTGAGGGAATTGGAGTAGTTTAGTCTGGAGAAAAGGAGGCTGAGGGCCTTTCAGCTACCTGAAAGGAGGTTATAGGGAGGTGGGTGTTGGTCTCTTCTTACAAGTAACAACTGATAGAACAAGAGGAAATGGCCTCAAGTTGTGCCAGGGGAGGATATTGGGATATTAGGAAAAATTTCTTCACAGAAAGGGTTGTCAAGCTTGGGAACAGCTTGCCCAGGGAAGCGGTTGACTCACCATCCCTGGAGGTATTTAAAAGATGGGTAGACATGGTTTAGTGGTGGACTTTGCAGTGTTAGGTCAACAGTTTGACTCGATGATCTTAAGGGTCTTTTGCAAGCTAAGTGATTCTATGATTCTACGATTCTAAGATTATAGTGTGCACTTCAGTGTGATCAAAATTATATGCAAAAGTATCTCTCAGGAATTTTCAGCTTCCTACCACATAATGGTGAGCAATTGGTTTTAGGGATAGTTGCATTCAAGCAAACCAGACTCCAGACTAAAGAGTAATGGTCCCATTACAAAATAGGAACACTAGAAAATCATCAAAGAAGTCAAACAATACTAACGAAGAGCTCTAGCCCAAGAGGAACCATTGCTTTTCACTGTCACTAAAGCTGTAGCAGCAAGAATAACAGGGGCCTTGCTCAACTTTTACGGTCGATGATGATGCAGCTACTCCCTCTCTCTGAGAAAAAGAGAGATGACTGGAAACATGTTGCAAACCAACACCTGGCTTCCATCCATTTTTTGTAGATTATTGTATCATCCTCCTCACCAAAGTTTCTGAACAAATGGATAAGCAGTATAAATAGCATTTATCACATGGATTTTGAATATTTTTTTCTCCCAAGCCAGTATGCAAAGAATCGTTTGCATGCAAAATTAGTTACCGTATGTTTGCACTTCTATATGTATATTCATGTTACAAGATACAAAATTAGATCTGCTAGCTTTGTTCCCAGAGAAAAACATGATGGGGGTTGCTGATGACTCTCAGTTCCTGGGAGGAATAAATTTCCTGGTCTAGGCCCCTGCCCGGGCCAAGCTCTGTCAGCAGCATGAGGGAGTTGTCCTCTTGCTGCACGCCTACATCGTACAAACTAGAAAACAGCAACATATTTGTTATCCAAGAATGCAAATGAGACTGAAATTACAGTTGCACAAGAAATTTTTCCTTGTAATATAAAAATAGTTATTCTAAGGATCTAAGGATCTCTTTTAGACAATCTATGTCTGGTGGCCCAGATGAGATTCTTAGGAGAAAAAATAAAAACAAAAATCAAGATGTGAAACCAAGGCAAGCATAGAGCAACCTTTTTTTCTCTACTTTGCCAGCATCCATTAATCAATAGATTGGAAACTCCTGATCCAGAGTGATACTGGGACCATTGTTTCTCATGGAGAAGAATTAGAAGAATTTCATTTTCTAAGAAGTTGTCTTGCTCCTATTTCAATCCATTGATAATTTTAGTTTCCATGATGAGTGAACTCCAGAAATAAATTATTATATAAGTTGTATGGAAAAGTTCCTTCCCTCTGTCTGTCTCAAAATGTATGAGAATCCCCTGGGAGTATCTTACTTCCTGTGATATGCAGGAAATTGTAAAAAATCATTCTCTCTTTAATTTTTCAATGCCATTCAAGATCGCTGTCCTTCCTCAGCTGTTTCTTTTCCAAAGCACAAGTCCTAATTGATTTCATCTCCATTGGTAAAGATACTGGTTTTGATCTCTCTTTTTCCTGACCACCCTCCTGTTGTTTTTTTTTTTCTTCAGCTAGAATATGTGATTTAAGCAGTTGACCAAAATGGCATAAAGTGATTAAGAAGAGCATTATAAATTTACAGAAAAGGATATTTCCTTTTTTCTTCCCTCAATTATTTTCAAAGATATTTTCACATCTAGCTAAAATTTGCTATGATTTAAAAATCTCTGTCCTGAGGGGTAGTAACTAATCTAGAAGCCATTTCCACATATTTTTGTTAGTATTTTTTCTATATATATAACTATTCTTTTACCATTAGTTGCTAAAATAAAGGTGCACAGCACCACTGGAGATTCTTTGCCTCCAGCTGGATGTTTGGAAGGATACAGAGCTTGCAAAAGTCACATGGAAAAAGTACTAGCTGCCTATGGATGTCTCAGACACACGAGGGAGCCTCAAATGGCACAAGACATCCATGTTTGGGACACTGAACTGTCATTACTACTATGCAAACCTACTGCCACTCCCCATACTCAGTTTTAGCTGTGACTAAATAACTGTGTAACAGCAGCAAAATTTGTTACTTGACTGTTCAGCTCCCTTTTGACTCACCATCACAAATCCCAGAGTGGATCAGCCATGTGGGAGTCCATGCACTGGCTGTCCTGCTCCTGACTGGGACAGTGGGATGAACTCTGGCTGCCAGACCCTGCCCTGCCACACTCCTGGCCCCTGGGACCCATCCCTTGCAGCGCCTTGATGCCTAGAGTCAGGAAGGAATTAGACCGTTCAACTTCCTTAAGAGTCCTCAGTCACTCTGCAACTCATTTTCAGTTGCTTCTGGCTTTTCACTAGCCATCTTCTGAAGTGTCAGCTTGCCCTTGCAGAAAGCAAAAAGGTTAGTTGGTATACCGTTGTAGGGAAAAAAAAGAGAAATACGTTAGACTCACAGTTACACATTTGATGGATATATTATGAATAAAAAGCTGTCATCACTCCCCCTTATAATTACATTTTTAGCTGCTCATGTTCAGTACAGTAATGTCAACAGATGGCTTGCTAACAGCACAGCTTGTTCAGGTTGTTGTGTTGGCGACAGTCAGGTCAAAACCTCATCTTTTGCTCTTCAGTTTTGCAAGTGTCCCTCAATACTTTCTAGCTGGTTTGAAAAGGAATTTGGTTTGCTTATTGGAAACTTACAGAGATCCATTTCATCTAGAAAAATTTGTGCTCTTCTGGCTAGTTTAAAAAGTAAAGGTGATCTAATGCAAAGATTTCCTTCACCTCAATAGTGAAGAGGCAGAAATCAGACACCCCATGATACTATACATCTTCTTCCAACAGATTTCTGAACATGCATTTTGTGGCTATACAGTAATCAAGGAAACAGAGAATATCTAAAGACGAGGATGCATATGGTTGAGGTGATATTCTTGCAAGGATGTTTCACTTACCACAAAAAATATACATCTTTCTGTAAGAATTAAAGGTTTTAAACAAAAACTGAAAATAACTGAAGGACTAAATACCACCTCAAAATTGCATTTATTCCAGTATTGTGATGTAATTTGAAATATTTACGGCCAAATTAAAACATGATCAGCTGTACTATTCAAATTATCTTTTTTTTTTTTCACCCTATGCCAGCAAATTCATGCTTGTGTCAGTGCACAGTAAAAAATTTCTCAATTATTTTTCTAGAATATCTTTTTTTCTTTCATTACATATTGCTTTATTTCTGAGTGGTTGTCAAAGATATGTTGAAACACTGGAGAACATGAAAATGCATTGTAGAGTATCCAGATTCAGATTGGTGTCCTACTTCACCAAGCCAAAAGGGGATGTAGTACAGAAGAGAAGGCACAGCCTTGGGAGGGTGTCATGCTTTGTTGATCTGAGTGTTTTATTTGGTGTTGGAAATGGCTAAACAGTGAAAATGTGGACAATTAAAAGTGATTAATCAGGCTAACGTTACCATATCAATCACACTAACATGCAGCAACAGTAATTCTTTTTTACATAGCTCTGACAGTTCATTTTAAAGCACATTCCAAAAGAAGTCAGTCTCATGTTCCCCTCCAACAAATGGAGAAATTGAAACAATTTTGGTTACAAGATACGTGTCTAATATCAGAATCAATAATAAAATCATATTCATGAATAACATGGCAGGGACCCACACCCTTAACCTCTCTTCCCCATGGACAGGGAAGACACCCCTTGAAATCTCATGGGTTTCCAGATAAATTTGTGCTATGATATGTTTATTAAAAGTTTAATGTATATTCATAATCACTTCATTTAAAGTTCTTTCCTGGATATCTACAAATCTAAAACTAATGATTATCAACCACAAAGAAAATTTTAGCCTCCCATACAGGGGTCATGGTGCCAGAAAGAACTAGGAGCATAATAGGAATGAGGACAAAACTTGAATCTTGCCATGCTAGATAAACTGTCTGTAAAAACCTATACCACAATTCAGTAAGGACAAGAACAAGATTCAGTAATAAGCACCGCAGCAAAACAGATAGCACCCTGTTGGATAACAGTTCTACAGCTCTATTAGATACATAGAATCATAGAATAGTTTAGGTTGGAAGGGACCTTGAAGTTCATCTAGTTCCAACCCCCTGCCATGGGCAGGGACACCTTCCACTAGACCAGGTTGCTCAAAGTCCCATCCAGCCTGGCCTTAAACACCTCCAGGGATGGAGCTTCCACAGCTTCTCTGGGCAACCTGTTCCAGTGCCTCACCATCCTCACAGTGAAAAATTTCTTCCTGATATCTAATCTAAATCTACCCTCTTGCAGTTTGAAGCCATTCCCCCTCCTCCTATCACTACCTGCCCTTGTAAAAAGTCCCTCTCCAGTTTTCTCGTCGGTGCCCTTCAGATACTGGAAAGCTGCTATAATTTGTCCTTGTAGTCTTCTCTTCTCCAGGCTGAACAACCCCAACTCTCTCAGCCTGTCTTCATAGGAGAGGTGATCCAGCCCTCTTACCATCTTTGTGGCCTTCCTCTGGACCCCCTCCAACAGGTCCACATCCTTCTTGTGCTGAGGACTCCAAAGCTGGATGCAGTACTCCAGGTGGTGTCTCACGAGAGCAGAGTAGAGGGGCAGAATCATCTCCCTCGACCTGCTGGCCATGTTTCTTTTGAGGCAGCCCAGGATGCGGCTGGCTTTCTGGGCTGTGAGCGCACGTTGCCAGCTCATGTTGAACTTCTCATCAACCAACACCCCCAAGTCCTTCTCCTCAGTGCTGCTCTTAATCCATTCTCTGCCCAGCCTGTATTTGTGCTTGGGATTGCCCCGACCCACGTGCAGGACCTTGCACTTGGCCTGGTTAAACTTTATAAGGTTATCATAGGCTTCTGAAAAGATGTGCAACAACCATAAGGAGTCTAGAGAGGGCAGGAATGGCTGTGTATGAGAAAAGGCTGAAGAACCAGAGTTGTTTAGCCTAATTAGCCTGGAAGAGGTCTGATAAGTTCTTGAACTCCTATGTTAAGGAGTTGTTCTTTTTTTAGCATTCTCCTTCATAGTAGCGGAGAAAACTACAAATTTTCTATGCCTATATGAGTAAGAAATGGTGAGTTTAAGGTGCAGGATGTTCTGATATTATGAAAAGTTTATAACAGTAAATGCAATGAAGCAGTTGAGTAAGCTCTCTGTCTGCAGAATTTTCCGTCACTGCAGAAAAGCTTGTAAAAAGGTTTCACTGAGGAAAAACTTATACACATGCCATGATGACATAGGTATACATCTCTGAAAATGACCAGTGCTGAAGTTAATAAGTTACCAGTAAACCTGAAGCTGACAGGTTGCTAAGTCAACCAAAACATCGCTGAAGATAATAAATTTTCATAGTTGTTCTCAAGCCACCCTCAGACAATTCTTGAAGAGGAGAGCTGACTGCTTCTAAACCTTCATTAACAGTTTTGTAGATTGGAAAACTCTTATGATTTAAAATTTATTTAGGAAGAGTACAATTAGCCAAGGTTATATTTAACACAAGAGTAAATATAATGAAATGGGCGAGAAATGTTTCAATATAAATAGAAGGAGGAATCAGGGCTACAGACGGCTGTGGCTGTAAACACAGCAGAGACCGTAAATTAAATGCCAAATAAAGAAGCTTTACAAAACACATCTTCACAGCTATAAAAGCCAGAACAGAAAGCAGTGAATAGTGGGCTTATTTACAGACCCTGCAGAGCTCTCTGTATGACCTCTGATAACCTCTTCTCTAGTCTGACAACTACTTTTTTTTTCTGCACTGCTTCATGCAAGAGTGCCTGAGTAACCTTGCTATGTTCAGATTATTAATTTAAGTAAATCAGATTGTACACAGTATTGCAGCTGGCTTCCTCAGCCACCTGACCTACTTAAGACTCACCAATTTGTAAAGAAGAGGGAACAATAAATGTGGAATCAAATGAAGAGGTGTCTAGAGCAAATGTTTAATTTGCTGGGCATCAGTGAGGTGATGTATGAGTCTCTGTTTCTAATGCTAACTTATAATTTTTGAAAAATAATTAAACACTGTACTGTAACACTGTATTATATATAATGCCACTGATTGGATATAAAGCTCCACTTTACCCGACAATGTTTTTTTTATCACTACTCAGTAACGTACATGATGTTCAAAGTTGAACTGCTAAATATAGGCCTTAATCAAGATGCCAGGGGAGTGTCTTTGTTCGTTGGTGTTCCTCTCCATCTGACAAAAAAAAAGACACATAAAAGATCCTGTGATGTACAGTTTTGCCTAAAAGAACAGAAAACACCACTTTAAGGGGGTCTTGTACATTTCCTGTACTACAATAGATGGATCTGGCTCACTTTACTTGAATTTTCTAGCTTATAAGATAAACTAAACTCTTAGAAACCACTTGTTATCTGAAAGTCTTTCTCAATTTAAATTGTCCATCCACATTTTGTCTTGCTAAAAGTAACCAGCTACCAGGAAGATAATCTATAATGGTGTCTTTGGCTGCTCCAAGCAAGATTGCCTTGTACAGTTGGTTATTCATCTGTGCAATTAGTCATACAATATGAGATAAGAAAAGAACATTTCAGGGCGAACCGTGGGTTTAAGACTTAAATCAGTATTTTTCTATGGGGAATACACTCACTACAGGATGAAGAAGATCAGAAAGAATTGGCATGACAAAGGAAAAGATATTGAAACATTATGATGTGTGCTTTTGTTACACTAAAAATTTTCTTAGAGGTGAAAAAGAAATATACCTCATATATAAAAGGCAAGAACTTATTGTTGGTGTAATTGGAATCTTAGCAGTCCAATAAAATAATAATAATAATAACAATAAGTAGTAGTAGCATTAGTATTATTAGTATTGCAGGTCTAGTTATTACAGAAAGCAAATATAAAAGAGAATGAACAATATCATTATTCATAAAAATTCTCAATCATAATAAACTTTTTATACCCACACTTCACAACATTTTCCCTTTTATTTAGTATCAGATAAATTAATCATGTGAACATAGCAAAGCCTGCCCTTCCCTCCCCCTACTCACAAGGTCAAGAGCACAAGTCTGAGTGGGGTTGGAAGCACATCTTCAGTCTGTCTGGGCAGGTGGAGGGTACAGCAAGTTGAGAGCATCTCAAGTCCTTTGCTGAGGGTGCTGCTGGTAGTATGCTGATGGCTTCTTATTCCTCAATGTGCAGTCTGTATAGGGTTGCTCGAATATGCTTGACAGTGTCCTCTTACATCATGCTCTTTCTTTTTTCGTTTGCAAGCTCACATCACATGCGAATTTACTATTTATGATGCATTTTATCATGGAATCACAGAATCACGGATTTTTCGGAGTTGGAAGGGACCTCTAGAGATCATTTAGTCCAACTCCTCTGCCAAAGCAGGATTGCCTAGAGCACATTACTCAGGACTGCATCCAGGCGGGTCTTGAAAATCTCCAGAGAAGGGGACTCCACAACCTCCATGGGCAGCCTGTGCCAGTGCTCTGTCACCCTAACTGTAAAGAA
>VUYV01000146.1:644580-734417 GCA_008711295.1 Anarhynchus alexandrinus | reverse complement strand
CTTCCCCCTTGCCTCCAGGGTATGGGATTTGTGAGGGACAGCTTTAGCAGTGAAGACCGAAGAAAAGAAGGCATTCAGTAACTCTGCCTTCTCTGTGTCTTCCACCACTAGGGTGCCCATCTCATTCATCAGTGGGCCTACATTTTCCCTGGTCTTCCTTTTTCTATTGATATACTGGAAGAATCTCTTCTTATTATCTTTAACTGCAGTGGCCAAGCTGAGTTCTGATTGAGCTTTGGCCCTTCTAATTTTCCCCCTACATAGGTTTGTTATATCTTGGTAATCCTCATAAGTTGCCCTTTTCCAGAGAATGTAAGCTTTCCTTTTTTTTCTGAGGTCCAGCCAAAGCTCTCTATTTAACCAGGCTGGTCTTCTTCCCCGTCGGCTCGTTTTTCGAGACATGGGGATGGCCTTCTCCTGTGCTTCTAAGAGTACCTGCTTGAAGTATGACCAGCCTTCCTGAGCACCTTTGCCCTTCAAAACTGCCTCCCAAGGGACACTCTCAACCATGCTCCTAAACAGGCTAAAGTCTGCCCTTCGGAAGTCCAAGGTGGCAGTTCTGCTTGCTCTCTGCCTTGCTTCTCCAAGAATTGAAAATTCTACCATTTCATGATCACTGTGCCCAAGACCCTCTAACCTTTACATCCCCCACAAGACCTTCTCTGTTAACAAACAGTAGGTCCAGTAGGGCACTTCCCCTAGTTGGTTCCTTCACCAGCTGTGATAGGAAGTTGTCTTCCACACACTCCAGGAACATCCGGGACTGTTCCTTCTCTGCTGTGTGGTGTTTCCAGCAGACATCTGGGAAGTTGAAGTCCCCCAGGAGAACAAGGGCAAGCGATCGCAAGACCTCTGCCAGCCTCTTATAGAATATTTCATCGCTTTCTATGTCCTGATTAGGGTGTCTATAACAGACTCCCATCACAATGTCTGCCTTGTTGGCCTTCCCCTTGATTCTTATCCATACATGCTCAACACTGTCATTCATATTGTTAAGTTCTAGACATTCAAAACTGCCCCTAACATAGAGGGCCACCCCACCACCTCTCCTTCCTTGCTTATCCCTTCTGAAAAGTTGATAGCCATCGATCACAGCACTCCACTCACATGAGTCTTCCCACCACGTTTCTGTTATGGCAACTATATCATAGTTTCCTTGCTGTACAATGGCGTCCAGCTCCTCTTGTTTATTCCCCGTGCTGCGTGCATTAGTGTAGATGCACTTCAGCTGGGCTAATTGTCCTGCCACTTCCTTGGGGGGGCAAGTCCTAATACCCACCTGATCATGCTCAGACACTTCTGTAGTTACCAAATTATCACTACCCCTCAGGTCTTTGCTGCCACACAATTCACCATCCCCCGCCATCACTGAGACAGACTGCAAGACATTGTTAACACTTTTACCCAGAAGCACTGGTATGCTGCTCCCAGGCACCACTATTGTAATCATGGTTTCATCCCCCTCCCCCCTCAAATCTAGTTTAAAGCCCTGTCAACGAGCCCTGCTAATTCCTGTCCCAAAATTATTTTCCCCCTCTGGGACAGGCGCATCCCACCTGCCACCAGCAGGCCAGGTGACTCATATGGCAACCTATGATTAAAAAACCCAAAGCCCTGTCGGTAACACCAGTCCCGAAGCCAGGAATTGACCTGGTGTCTCTTCCTATTAATTTCCTCACTCATGATAGCCACTGATGGGATAGAGGAGAACACTACTTGTGTTCCCGATCCCTTAAGCACCCTTCCCAAGGCTTTAAAATCTCTTTTAATTGATTTTGGGCTCCTTCTTCCCACATCATTGCTGCCCACCTGAAATACTAAAAGGGGATAATAATCAGAGGGGTTGACTAGACTAGGAACTTTGTCCAACACATCCCTGACCCGTGCCCCAGGGAGGCAGCAGACTTCCCTGTGAAGTGGGTCAGGACAGCATATTGGTCCCTCTGCCCCCTTCAATAGAGAGTCACCCACAACAATGACCCTTCTACTTTTCCTTTTGGAACTAGTTGTGATGCCAGGTCTACGGTGACTTGGTCTTTCTGGCACTATCTGCCTAGATGTACCATCCTCCTTTCCAACAGCCAGTTCCTCCTGCAAGATTCCGTACCGGTTCTGCAGGGGTAACTGGGGAGGTTGGAGGGACAATTAGGGGATTTGCCTGCTTTGCCTAGCCAGGACCTGTTTCCATTCCCCCTCTTCTCTGAGATCCCCCTCCTCTTTGAGATCCCCTTCTACTGCTGGTTGAGAAGTGAGGAGAGGGTCCTCTGGTGTATGTGAGGCCTCAAAATGTTCCCTTACTCTCACGGAGTTGGACCACCAGTCGATCTCCCTCTCACACTCCCTGATAGTCCTCAACCTCTCCACTTCCTCCTTCAGCTCAACCACCAGGCTGAGGAGATCATTCACCTGTTCACATCTGACACAGGTGTTGTCCCCACTACCCTCCATGGCAAGGTCCAGGCCCTGGCACTCCCTGCAGCCTATGTGCATTAGGTGCTTCTATTCTGTTCTCTTTGGTACCCCTGAAACTGGTTTTGTTCAGCTCCAGGTCTGCATTTCTTTCACTGTCTACTGGTGGGTTGTTTATAGCTGTGAGGTCCCCAGTGTCGGCCTGTGTCTCATTTCTTATCATCCCACCTGTATTCCTCTGCTCTGCATCTTGTGTCACCATGTTTCAAGGCTTCTGCTGTCATACCAAACCTGTATTTCTCTACATTGCATCTTTATGCTAGAGTCATCAATATCTCTGTGGACTTCTACAGCTTTGGGTCTACTTTCGCATTTTTATGGGATAGGGAATCAGAGTATTTTACAATTTCAGTATTTTAGGAGAAAGAAAAATATTGATTAATTTAAACAAAAGGAATAATTGCTGCTAGTTCCTACACCAACTGTAAGAAAATTTCTATAGTTTCAGAAATAAATTAAATCTTTAGAAAACCACAATATATTCCCAGAAGTACTCCAGGTCTGAGCATTTTTTGATCTTTAGCATGTCTTGCAGAAGTTAACAGGAGGTAAAAATAGCTTACTCTAATTCTCTCACACTGGTCTGTAAACACAAAAGCTGCAATTAAAAGAAATAATTGTTGTGCCTTGATTTATAAGCCCACTAACCAATTTTTGTGAGGAAATCATCACAACTGTGATTTTCAACAAACTTAATGTGTTGCATTACAAAGAATAGCCTTTTCACAGCTTTTATGTGTGTTGAGTATATTCAAGAACATGTATTCTGTCATCCTTAATGCCAGAATGAAAAAAGTTTCTTTTTTGTTTTTTTTGGGGGGGCGGCTCAAAACTATCAATCAAGGAACCAACTGCACAGATGTCTGATACAGAAGGGAGAATCTTACTATGCTATCACTTGCTTTGCACTTTCACTACTATCAGAACCAGTAAAGAGAAATATTTTCTGTACATTGGCTAAATGTCACTTTTATGCACTAGGAAAGTGGCTTTTGCACTGCATATATTTTATACCTGTAAAAACACCCCAAACCCCATTTTCAAAAAGTACCTTGACAAATCTTAAAGTATACACTCTGTAGAATGTCTTTAAAAGTGCTTAAAATTAGACAGTAGTAGCACTTTTCCAAGTCAAGTCTTGGTCTTGGTCTCAATTTGCACATAAAGTTAACATAAACATAACAAGTTACCCTACAGGATATATAAACTCACTGCAGAATAGATGTGTTTCAATGTGAACCACCCAATGCAAACTAATTATTTCTTGTAATTCAAATAACACTGTCATTTTATTTTATTTTTTTTTTTAGCTTAATTGATTAGCTTAATTTAGGCCATGAGCAGTGCTGGGATTGAGGTTTTTTTAAGTCCAAAAAAGGTTGGTCTCACTGTCTTTTAAGGATTTCTTACATGCATAACATATCCAGATGCTTTCACAGTTACCTTCTCACTTCTCTCCTTCATTCAAATACACAACCCCTGATGAATATGTATCTATGTTTATAAATTTTTCAGCTCATGAAAGAATGGTAAGTAGAGGCAAGTTTACAAATGGGGGAATGCTATAGAGATTTTCTAGATAGTTCAAGGAGGTATCATAGAACAAGCAACGAGGTAGGAAACCACGTGTAAAGCCAGTGAAATCATTTGTTTGTATACTTACAATAGGAGAGTGAAGAAAAATCTCATCTAATAAGACAGCAGAGAAGCAAAAAGAGCAAAAATATTTGAAAGCCTTACCTGTAAACAATATAACTTGGGTTTTGCCTTGTCATTTGGCTGGGAATACTGATATGCAAGTTATGCATGTAGAAGACATTTTGCTGTGGTTGTTCAAGTCTGATCATTCAGATGGCTTTCTCAGTAAATCTTGATGAAAACACATATCCTAGAGGCAAATTCATCACTAATATCCATTTTAGCTTGAAATACTCATTTTAAGACATACAGTGTTGCATGCCTGACTAATCCCAGGGGCTAAATAATTCATGGCCATTAAGAGATGGACTCTTTTAAGCTCCTGGACTCTTGGTATCAAACATCACAGCAGCTTCACAGATCATTTTGTTCAGCTAGAAATAATCTGGTGTTATGTCTTCAAAGTAAGGTGGTTTTATTTGTATCACAGTAGTCGTGATTCCACCTGTTGAAACCTAGCATTATAGCTCAGCTAGGAACATTTTCAGTTAACCAAGGAAGTGTTGGAAATAACAAAGCTTAACTGGACAAAACAGTCCTGCCACTTCAGCTTCTCTGAAACCCTAAAAATCTCTGTTCTTCAGTGCTGTGACACTGAAGAGTAACATGTTAGCCAAAGGGTGCTAACCCTGTCACCTACAGCGTTTGTAGCCATCCATCTGTAGTAGTATTCTCCTTTTGGAAGCTGTAACAGCTGAAGATACATTAGCAGAAGCAAAATGAAAAAGGGTAATTGGGAGACAAAAATAGATTAATTTAAAATTCCTTCACTTAGCATGAAGGACTCAGAGAAATTAGAGGTACAAAAAGATTGTTAGATTGTGCATTAATTTCCCTCTTATGTTACATTCTCTAATGAATTGTTCAGCCAAAATGTTAATGAATATCCACAACCCTTCTACTTTTTCACATTGAAAAAAAAATCTCGATAAAAATTTTCTGCAGATTCAATATGTACTGTCTTCTTAATTGTATCACCTTATTCCTGCTCTTACTGTTGTAGAATAGCATAAAGAATTATCCATTCCTGGGATCAGTTTCTGAAATATTTATTTATAAAGAATATTTATATTACATTAGGTTACATAGAGTTATATTAAAATAAATAGAACTAATTCTGAAGTAAGACAACCCATAATTAGATGTTTATTGAGTGCTTCAAGTCCTATCTTCAACATTAAAAAGCAAGAACACAAACCTGGAGAAAAAGGGCAGAAGCATCTGGCTGCCATGCAAATAATGACCTTTTTTCCCTACTTTTTCCTCCCAACTTGTCATGCATGCACTTTCCTCTGTTTCTTTACAGTGAACATGCCAGCAAACTAGTCAACAATGATACCTTGTGCTCACTGCATTTGAGGACTTTCCAGATAAAGTCTTCCTGGATTAATGGGCGATTCCAGATTCCAAAATAGTTAAACTTGGTAAAAAAAAAAAAAAGTTTAGCAATTAGAGCGGGGAATGGGGGAATGTCAGACAACTTTAATAACAGGCGGGTCTATCAATCAGCTCCATTTGCTGTATTACTGCCTAATGACAGGTCTTACCAATACGTGTTATCTGCGTAAGTATAAACATTGCATATTCCCAAATTACAAAAAAAGTGGTATAAAGAATCTAAGGGACTAGATTAAAAAAAGGAAGTTCTACTGAATCTTATAATAATATTGACTACATTTTATGCAATTTATGTCATTGACCTGACTCTGTTATTATATTTTTAATTTGAAGTCAGTCACTAATTTTTCATACACAGCACATGATATCTTGCAGCATTGTAACTAATATGCCATGTCTAGTGAGGATGGCTTTGAGAATAAAATGTTATTTCCTATGAGTAAAGTCCATGTATTCTGGCTTGTATTAATAACACACCATAATGATATCAAAACACATTCATTAAAGCTTTTGTTCAGTCAATGAGTTGAAAGCCTGTTTTGACTTCTTAATTATTATCACTAAAGACCTTTGGTGAGCATAAAATATTGTACAGTTAATGTCTAGTGGTACACTTATCTGTCAGGATCATGTTTGATTCTTAGGCAAGTTTAATTATATTGACAATTTTTACCTATTGATAAATTTTGCCTTTAAGAATATATTTCCCATCAGCAAGCATAGCTGAATATCCTTTCTAATACAAAACAATAGTAGCCATGGATCCTATGATGCTGGACAACTCACTACATAGAATTCAAGCTAAAGTTAATTTGTTTATAAACCAAATAACACGACTTTTTACAGCTACATTCTTAACAATACATGTCAAGATCAGCTGGGTAGCCTCACAACACATCTTCTAAAAGATGATGAAGAAAATCCTCTTTTGAAGTCCTGTATCTTTACAAAAACTTAGTGATCCACATGGATTATGAAATAGGCCCACTGGTATCTATTTGCATTTGCATCTTTCTGTTCCTTAAGCCAGAAGCAGAAAGCTGTCATAGCCTAAGTTGTACAGCCCACCTAGGAAGCCCACAGTGAGGATACAAGGATTAGAGGCAGAAAGCAAATATTAGTGTCAAACTTGTGTATGCATATAAAAGATGGTGTACCCTGGAAAAAAAAGAATGATACCAAAAACTAATCTGAGGATGTTCTTAAAACCGTAACAAGTAGGAGAGAATGGCAAATTGATGGTCAACTGTCTATGGCAGATCTGATAAAGCCCTGAATAGACATAAGAAATCAGTTATCTGTGTAGCATCTAAGAGACTATGACAAGTGACTAGTGAGGAAGGGGAGTGAAGAGAAAAAAATAATGAAAGGCTGTATCCTACCTTCATCGAGGAGCAGCATAACATCAAGAAACATCAGGAAAGCACTAGAATTAAGCAGGTCCTACAGGGAGGTTTAAGTTCTGATCAAATCTTGCTTAACAGTGGCTTAGTTTATTGTAACAGGGATGCTTAATAGATACATCTTGTAGCTATTGATAAGGAAGTCACAAATTAAGTAACAGAGCCTATTGGTCTGTTCATGTCTTGAAGTAGCATGTATTCCACTGTCCACTTCCTTGAAGAGCAAACTAGCAAGGAGATTGAACGTATTCCTTCAAGGCACCAGCTGAACTGGTGAGTGGGAGCAGTGCCAACGTGTGAGAGCCTACAATTGACAGAGATTGACAGTTTGGTCTTTGTCATAACATCCTTTGGAAAATTCATTAGAATAATATGAAAAGAATTTTTGCTTGATTTTTGCCCCTCTTCATAAGGTTAAACATTTTGTGGAATGCTTTTTAAGAATGGCTACCCATTCAAAACAAATCTACAACTACCTGAAAAGAGGTTGTAGAGAGGTGGGGGTAGATCTCTTCTCCCAAGTAACAAGTGATAGGACAAGAAGAAATGGCCTCAAGTTGCGCCAGGGGATATTTACGTTGGATAATACGAAAAATTTCTTCACGGAAAGGGTTGTCAAGCATCAGAACAGGCTGCCCAGGGAAGTGGTGGAATTGCAATCCCTGGAGGAATTTAAAAGATATGTAGGTGTGGTGCTTAGAGACGTGGTTTAGTGGTGGCTTTGGCAGTGTTAGGTTGATGATTGGTCTCGATGATCTTAAAGGTCCCTTCCAAACTAGACAATTCTATGATTCTAATTGAATTTTGCTAAATTTTAAAACAACACTGTTGTGACTACAAATGAAAATTAATCAAATCACTATTTTTTTACATAACAAAAATAAACCTTAATTCTTTTTCCCAAATCTGTGTTATCCTAATTCTTTAGTCAGATACCTTTTGGAAAACCCTATATTTGAGAATAGTTTCAATGGTAGAAGTCCTATTATCAGTATAGATTTTTTCATTTTTACTTTCTTCTCCCCTTCCCTGAACAAGACTTACTCTGGCATTTCTATGCAACCATCATGTTCTCTTGATCTTTGTGGTTTCATTAATATTCTGAAAGATAAATGTTCCGTATTAAATTTCCAGACATTATTGGTAATTGATAGATATTTATTTTATTTGTCCATTTGGTAGATGACAACTCATTGCCAGACAAATATTTCCATTTAAAAAAAAAATGCCTCACACTCCTCTTTAGCGTGAATAGTCTGTGTCTCTGAAGAAAATCTTTGCCACTACATTTTTTTACATACATAGCTGAAATGGATATCTGAAGTAGCAGATGTTGAAAACGTGCATCTCCCCTTAAACTCTCTTGATCCTTTCATTTAAATTAATTATCAAAAAAATATGTCAATTGTGTGTGGCATCCTGCTATTTTCCATCCTGTTTCTATAAGTTTCCATCTTGCTATTATCAGTCCTTTGAATAATAGCTAGCAGGAGCCATGAGTGGACCAACATGTGATGCAGAACACCAAGCGTTAGGCTGAGAAATAGAAGGCCGTAAATAAGTCTCTCATCTAGACTTCCTCTCCCATGAAAGGTGGGACCAGATGATCTTTTGGGGTCCTTTCCAACATGGCCTATTCTATGACTCTATGATACTGCGGTGAACACATACAGTGTCTTTGGCATCTCACAGAGCCAGGATTTTAACAGATGTGCTTCCACTGACTTCCAGTGGAAATAGTCAGACAAAGTAAGCTCTTTGGGAATAAAAAATGCTTCATGTGTACAGTGACTCCTGGATCTCGCTCCATGACTGGGAATCCAAAGCCCAATTTCACTACAGACAACAGTGACAGCAATCACTAGTATTACTATTACTATATGAGAAGGCAGGCAAAATAAAAATGTATGTGTGCTGTGAATAAGTATCTCCTTTTGATGACTTCTGCATTCATTTAATTCATCATCTTTTTTTGTTTGGTTGGTTTTTTGTGGTTTTTGTTGTTGGTTTTTTTTTTTAAATCATCCAGATAGAGAATTAATTCTCTAGAGTAAAGACTACTTTAAACAATTGTAAACTTGATTTTGCTCATGCTTAAATCCCCGATACAGCGTATCTGTATCTATATGTAATCATACTTTCAGTTTCTTTAGAATATATTTTCAGTTGAATTTTGTCTTTCCACTCAAGCATCCAAACCTGTATCATATTGTTGTCTTTGCGTATGTCAATAAAGATTAAAACTAAAGTTGATGGGAAAACAAAAAGATAATGTCAATTCAGTGATTTCTTCCTTTTTCATTTTTGCTTTATTATTTTTCTGCCCATAATAATGCTCAAGTTTAAAGAAGAACACACCGAAAAGCTTTTGAAAACATGTCAGAACTTTTCAGATCTGGTTTTAATTTCAAAATAGGATTACTTTTTTAAACAAGGTCTAGCAGAAATCTTTAGCTCTAAGGAAAACAAAATCACTAGCTTACATTAAGTAGAGGCTAGCAGAGTCTTGATCAGTTAAAGGTTTAATGCTCTGAGCTGAACAAATTAAAATAAGTGCTATCCAAGTGCGGAAAAGTATTATTTAAATCATGGTTATTAGGCTTAGCTTTCTGCTATTTTTCCTACATTTGAAACTGATCCCTACGCTGATAATTTCCAGACAATAAATAAATGCATATCCAGGGGTACATCAGCTAGCCTACCTGATTAAGAAAAGGTTACTTTTATTACCCTTAAAACCCTTTTCTTCATGGAGAAAGATGAACAAATTCCTTGATTGAGATTGCACTGCAATATTTCTCTTTTTTTGCTAACACCATTTGCCACACTAACTGCCAATTTATGACAGTGAGTTTGCAGATTATCTAGAAATTGCTCCCTTTCTNCCCCCTCCCCCCCCACCACCAAATTAAAGTTGGTCATGTCAATAAAGCTTATTTTTATTGGTTGGAATTAAGGCAGTAGCAGGTTAAAGAGCTTAAAAGGGACAAAAATAGAAAAGATTTTGGTGGTTGAAAAATGCTCCTCTCAATTTGCAGCTTAGCACATAGAGGGTTTTAACATGAGAAAACCCTCAAACTGGGTGGTTGGGCAGCATAACAGCTGGCTCAGAGCACTGTTATTGTGCTCTTCAGAGAAAACACTAATAACTGTTATTCGAATAACCTAGGATAATATGATTTGAGAGCTCTTTACATCCCAAAATATGAATATAATTCCAAAATTGATTTACTAGCATGATTTAATTCCATTAAGATCCATACATCTGCCTAGTTTTAGAATAGTTACTTTTCAGAATAGACAACACTTCACAATTTTGACTTGGTTTTAAGCTTTTAAAAATATCTTTCTATATATACCATAACCTCTTGATATTTGTATTTATCTGGCATAGTCTTTCGAGACATGGTTGCTCTATTTTTTGCTGTTCTATATTCACTATACTTGGTGCAAGTTTGCCAATGGATGAGATAAATTTAGTGCATTAGTTTATCATTTTTCTATCTGATCTTTGGCAGAAGTTGACTAAAACAATTCCATGTTAAGCTGCTATGAGTTTAAATAAGTAGACTGAAGTGCCATCAAGAGGTGACAGCAAAGTGGCTCACATTTAATAGTTTAGCTCAGATTGCTAGAACGTGTAGAGCAGGAATAAATCTCTTAAAGAACTCACTTGATGATTGGATGTGATAGCAAAGTACCTATCTTTTATCTCATTATTAACATCAGAGCTGGAACACCAACACCTAAAATAAAATTAGATAATGAAACTAAGTAGAACTAGATGAATAAGGTAAACAAGTAGAACCAGATGCATAGACATGCATCTCAGACTCAATTCACCAAATAAATATGGTGTAAATCCCCTATTTTCTAACATATGAGTCATGGCTGCCAGGACATTAGAAATTCTTTGCTACATTTTTCATAGAATCATAGAATAGTTTAGGTTGGAAGGGACCTTGAAGTTCATCTAGTTCCAACCCCCTGCCATGGGCAGGGACACCTTCCACTAGACCAGGTTGCTCAAAGTCCCATCCAGCCTGGCCTTAAACACCTCCAGGGATGGAGCTTCCACAGCTTCTCTGGGCAACCTGTTCCAGTGCCTCACCATCCTCACAGTGAAAAATTTCTTCCTGATATCTAATCTAAATCTTCCTTCTTCCAGTTTGAAGCCATTCCCCCTCCTCCTATCACTACCTGCCCTTGTAAAAAGTCCCTCTCCAGCTTTCCTGTAGGCCCCCTGTAGGTACTGGAAGGCTGCAATAAGATCTCTCCAGAGCCTTCTCTTCTCCAGGCTGAACAACCCCAACTCTCTCAGCCTGTCTTCATAGGAGAGGTGCTCCAGCCCTCTCATCATCTTTGTGGCCTTCCTCCGGACCCGCTCCAACAGGTCCGTATCTTTCCTATGTTGGGAGCTCCAAAGCTGGACGCAGTACTCCAGGTGGGGTCTCATGAGAGTGGAGTAGAGGGGCAGAATCACCTCCCTTGACCTGCTGGCCACAATTCTGCTGATGCAGCCAAGGATACGGTTGGCTTTCTGGACTGCAGTCGTGCATTGCCAGCTCATGTTGAGCTTCTCATCAACCAACACCCCCAATCCTTCTCCTCAGTGCTGATTTCAATCCATTCTCAGCCAAGTCTGTATTTGTGCTTGGGATTGCCCCAACCCAGCTGTAAGACCTTGCACTTGGCCTTGTTGAACTGCATGAGGTTGCCATGGGCCCACCTCTCCCGCCTGTCCAGGTCCCTCTGGATGGTGTCCCTTCCCTCCAGAGTGTCAACTGCTCCACACAGCTTGGTGTTGTCAGCAAACTTGCTGAGGGTGCACTCAATCCCACTGTCCATGTCTCTGACAAAGATGTTGTAAAGCACCAGTCCCAGTAGCAACCCCTGAGGATCATCACTCCTAACTGGTCTCCACTTGAACGTGGAGCTGTTGACTCTTTGAGTGCGACTGTCCAGACGGCTCCTTATCCACCAAGTGGTACATCTATCAAATCCATGTCTCTCCAATTTAGAGACCAGGATATCATGTGGGACAGTGTCAAACGCTTTGTACAAGTCCAGGTAGATGATGTCAGTTGCTCTTCCCTTGTCCACTGCACCCTCGTAGAAGGCCACCAAATTTCAAATAGGGGTGTGACTTGCCCCTATTGAAGCCATGCTGGCTGCTACCAATCATCTCCTCTTTTTCCATGTGCCTTAGCAGAGTTTCCAGGAGGATCTGCTCCATGATCTTGCCAGGCACAGAGGTGAGACTGACTGGCCTGTAGTTCCCTGGGTCTTCCTTTTTGCCCTTTTTGAAAATAGGGGTTATGCTTCCCCTTTTCCAGTTGGCAGGAACCTCACCAGACTGCCACGACTTCTCAAATATGATGGCTAGTGCCTTAGCAACTTCGTCTGCTGGTTCCCTCAGGACCCATGGATGTATCTCATCAGGTCCAATGGACTTGTGCACCTTCAGGTTCCTCAGGTGGTCTCGCACTTGATCTTCACCTACAGTGGGCGGTTCTTCATTTTCCCAGTCCTCGCCTTTGCCTTCTGCATCATGGGCAGTGTGGCTGCAGTCTTTGCCAGGAAGACTGAGGCAAAAAAGTTGTTGAGTGCCTCGGCTTTGTCTGTATCCTGGGTGACCTGCTCTTCCATTTCCTTCCGGAGAGGGCCCACATTTTCCCTAATCTTTCTTTTCTCACTGACATACTTGAAGAATGATTTTTTTGTTTGTCTTGATGTCCCTGGCCAGATTTAGTTCTATCTGGGCTTTAGCTTGCCTAACCTGATCACTGCAGCCCAGGCTACCCTTGAGCTTGACGCTGACTACCAGCCCCTCCGTGTTGGTAAGGACAAGGTCCAGCATAGCTGCTCTCCTCATTGACTCCTCTACCACTTGGAGAAGGAAGTTGTCGTCAATACAATCCAAGAACGTCCTGGATTGCCTATGCCTGGCTGTGTTACCCTTCCAACAGATGTCGGGGTGGTTGAAGTCGCCTGTGAGGACCAGGGCCTGTAAACGTGATGCCACCCCTATCTGTCTATAGAGGGCCTCATCCGCTCGGTCTTCCTGGTCAGGTGGCCTGTAGCAGACCCCCTCTGTAATGTCCCCCGCTCCTGATTTCCCTTTAATCCTGACCCATGAGCTCTTCCTTCAGCACAAAGCATATTTGTTTTCTTAATCAGTTAATTATTATACAAAAATATTCTTATAAAAGAACAAAAGATTGAGCAAGAGATGATACATTGCCACTTAAATCAATATTAATCACACTAATATTTGACATAACACAGTATGTGGAATAGGAAAAATATGTCACATTATTCACATTCCTGTAGTACCATTGAACATCTCTTAACAGCAGCAGCTCTTGATTTTGAGAATAACAATAGCCATTCTTTGAATTATTAGTAGATACTGCCCTTATGTAAGGTTGATATATGGAAGGAGCAAGAATTATTGTCTTCAGATCACATCATCTTTCTTCTATACCATGATATCTTAGTTACAAGCCCAAAGTGTATTCACAACAGCATGATATTGCTGTCTTTGGTCTTTTATCTGTCTATGTTATTCAAAGGCAGTTATATCATTCACTTACATCAGACCATTCACTTCCAGGACAGAGAAGCATGGAGGCCAAGGCTCAGGGAGTTACAGGTGTGCACCTGTAATTTAGTTTTCCTCAAGAATGTTATAAAGAACTGAAAGTAGGAAAACACTGCAGAAGAGAAGAAATGCTTCACCAGAAATGCTCTTACCTTCTCTTTTCCAGCTCAGGAGCTTTTCCAGCCATCAATAGCACCAGTATAATACAAAAGTATCCTTAATTTCACAAATGTTACTAAACCAGTCAGTACAAGAAACCAAAGTAACTTCAGAAAACCACTCAAACCTATTACTATTTTTCCCTGTAAGAAATATCACACTATGCTATGAAACTTCCTAAGTCTATGTAGAAGATCTTATAGTCTATGATGGGTTTTGACGTAATGGTTTTAGTAGCACCTGGTTATAGATTCCTGACATGTTCAAAATAACTTTCTTAGAACATCTTTCTTTCCCCCCCCCCCCACCCCCAGTCCTAAGACAGCAATATATTTTGCGTAGTATTTATATACAAACATATACATACACTCCTGTTCTTCCTATGTCACAGTCTGATAATGTCCATCAATCTTGATATAATTCTTACTGATGTGAACATAACGACAAACTATAGATTTAATAACAGATTCCGTGAAGCGTGAGCAAAGCAGTATTCTACTGCAAATATCTTTACTGAACTTGTGATTGTAATAGCTTATGATAAATACATTTTTTTTTTAAAGTTGTTTATTTTCAAGCCAAATCCAGTTTCTCTTGCTTACTGTCATGGGTCAAGCCCCATATACCTCAGTCTCTTGCTCCAGACCTCCTTCATGCTTTTCTGGCCACTGTCTAGCCCTACATACATGCTTACCCACCCATAGCTTCCAAATCACTCTTACCAGCATATTCCATACCTGCTGTCATGCTAGCTGGCATAACTTTGTCGGCATGTGGTTGCTTAATACTGAGAAGAAAGTCATCTAGTGTTCCACAGATGTGTAAGTACAGACTTAGTAGTTATGTCAGAAGTTGTTTTTATAAAATATGGGACATTCCTGGCAAAAATTGCTTAAAAACAAGTTTTGATCTCCACCCCCCCCGACGAACATTTTTAGTAATCAGAACAACATCCCCCTCCAAAAAATAAATAAAAAAAACCCCCAACCAAGTACAAAAATTCCACATAGGCAAAGATGTTGCTTTTCCAATTTATATTGTATTTAGATTGATCAGCTGGTTTTGTCTCTACACAAGTTTTTGCGCCCCATCAGAAATGAAAACCTAATGCTGTTCAAGTATCCATAACCAGATGAGTTTATAAAGAAGCTACCTAACAACATTAAATAGATCTCATGAAAAGGTATTTCACTTTTTTGCATTGGCTAATTGGCCAATAGTTGATATAAAGAGATTGCACTTGTATGCTTTTAGAAGCTAGGGGAGAAAAAGTTTGTTTTCAATTAGATTCCTTCCTTAGATCCAACCTGGTTTCTCTACAACTTGGAAATTATTACTGTAGAGATTGTAACAGGGCCAAACCCCGAAAAAGACCATGGAAGCTAATACAGTATTGGTTTATTATCTGCTCTGTGTATTTCTCTTCTTGCTCTTTCATTTTTTTTTTGTTTTTAAGGGTTGCAAAAATTAACATATTCGTCAGAACCATCAGACATAACATACACTAAAACTTGTTGAAAATTAATTGCAAAGAGGTTAATACTTAATCAACTTGCTTGCGGAGAGCCAGCGTATCTGAAAAAAAATCATATCTAATCTAACATTGTCCTCTATCCTCCAGTTCAGCTACAGTTTTGATCAAATTTGTTCCTAGCCTGAAGGAACATAATCAATAGACTTGCATCATGAATGAATTCTGGATATTATCTGCCCTTGCCTATAAAATCTCCTTTGAAATTTGAAAAATATATTGAGAAGAACAGAGGCCATTGCAGACATTGATTCATTCATGACAATAACAGCATGTCTAATTATTTCTGTAGACCTCCCCCTGCATCCAGTTCACAGAACATAGCTGTATTTCAATGAAATATGTTTTGGTACAGCAGCCACCTGATATTTCATGTTCTTATTTAAAGAGATTTCTGTCTTTCTTATCTGTACATTAAAGAAGAAGAAAACTCATTGAAATGCAAATAATCCTGAACACCTGATTATGTGCAATGTACTTTGAAATTATACACACAAACATTTATGCTACAATAGCAGCCCTACACTAATTAATAATTATGTTTGATGACACTTAGTCCCTGTGAGGATTGCTCAGAGACCTCATTCACCGCAACCATTAAGATATTTGTAACCAGAATCCTAATGCAGCGTGATGTAAATTAGATAAGAAAGTTTTTTTGCCAGGTTGTTACCCTGTGTCATTAGGTGAAGCAGCAAGATGGTATTAAATGAGAGCAAAGAAACAAAAATAGCATGAGCAAGTGAACGTTAAATAAAGACAGTGATAAGAAGAGACAAGCTTTGCCCAGCAAGCCTTAAAAAATCAATGTCATGTTTAGCCAAATAGTACTCAACAGCAATCCAAACTGTCTTGCAACTATTGCCTAATGCTTTTCTCAAACTTCCTTGCTCATGATTAATAGCCTGTACCAATCAAGAAAAAATATCCTGATTTTGTGAAATGCAGTTGCCGAACATCAAATGGATGTATTTTTACAGATAGTAGAATCAGCAGATGTTAAAAATGGAAATTTAAATCATATTTGCCAGCAACAAACACAAATAAACATATTCAGAGAGCTATTTTTCTTATAACCCTTTTGTAGTTGCTACTGGCTTATGCCACAAAGTAAACTAATGATTTGTTGATATGAATGAATGTTAGAATAAGAAATCAAAAGAAAAACTGGTAAACCTGAAGGCTGCCTATGCAGAGACACCTAGTCTTCCAAACTTTCTCAGGGCCATACCATGTACAATTCAAGAGCATCAGTATTTCAGCAAAGGATACAATAAGAAATATAAGCTTGATAATACTGGAAACAGTGAACACTGCACTCCCTGCATCCAGCTATGTATCTTGCTCATTGAGTAAGCCAGTTAAGGAGACTTTAGGACAGCTTGCTTTAAGTAGAATTATAAGCATCTATACCTGCTGAGAGCCTGGTTCAGCTGGCTCTGATCCTGCACTTTTTTAGACCTTTGGAAGTGGTTACTCTCAAAGAAGTCATACTGGACTACAGAAGCAGCATTTGTCCAGCTCTCACCACCATTGTTATCACTGTGCTACCAACTTCCCAGGCTGTCTTAGACATCTTGAGCCATATTAGATGAGAAGGAACTGTAACATTGTAAAGACTAACAGATCTGACCAGGGCAGATTACGTAAAACATCTTAGAGAGCAAGAAAGTTCTTCTGCGTAACTAAAGGAGCATGATGATCTTATCAGAAGCATAACAACATGCCAACTTCTCTCATACTACCAGTTTTTCTCTCTTGGCCCAAAACATTTTATAAGGATAGACAGAATTGTCATCTTTGTTTTACAGACTGAGGCATAAAGAAAAAAATTATCCAATGTCAGCCAGCAGACTAATGTTATGGCCAAGATTTTGAGGGTCATGATCCTTGGTTCAGAGTGATCCCAATGTGCATCTTCAATGAAGAGCATCTATGAACAGCAGCAGAAGGAAAAGAGACAGACATACCGATCAATATACTTTCCTACGGATTTCCTATTTCCACCTGTCTTTCATCCAGAGTCTCTCATGCAGTTTGTTCCATGTCCCACCAACACCTTAAGTATACTTGTTCCTACCTTCCAGCAGAGGAGACAGACAACTTCCAAGATCTACCTTTGCCCTGGAATCTTACAAGGAAAAATCCCTCAGGAATGAACTCTGAAACTGACATCATTTTGTTGAGCATACATAAGTATGGTTGGGACTCAAGACTACAGAAAGTAGCATTTGCTATGACAGATTTTACTCTGGTACTCACTACAGCCTGGGGACTACCACAGGGTGGAGGATTGTAAGTGCAAAGACAAAAACAGCTGTAGGACAATTATTTTCGCATTTAATGCTGTGGGTTAACTAGTAACCATATATACAGCATTTTCTTCTGTTTCTCCTATTAGAGCTCAGCTTCCAGCCTTTATTATTGGAATTATCTCATCTTTATTGCTGTTATCCAGCAAAACAAAAGAGTGTTTGAAGATGATATTTCTTATAATAAAATATACATCCATGGAAAAAGACCATAAACAAAAACACTTTTTTGGTCTCTTAAAGTTCCTCATCCTCAAAAAGAAACAGTAAAACCTCGTATTGGCAGGTAACTCATGCATTTGTGTGAATGTTGGTGAAAATCTTACTGGAGATTTCTGTCACAAGTTTGATTTCAACAACTTCCAAAATCCTAAGTCAAGCAATTCCACATGTGTAGGTATAAAATAAAACAACACAAACACAAAACCCAACCAACAAACTAATCACACAAATACATACACTACCACCAGCACCCGCTTTGCACACTTTTCTTTGCACATTAATCACACTGCCAGCCTGAACTGTGGACAATTAAGACAGCAGCTCCTACTGCAAAGAGGATCAAATCCTCTTAAAGTTGCATATGGCCCTTTAATCTAAGTGCTCTGTACAGAGGACTTAGTTCTAGTGCTCACCCCACATGAATCAGCTCAAACTCTGTAACTGACCTCATTTGGCATCTGTCAGAAACTAAAAGCAATAGCACCCAGCTGTTCACTTTGGTAAAACATACAATTGCATAAATAAAATATAAAACTATAAATTTTATTCTAATCCTTTGGAAACTCAGTGCTACTCAGTTACAAAAATTCATTTGTTAGCCATTTTTAGTTTTGGGATTTTAATACCTTCTGAACAAACCTTTTTCAGTTCCAATTCCTGCCCCAAAGATTTTCTGCTGTGTTTTCTCTATCTGTACTAAGGCTCTGTCATGGCACATGGGATTCTTTTCTACCCTGAAATAGAGTCCTTTTCTCAGGGTGAAAGAGCATTTTCAATGTCACTTATCATCACTGAGAAAAGCATTCAGCAAGCTGTTTACAAGGGATTAGAAAAGGGACTTTAGCCCTTTATACCATTTCTTAAAAGTTGCAGTTCCTCTAACCTCCCTTGCTTCCTACCAGGAATGGTACTTGTCTTCATCTATTAAATGAAGTACTGGTAAAGAAAAAAGTTATATAAGGGTCTACCACTCTTGCCCTACTTCTGGGTAACTTGCCCTAGGAGGAATCTTCATAGTTTCAGCGAGGAGCCAGATATTTTCCACTGTAATAATGGCAGTAGAATACGCTATCAAAGTTTACACTTTGAAGCATTAAGAGAGAAAACTACACCAGGAGAAAATAAAAGATTAGGGGGGAGGCAGAGAGGGGTGCAAAGATTGTACTGGGGAAAAGACAATATATCAGATTATCATACGGTTGAGGGAAGTTTTGGCCCATCTCTACAATGACTGCACCTGGCTGCTTCTGGCTGGAAAGGAATTAGATACCTCCACAGACTGGTCCACAGAAGGAAGCCACGTGTTTCAGATACTAGGAGAGGACTAAGGGTGCTGTACAGACAGGCTGGTGGTAGGAGAAAGAAAATAAGGGGCTAAAAGACGGGAATTCATGGAGGGAAATCTGCTAGGTAGAAGGATAGGAGGGAGGTCGCTGCTGGCCAGAGGTCAGAGAGGGATAAGGCAAGATAGATGAGAATTGGGGAAGCCAGTAACAAGGAGCTGAGGTTTTAAAAGAGAAGGAGGAGAATGAACAAGGCTCTGAATGACAATTAATTGAGAAGAAAATTAGAAATGACATGGCAAGCCCACAAAATGGACTTTGAAAATTAAACTGGGTTAAGAAGCCAGTAGTATGACAGAAGCAGGACTGAAGCTGAAAATCCTTCAGCAAGAAATATCAGAACAACAAATTCTATCCTTAAAAAAAATCTAGAGCTCACTACTTACTCTTCAGAGTGCAAAAAAAAAGATCAGAAATTCCTACATCTCCTATCCACAAATTTCTCTGAAACCACTGGTGAACTGTGCCATTTATCGTTAGTCCACATGGAGAATTTGTATTAGCTATTGCTAAATGTTATATACTCAGCTCAGGTAGTAGGAATTCGTTGATTCAGTTTAAGGGCGCAAAATCTTCTGAAGAACTGTGAAGAAAGAATTCATTGGTAACACATAATGGAGAAAGTAGGGTGTGTTAGATTGCTTTTTACAGTGTAGAAAATTATATATAAAAAAAATACAAAATACGAATGTGTCTTATAATACACTAAAAGAACATAACCACAGTTGTAGAGACAAATGCTTCTGAAGACTATAAAATGTTAGAACCCTTAAAGCACTTTGTTAATATTATGTCATTGCATATCATATATTTGTATAGCATTCCTGCCAATGTGTTACCCAGACTGGGCCCCTGACTCTTCTGATACTGCTGCAATATCTTGGCAAGTTTTAAAAGTGATATCTTTTTATTTTTGATATGTAAATGTAAGCATTTACTTTTAGCTAATAAGCTATTGCTGCAGGGAAGTACAACATGATAAAACAATTACTTTACATATTACAAGTTACATGTGCCTACACCAGTAATATGTCTGCAACTCATTTTTGACATTATATACCAGCTTTTATACTTCATTTTTAGTGCCCCATGTGCAGAAATCAAATAAAAGTTCAAACACAAAAAGTGCAATAAAAATAATTAGTTCTCCAGGTTCTGATAAAATCAAACACGGAATCAAATATATTCATAACTAAATTAGGAATGTTTTACTTGGGAAATACCTTAAAAATAATGAAGATGAATTGACACCATTAGTTTAATTCAGTTTACCCATGTTGTTTTAGTATATTTTTTTAATCATGGTGTGGCTGACAATATACAATATTCAGTTATACTTTCATTGTCCAATGAAGTTGCAAAGGAAAAGAGACACTGTGAGCACAGAGATACCCACAGAGTGGTTACCCTAGCAACAAGGAGCGGGAATGCTCTGACAACTTTCCATTCTATCATCAAATTATTGGTGGCTCACCACCACAGTCTGTAGATGAGAAACCTATTGCACTTATAAAAGAGATTCATTTAAAATGGAGCTGCTGGTGTTTCCCAACCACATTTTGTTCTTAAATCTTTAAGAAAACACTTTTTGAGAAAGGTTGTGTGTCTGTTTGAAGATGCTTCAAGGGGTTCTTTGAGAAAAATTCTGGGTTATTTACTTACAGAAAGGTGGACTTTGCCTAAGCTTCCAACTTGGTGCTCAAAAGTTGCGGAGCCACCACATCACTCACTGAGGTTCTCCATGGCATAACACAGACAGATCTGAGGACTCTCTACATTGGCCACAATGCAGACCAAGTACATCAACTGCACTGAGCTCAATGCCAATCTTGAACAAGTATTTTTCAAACGCCGGATGTATTAACTTGGCCTCTGTGCCTCTTAAAGACAATCCCATATTTTTTAAATCAGAGCTGGCTTGCATGACAACAGGCTGGAGTGAAAAAATCTTCTCTCAAGGAAAATTATTTTGGCTTTCTAAGGTATTAAGTTTCTACAGTGAATTTTCCTTACTCTTTCTATGTATACCTGCAAAGGGGGCAACACTTCCTTCTTTGTTGATCTATATCCATCTATTAATTTATATTGTTCCCATCACTGTTTCATGGGATCCTCAAAACATCTCTGGGATCTAGAGAGGTCTTATCCTAAAGAATCTACAAGAAATGGGTATAAAACCAAAGTATTCATCAGAAACAGCCATCTATTGCCAAACAGATCTAGCATTTTGCACTGCAAAACATAAACCTGACCTGTTGCGTCCCCTGTGTGCTTGCTTATGTTACTGATTCTAAATGTGGAAAGCAAATGCCATACAGCACTATCATCTCCCAGGAAAAATTCTGCTAATCATTCAGAACTCTTTCCCTCAAACCACAACCATCATGATCAAGTGCCTGACTAACTGCAAAAGGCAGTGCCTCTGCACTGCAGTCGAGATGCTCCCTTGGTATAAATTCATGGAGAGCCACTCAGAGCTGAACTCAAATTAATCTGAGCTTGAATTCAGTGAAGGCAAATAAGGTTTTGTTACTGTTCCAGGAATTTAATCTCTTCTACTCGCTATTGTAAAAACAGAGTGCATTTTAAGTTAGCACAAATGCAAAATGGATGAAAGAGTGATGAAGAAAGACTATTCCAAAATGGGGTGTCATAATACTAAGGGTCACAGAATAAGCTTCCCCCTCCCACCATGGGCGATACTCTCCAATATGGACTTGCACCATCCAGGTTTTGGCAGCTAAATTAGGAATATTACTTAATTTCCTCTGCAATTAGTGGTGAGACGTGCTCTTGAGGTAATTCACATTTTAGATGGGCTAAATCATCTTCTGTAGAGGTCTTTCCCTCCAAACACTGAGCAAACTGAGAAAGTGCCTTATACAGGTGTATAGGTTCAATTGTGTCACCACCGCTTCATGCCTTTCTAAACCTCCATGAAGCTAGAAACAATGTAGCTCATACCATTTGTGAAATTGAAAACTGTTGAATTGGTTGCATATGTATCTTTTTTATAGAAGGACACACTGTGAAGAGAAAGTAATACGAGAGACAAGAGAACAATTGCTGTGTTTGAATCCTTACTTTGTTCTGGAATTTGTTACCTTCAAAGTGAAAGCTGGAGCCATTCAAGGCAATTATCCCGTCAACATATTATGTGCTCTGATTGTGACAGCAACACAATGATGGCATTGCATTTGCAGGGCTGGTCTCAGACAGGATGACAGATGGCATCTCCATTTCATAGTGCTGTCCCCAAAGAGATTTAAAAACCAAATGAGTAGCTTTCAAAGAAGATCATTTTAAAGAATAAAAAGTGTTGATTATTCATGCAATTTAGACAATGTTAAGCTGCAGCCGATAGCAGTCAATATTCACTGGAGCTCAATCTCAGTCCTTGAAATCCCTGAGCAACACCTTTATTTTAAAGATGAATAATGACTTCAATCAGTGCAGCAATATATGAAGGTGTAAGATCAGCAAACTGAGATATTTGCTCAGCCCCTTCTGATCTCCAGAAAATCTGCACTTGCTGAAAGGTTTGTAAAATCTGTCGGAGTGGTGTGAATTACCTGACTGTGGAATTTCACCCGTGGAAAAATGGAGTATCTCCATCCTGTCTGAATACTAACCATGTGTGGAAATTTCATAAATAGGAATAACATCACAAAGATCTACAGAGACCCAACATTATATTCAACAATTACTTATTGACAGAGTTGACCAAAGCAATAGGAAGATCTTGCAAGGAATCATGCATTCAAAGCAAGAAAGCCTAAGCATTCTGCTTGCTAATCCTGTAGTACAAATCTGTGATGAAAGACTCATCTGAAAGCAGACATCTACTTTTCTGATTGTTTTGGTAAAAATTTAGAGGACTAGTAAAATTCTTATACAGGAAATGTTTCCCAAATTGAACTAAATATTTCCTATGATACAGAGCTATTTCATTGTGATACACAGCACTAACTCGACCAAACCCAGACAGCTAGAGCAGTTCAGAACATTGCCACACTTTTTGAGTGAAGCTAGCAAGTCAGTTTTCTCTGGGCAGTTCTGTGAGGGTAGAAATGGGGCATGAATCCCTTTTTTTCTCACATCTCAACACTCTATATCTCAACATCTCTACACTCATAAGTAATTCCTTTGTCTGGTGAGTACATTTTTAACATGTCTGTTGAACAAACTACTCACCAGTGTGAATTAGGGAATCACAGTCTGTTCCCTAGAAAGTAAATAGATTTCTCAGTGCTTTCATTAATTTCTTAATTGTGAGGAACAAAGATCTAAAAGCATCATAAATCAGGAAAAATAAAGATAAATAAATATCTTTCCAACTTTTTTCAGCTTATAAGATTCAATAATCTTGATAGTTTAAACTATATATTTTCTAAATAAGCAACAGGACATCAACCAAGAATAAAACAATATTCTTGTGTCAGCATCTACCCAACACACCTTTAAAGGGCTGATACTTTGCACTTCTAATATAGCTTCTCTAATGCCTTAGGAAAAAAGCAAAGCATAAGAAAAACTAGTGGAGACATGCACCTGAAAAATAATTATTACAATTGGTTTTGTATGTTTAAGAAATGCTTAACTCAACCTCATTGCTGTAGAGTACCTACGTCTTTCCTACCCATCCATTCTTCTCTACACTCAAGCCTTTCCAGACTGAAATTGTCCCACTTTTGTTCAGTCATTTAAATGAGATATCTGAATTAGAAATAGAATTTTCTTTGATTCCCTTGACAGCTAGAAGTAAGAGATATACCCTTCGGTTGATACCAGATTTCATTATTAAAAAGCTCTCTGAATTTAGAAATGTTTATCACAACCTTGTCTAGTATCGTCTTCATTATTATGAATTAGCACCAATAATTTTAAACTAATTCAAAACAACTTTAAAACATGTAATCAATGGATTTTATGGACAAAATAATTCTGTCTTACAGAGCCACAAGTGATGTTTAATGAATGCAGTTTACACCCCACTCAGTAATGAAATAGAGAATTAGAGAAATTGGAGAACAATTACGGAAAGTTAGCAAATGAGGCATCAGGGAAAGAACTCTATTTTGAAGTAATCTTTTTCATTGATTAAGGAAATACTGGTCATTAAAAACCTAGGAATCCACCTCAATTCATTCTTCATTTCACCTTCATTCCAGCTTGTTCTTACCATACCTCACAAAACACATTAACTTCTCAATTCTTTAAGATGCTTTAGTACCCTAGTAGTCAACCAGTGATGTTGAAGTCATTCACTTGGAAGTAATAATAACCTAATGAAAATGCCTTTTCCACTGGACTTTCTAAAGGATATGGCTGTCTTTGCTTAAAACTGAAGGAGCTCAGTAAGAAATAGCAATGAGTAGCTAATCAGACACTCACACACATGAATGGAGCTATAAAATGCATCATTGTGAATCCACAACTAATTTTTTTTTATCTACAAGAATAAATTCAAAAAAATAAAAATCCCATTGCCACCTCTTATGTGAGTCCTACATCTTGCTGTATTTGACAATACTGAAAATTTGACAATACTGAAAAAAACCCCAATAGTTGAAGTACAGTGTGACCTTATTGCAATCAGTGATGAACTGCTGTGGTCCATTCACAGACACTGTGGGAACAGTGGTGTGGGTTTTGATTAGTGCTGAAGAATCACTGGGTATTTTCTTTATTCTGAAAGGATGCAAAGAAAAGTCATCCATTTTCATTTCATTTTAAAGGAACGCTGATTGGTTGAGCAAGTATTTTATAACACAACATAAAGCCTTCTTCCCTTCATACCCCTCTCCAAAATACTAGTGGGGAACAGTGAAATACTCAAAATACAAGTGCTGAAATAATTCCTTTTTAAGCCATCTTCATTGTGTTTAACAAAGATTTTCCACTTTTAAAATTTGGAAAACAACTATACGTTGATCAAGAAGATTTTATTATTAATTAAGATACACTATTTAAAATCAAGCACAGGTGAAATTACCACTATTCTTTCTCCCTATTAAGGTCTGTATAAGAATTTATTGCCCATAGTTTTTCTGGGCTACAAATTTCCTTGTAATACAGGTTGCAAGATGAAAAACCATCACGTGGCATTTAGACACAGAGATCTGAGACAGGCTTGCCCTAGCTTTGGGAGGTCTGATGATGCCTGATTTTGCAGCAAAGCTGCATGTGCAGTTCTAAGAGAAGAACGAAGACCAGCACACCTCTTTCACATAATTTTCTTGTGGTCTGTGCTGGTGATGGTGATGGAGCTGTTGTACTTGTTTGCTCACAGCTTATTGTGGGTGAATTGTAAGTTATCATTTTTCAAAAGAATATGGCTGAACAAAAGAGAGAAGAGTGATCAGTCTTTCTTAATGGTATTTGGTATGGTAGTATGAAGCCATCAGAGAGAGGAGCAGACAGTCCTTCTGTAGAGAATGTGCTCATGTGGGAGAAGCACCTACACAGCAGGCTGATACAGGCAGAAATTAGGAAGATGGGATAGAGAGTGCCTCCAGGCACTCCAGAGTGCAGCCTGCAACTTTTCTGAGAGGAACAGAGCTCAGGTTTGTGAATGGATGAATATCTCCAAACCCTATCTGTGTTTGCATCAAGTGACATGGAGCCCCACAACATGACCTCTCTGCAAGCGTTGATTGAAGAGGCAGGAGTGGATGTTCCATGTCCCAGTCACTGCCCCCGCACTCTAAATGTCTCCTTAATGCATAGCAGGGCCTCATTATATGTAACCTAAATAATGGCCATGTTAATCTGGTCTCTAGAATAACTTTGGAGCTGCTCCTCTCTTGCCCTACAGCTGCAACTACTATACAATGGCAGCATCTTGATGGTCCTGAAAAGTTTGCCAGGCAAGTGGAGAACAGCGCAAACAGCCTTCACCCTATATCCTTCCTGTCACTGATATCATGATATGCACTGAAAGGATGTAGTTTTTCCTCTAACTTGGCAGGAAACTACTCTAAAAAAAACCCTCCTTGCACATTACAAAAAACACCCTTCCAAGGAACAAAGAAACCCACCAATTAATTTGAAGATAGTTAGTTGAATAGTTTAACAATGCCCTTTCCTCATTCATTACTGTGTTTCTATAAGGCACATCTAAAGGCACAGTAAACAAAGGAAAAAAACAGCCCAAGTATATGTCTGTACATGTACATACTCATTCTCCTTAGCATAGTCTCCATATTTCACACACAGAAAGACTCATTTAACCAGACTCTGAGTAATCACAATGATCACAAAAAGTTTATAGTTCTAGAAGTCGCTGGACTTTTTGCCACACTGTAGAGTCCTCAGATTTATCTGTACATGGGCCATAAAATCAGAAATAGAGAAAGCAACTGTATGTCAGCTTTTCAGCCTTGAAGCACGGCAGAAGGAAGATGAAGAATCTACATGTTTGTCCTGGTTTAAGGTAAAACAGAACCAATTTTCTGTTCAGTAATTTTACTTTGCAGTTAAGCCTCTTCTAACTAACTGAACTCTCTGAAATTAACACCATATTGTGGAGACACTCTTCATTCTCAGAGTGATAAGACCTATTTATTTATAATTATGCCAAGGAATGGTATGCAGAGAGGCTGTTGCTTAGACTTATAGCTGTAACAACCAAGGTCAGCTAACTTTGTTATTTGCCCCATTGGAGGGTCAGAAATGGAAAANTCTTCCGATCTTCCCACCTGCGGGGAGAAGCGGACAGGACAGGTGACCCAAAACTGACCAACAGGGTATTCCATCCCATCTGCCTCATGCTCAGTATAAAGTGGCCATATTCAGTGGCCGGTGTCCAAGGAGGACTCTGTCTATTCATCTGCCTTTGATCCAGATCTGTGCACTCCTGAAACCAGATCCAGAACCCAGTTCCTGTCCATCACTGAGTACAGTCTGGAACTTCCTCAGTGCCTGACAGTGATGTGATCGTCATCCTGGGATTTTACTACGGTTTTGTATGTATTATATATATACTTCATTATTTCCTTTTTATTATTTTATCATTAATATTTCATTAAAGTAGTTTAGTTCCTTCTAAACTCATAAGTCTCTTCGTCTCTCTCCCTTCCCTCCTTGGAGTTAGAGATGGGGGAGAGCATTTGTCATTTGTCTCAATGGCCAGTCCAGCCCAAACCATGACAATGTTTCTACAAAAGTGACCTCCATGGCATATTTGAAACTCAAGACTAATGGTGGCTAGATGCATAAGTGACTGTTGAATTGACTATTAACTCCTTAAAGTTAGATGATGTATTTTAACATTAGGGATACCACCCAACTTGTTATCCAAAATTATGGAAGTATCCCTAGAAAATACATAGTGCTTTACTGTGAATAAGGACTGCACTACAGAAGGAAATGTAATTCACTCTTACTTACTGTGCTTTGGTTTGTATCACAGTGTAGCCCCACAACATGTGAACTAGATTCGTTTCAGATGAAACTAAAACAAAGCATATCTTATCATGTCAATGCCAGGGCATGCTTAGTCAGTAAGGCCATACTTGAGTTAAGGTGGAGTATAATCTTTGAAATACACATAGTGTGGATGTCAGATCTACGGCACTAACTACTCCACAAATTCATTCTGATTTTACCATAATACTTGCTACTGTTGATACAGCCACAGATTATCAAAGCCAAAATTCATCTAGAGGTTTCATGGACTGATTTATCCATCAGCCTAAGCAGGAATAGATCAGCTTCTAAAATTGTAAGTTCTGTGGGGAGAGGAATTTTTCTTCCGTATTTCCTTGGTGTTCAAGTCTATGAGGGGCTATAAGCCTTGATCAAATTGCAATGATGTACCAAGATAGCAAGGATGAACAGCAATAGTTTTAAATCTCCCCAAACAAAACACAAACCTGCTTTCATGCACTTCTTCATTGAGACATTTAAAAAGGACTAAAAATATAAACATCATAATGCTCTTACTTTCCCTGTTCTCCCTATTTCACTTTTTACTCTTTTGTTGAAGTAGAACTATCTAAAAAGGATATTGCTACTAGGTTTCCTTGAGGATCTATGTGAAGATCAGAAGATCAAAAAAGATGGAGTTTTTACACTAGAATTACAGACCTGTCAAAATTGAAAAATTCACTTCCAGAAAACCGCTAGAACAAATAAAAAGTCTGCATCCATCTGCTGGATAATAAGATGATAAGCAACAAGTTTGTATGAGTTTGTCAAGTAGAATATCCCCATTCCTCCTGTAACAGGAAAAGCAATTTAAGCCAAATATCTTGCATTTTGTTAAGGCTCTTGACTGTTTCATATGACTTTATATGAACAAAATAATGGAGTATTACAGACATTAAGAAAGAGTACAAAACTGGTTGAAAAAAAAGGCTTGCTTATAATGATTACTGGTCATCATTACACGAGAGATTCCTAAACCTGGCTCTCCTCAGTATTTTTGTTGCTAACTTGGATGATGAAAAAGAAACTATCCTTATTAAAACTAAAGATGCTAAGCTGAGAATGACTATCAGGAGCCTGAAGGACAGACTTAGAAAATGATGTTCATAAACTGGAAAAAAAATTGTCTGTGGAAAAAAGAAAATGTCTGTATATCATTAAAAATAAAAAGCCTATCGTACTAAAGAGAAAATAGTCAGGTAAACAACTGCCAGGTGACAGTTTTTCAGAGAAAAGGATGATGTTATTTTGAATTGGAAATCGAGCAAGAACTGAACAATAATATGTTGCAAAATATGCAAACAGATTGAAAGGCAAATATATATATATTCATACTCATAGGGCCTGCACAAACCTTTAAGTCACCAGAGCCTTGGCAAGGCCTCTGCTGGAATATCATGCCAACTTTCGGCCTGGCAGAGTGTGAGCTGGAAAATGATGAATGAGGACGACGACTGAATTACACAAAGTTCCCATTTGTTCAAAATTCAGAGTGGAGATGGGAAAACATTGGAGAGGTCATGAAGGTAGAACAACAGTTTTCGATGTGTTTCTATACGACTCTTTCAAAGAGGAGTGGCATTGTCTGTTCTTCATGCTGTTGGGGAGTGTCAAATGAACAAGGAAATATTCAGATTTGCTGTCAGGAAAATTAAGGATAAGGATAAGGATAAGGATAAGGATAAGGATAAGGATAAGGATAAGGATAAGGATAAGGATAAGGATAAGGATGGGGATGGGGATGGGGATGGGGATGGGGATAGGGATAGGGACAGGGACAGGGACAGGGACAGGGATAGGGATAGGGATAGGGATAGGGATAGGGATAGGGATAGGGATAGGGATAGGGATAGGGATAGGGATAGGGATAGGGATAGGGATAGGGATAGCAAAGCATGGAATTCTTGGGGAGTTTCAGGGTCTTTAAGCATCAGAGATCCTTAAGGATAGGTTAGACATCCCCTGTCAAGTATGATACCACTGATACTACAAAAATGAGGTAGGGAACAGAGTGCATGGTCTCACTTCATTCCTTCTAGACTTATATTTCTATGATTGACATTGAGACAATTCTAAATTAGAAATGGCAATAACTTTTTTTCCTCAAAAATCTATAGCCAAGAGTTACAGATCAGAAGTGCCTACTCAAAAGTTTGGAGGGTTTAGGAGAGCACCTGCACTACAGTTTTCTCCTCTCAAATGAGTCAAGATGTTCAAAAGACCTTAGAGTTCATGAGATTTTGGCACTTTGCTATCAAATCTCCTGAAATATATTCTAAGTTTTCCTTTATGTTACTAGTCAGCAGGAGTTAAAAGTATGCATGAACTGTCCAAGAGTGTTGTGAACCAAAGATGCATCCATTAATAGAATAATGCATATTTTTTGTTGTCTTAGTGAGGTAAATAGTAGATGTTTAAACTATTTGTCATTATTATATTTCTTGGGCTTCCTTGTTACTCAACTGTTACTGTAAAACAAACACTGACCTTGAATTTTATTGATCTAAAAGCCATCTAGGATATCAAATAAACAGTAATTAACATTCTTTTCAGGAAGGCATTTTACCATGTCCATTCTATACCTCTAAACTTGATTTTTCAATATAGTCTTTTAACAACAAACTTTTTGTCTAATTGTTGCCAAAAGTTTTTGCAAAGTGTAAAGTGTATGAGACTTGGTTTTAAGTTATCTCAGCATTTTTTTTTACCATTTTTTCAAATCTACAGGTGCTCAGCAGTGGTTTTTTACCCAAAGAGATATTGAGTTTAGGACAAGCAACAGCTTGATACCTTCCTGGTTCTTTATAATACAGTCTGATTTGGATCAGCAGTGACAATCAAACCTATTAGATAATCCCAAAACACTGAAAAATCCTGTTTGTTTGTTTGTTTGTTTTTTAACTCTCTGTGCATGTCTTCCCTTTAATACTTAAACACCATTTTTTCTGGACATTGAAGTCAACAGAATGTTTGCTAGGGAATTCAGTGGGATTGGACAAAGTTCTGCTTGTATCTTACTAGGCAATCCACCTCTCCAACCAAATTACATTCAATTGACACTTGACACAATTGACACAGAAAAGAAACTCTGTTTCTGAGTGAACATATAATGATTCAGCTTAAAATCTCTACCCTTCTGAAGTCAATGGAAAACATTTAACAGGCTTCAATGGGACCATGATCAGCCCTCCTTTTTTAGGTGCTCTAAGATGTTCTAAGTTTAGCTATCCTAAACATACCTTCTCCTCAGCAATCGTGGAAAAAGAAATAGATCTTTTACTTCCCTATTTTTAATGAAGAGAAACCTAAGTATAGGTGTTTACACTGGTAAAGTTATATTCTGCTGAATCTTACCATTCACACACTAAAAAATTATTTCATTGCAACGTTATGTGGAAATAATCTCCCACAGTGATAAGATCACTTTGCCAAGCTTTATCTCAGAGCCAATGCACATAACTGAGTTATACCTCCTTGGAATAAAAGATTTATAATGGACATGCCAACAAAACCTTAAACTACACTATCTCTGTGTAACTGTTTTGCTATAATAAGACTTTATTTGATTTTCTTGAGAGCTATAATAAGATTACAGCATAATCATAAATTCCCCTGTGACAAAAGATAAACTACTTCACATTGATCTTTCAGAAACCAGACCAATTTTTGGATATTAAATAGTCATTTACAGCATCAATAGGTATATTATTGTTCCAATAACACAATGTCAATGACACTCTGATTTTCAGAGACACACACTGCAGTGTGCAGTGTAGTGCTTGAGAAGCCTGATTAAACTCCTGGCCCAGACAATAGGGAATAACAAGTATTAACCAATTGCTTGAGGGTTGTCTTATGGATTTTGTTTTGTTTTGCACTGATTTATATAAACCTTCCCAACAGGTTTATTGGCATCTATTAAGTGGGTCCCAAAGCTACATGGATTGAACAAGGTCTTTTTTTTTGTTGTTATTCTAACATTCAGAGCAAGGTAATAGTGCTTCGGAAGTCTTTTGTAGCACCTTTCAATAAATTAAGTCAATCCTTACTAATGCATTAACTGTTTGTGTAGGCACAGCATCGTTATAATTAGATTAGATGAAAGGTATATAGTTTGGCAGTATTACTGAATGTGTCATTCCAATTTACCCTCTTCAAGTTGTTAGCATGATTTTTTACATTTAGTTATTGCTATTAAAATTCCCTATCCAGGAAGTGGTGCTCTTGAATGTAAATGTGATAAAAACATGCATTTAGAGTCAAATATCTTATAATCTAAATATTCAGGAAGACAGAGAACAGTACAGAGGAATTTCTACCCCAGACTGAGAACAAAGATCACAGAAATTAGCAGGGGAAGTGAGTTAGAATCATTTGGTAAAACTTCAGCTATGACACGGTGGTAATTTTAATCCCAAACAATTTGCCAGTTGTTTTGGAATCTTAAGAAAAAGAGTGGAATTAACCCTAAATTTCTTTTATCTCTGGGCAGCACTGTAATGACAAGAACACCCTCCCCTTTCATCTCAGAGAAGACCATATTTCCATCATAGCATCAACTCTCTAACTGAATAAGACCCCAAGAAATATGTACAAATATAGGGGATTATATTAAAATTTCAGTGGAACAAAATCATGGGTAAGTTTAGTGTGATGAATTCTTTTCCTAGACAACACCTTGAAATAATATTATGGAATTTGTTTAGACAACATTGACAAAATTCTGATTTTATTTTTAGACCAGGTGTGCATTTATAAGGGTTGATGCCATTACTATTTCAGCAAAAGGCATGGACTCTGAATTCAGAGGTCACATGGCCATCTTTATAAAGACCAAACTACTGAGCATGAAGAGTTTGAACTTCTGGAGAAATAAACCCCTAAATTGGATAAATGTTTGCAGATACTCCGCTCAAAGGCTATTCTTTATCACTGTGGAAGAGTTTCTACCTAAGGGAGACATTTGAGAGCACTGAAGTTACTAAAGGTGCCTTCTGTTTGGCTGAAAGTGAGTGGAATTTCACCCTCTTCTTTAGCTGTTTTGTGGTACTCTGTCTACAGAAAATTTTTGGCAACTAGAGATTGCTGAGACAGTAAATGAGGTCCACCACCTTGCATATGTCTGTAAAGCAAGTAGTAAAGTAAGACCATATAGGGAAATGGTGGCACTAGTCTGTGCTTTGTGTGGCAATTAGCAGAGCAAGTGTGAGGGAGTTAGCAGCAGCATCAGCGTGAGTTCTGCCTCAATTATATTATGCCTCATTGCACTAATTCAAAAATGGACCTGCAGAAAGGCAACTCTGAAATAACAACAGTGCATGGATACAGCAGTCTTTCTATGTTCAGAGAATATTACAGCAGCTTAGGAGGCTATTGGCCTTCCTTACTGCAAGGGCGCATTTCTGGCTGGTGTTAAACTTGATGTTCACTGAGACACCCAGGGCCTTCTCTGTAAGGCTGCCTTCAAACTGGTCAGCCCTCAGAGGGCACCAGTGCCTGGGATTATTCTTCCCCTGATGCAGGACTTTACATTTCCCTTTCTTGAACCTCATGAGATTCCTGTTCGAGCATTACTTCAGCTTGTTGAGGTTCCTCTGGATGGCCAGATATAACCAACTGTTATATCATAGTGATATCCGGTGCATCCCCCCTGGTTTGACATCACCTAAAAAATTGTTCAAGGTGCTGTCTGTCCCCTCAACCAGGTCATTAATGAAAATGTTAAAACAGTATTGGCCCCATAATCAACCCTGGGGGACACTACTATTGACTGGGCTCTGGATGGCCTGTCACAACCCTTTGAGCGTAGTGTTCTGTCCACCTCTCTGTTCACTTATCTAGTCTGTGCTTCATACTTTGTCTATAAGTATGTTATGGGATACAGTGTCAAAAGCCATGCTAAAGTCAGGGTAAACAATATCCAGTCCTCTCCCTTATCCACCTAGCTAGTCATTTCCTCATAGAAGGCAATCAAGCTGGCTAAGCATGATTGCCTCTTCACTAAATCCATATTGACTATGCCCGTTCACCTTCTTGTCCTTTATAAATTTGTAAATGGTTTTTAGGATTATTTGCTCCATCGATTTCCCCAAAATCAAGGTGAAGGTGACCAGCCTGTAGTCCCTCAGATCCTCCTAGCTATTCTTGAAGACAGGAGTGACATTCACTTTTTTCAAGTCCTGATCCCCATGACATTTCAAAAGTAATTGGAAATGACATTGGACAGCTCCCTCCATACTTGTGGGTACATCCTATCAGGTCCCAAACACCCAGTTTAAATGTTCCTTAACCTAATTCTCTTCTGCCCAGGCTAAGTTTTCCTTGCTTTGGTCTTTTCCACTGTTGCAGGGGCCTGGTATTCCTGAAGGCAAATCTTACTGGTAGAGACTGAGGCAAAGATGGCATTGGGTAGCTCAGCCTTTTCCACATACTTTGTTACTAGGTTTCCCACTGAGTTCAGCAAAGGAGCCATGTTTTCCCTAGTCTTCCTTTTGATGCCAGTGTACTTGTAGAAGCCCATCTTATGGTACTTCCTGTTCCCCTCCAGACTCAATTTCAGATGGGCTTTGGCTTTCTTAACCCCATCTCTGCACACTTGAACCATGTTTCTGTATTTCTCTCAGCAGTTACCTGAAACAGCTTTGACCTCCTGTGTGTTTATTCTTTAGTCCGAGTTTAGTTAGGTGCTACTTGTTCATCTATGCAGGCCTCCTGCTGTCCTCCTGCACATGGGGCTGGAAAATTTTAGATTGGCAGAGGCAATTCTTAAAAACCTACCAGCTCTCCTGGACTTCTTTTTCTCTCAGGGCTGTCTTCCATGGCATTCTTCTAAGTAGGTCCATGCACAGACCAAAGTCTTCTCTCCTGAAGCCAAAGCTTGTGATCTTGCTTTTTGCCTTGATCCCTCATCTCTGGATCCTGAACTCCACTCCTAAACTCATGGTCTTTGCAGCCAAGGGTGCCCTCAGCCTTCACGTCCCTGGCCAGTTCTTTTTTTTGTAAGCATAATGTCCATCACAGCATCCCCTGTCATCAGCTCCTTGGTCACCTGTGTCAGGAAGTTATCAGCAATCCACTTCAGAAACATCCTCAGCTGCCCACGCCCTCTGTTTTGCCCTTCCATGAGATGACACACCACTTGCCTTTTTCTTCATGAGGGGAAGTGATTTAACTCTTTCTCTTCACAACTTCTGTGGAGCTTGAAGGAATTCAATTATCTTGGAGGTGCTTTTCACATCCTTCAAATTTTGTTTAAACTGTCCAAAGGGTTCATATTTTTAGGGAGGAATTAAGAGGGTGACAAAAGACTTAACTTTTCCTTAAGAAACCAGATGGAAAATGTAGGAAGCTTCAGTATTGTTCAAGCATTGTCATTTGACCATCTCAAAATATGGTCACATCTATTGAGAGGTTCATCAGTCAGAATAACATCTTTATTGTTGATTCCATACCTATTAGAAGGGGTCATTTTGCCTTTATGCAGGTCATCAAAGCTTCTTCAGCTACTGGTCTGTGAGCTCAGACCCAAGGAAGCAGCCAACAAGACATTAGCTTCCTTCAACAATTCCTTCAATCAGGAATAAAGCAAAACCTGGCTGAAGTAACGCCAGTATATTCTGAGGAGGGTAAACGTATGGGGTATATATCTGTCCTTTAGCTCCTGCTGACATCTATCAACACAAGGCTGGCTCGTGTTGGCTTGTGTGGCTATCAACAACAGTTGGCTACTGTTGATAGCAGCATCTTAAAAGAATATTCCTATTTGTTGTAGAAGCTGAAGACTATTTCTCTGAACTGTCATTGTCCTTTACATCTGAAAATTACAATGGTTTTACTGATGGGAGAATCCTACTTGCGAACTTACACCAAAAAAACCCAGAGATAAAGAAGAGCCAAAGGCAGTATATACACATATACCTGTCGAAGACAGTGAACTTATCTATGCGACAAAAGGCCATCAACCATCACAGAATCACATTTTTCAGGAATTGAGATCTTGTTTCAAAACAGGAAAAAAAAAAAAAAAAGTTCGGTACCAAAGACTGAATCGATAGCAAAGACAGAATAATTATTCAGCTGAATAAGCGGAACACATGGTACTGACAAGAATTATATTCTACACTTGATATTTTCTTCTATAATGTTTGCATGAAACAAAAGATGTTTTCATGGACTGAAATCCCAGAACATTCTTCTTTCATTTGAGTCAGTGGCACCCACAAGAACACCCAAATATGTATCCAAATTGGGAACTTTCTGTCATATCTACTTCTAAGGTCCTTGACAAAGGGAATATGAGAGAAGGCTTCTGTAACACAAATACAGAAAACTTGCCAGGCACATAATAAATAGTTGGAGAATCATAAAACTTCAAAGAGTCAAATTATTAGTTGTGAACAGTTGTACACCGTCTTAACTTTTACAAAAATATTTCCCACATAAATATCTGAGATCTAGTATCTCATCATCTTATTTTGAGCAACAGTGCAGCTTTTCACAGAGTAATAAACATGGGAAACACACAGTGTTTCTTCAGAGTCTCACACCTCTAGTTCCCAGCTTATCCACTAATATAGTAAGCTACGTTTAAGGATGACCAGAATTGCAACTACATAGAAAGGTGTGACCTAAAAATCAGACTAACGAACATATCAGTTCGTCTGGATGTACTACAATAGTACAAGAAAAATGTGGTTTATAAAACACACTTAAAATATATATTTATATTTGCAACCTTAATTATTCTTTAATATTTTTATTGCATTACTTCACTTCCATGTTTATGGAAAAAATTGTGATCCTCCTTACAATAGGCAAAGGATACATTTTTAAACAACTTCTTAATTGCATAGAAAAAGCAGCTTTGGCTTTGATAAATGTAGATTCCCTGCTGTTTGCCTTACCCTGAGAGACATATCTGAAATAAAACCACATTCTGCTATACAAGGCATATCACTCACATGCTTTTTGTGCATGTCGCTAGAAAATGTTGTCTGTAGATCGATCATAATTTTGGTTCAAAGCCATTGTTTCCCTTCAACTATCACTTAAAGAATATTATTTATAAAGTAGCCTACTAAGCAGTTCACCTTAGTTCATTTATCTAAAGTAAAAAAAAATGTAAATGGCTCCTATATCTAGCTGCATGAAGTAAACTATTTTGATTAAAAATGCATTGTAATAAAATGTTTATCAGCATCTCTTCAGAGTTTTCAAGCAGGCTTTCAAAGCAGTGCTGTGTGAGACTTGATTAAATGCCTCTTATGTGCTACATATCCATAGTATTAAGGTCAATTGAATTCTCCTCAGCAAAAGCTGGCAACTCAGATGAAATTCAGTGGGATTTAAGCAACAGCTATTTGGACATTGAAAGCTTACCAAATTCTGCTGGCTTTTTCCCCCACTACAGGGATGCATATATAGCAAGACACAGTAAACAACCTGAACTAAAATCACCATGCTTAATAGGCTTTAAACAGAAGGAGGTGAATATGCAGCACCTGTTGCCAAACAACATTAGTTAGACTGAGTTAACCAATTAAACCTGATTACATGTTACCACCCACAAGATGCAATGCAAGGCAATGCAGAAATATTAATTCAGATTAAAAAAAAATTCATTATGCTACATTAACAAGCCTTTTCTCTGAGCAATTTTAGTTGACTTTTACAGCCCCATGCCATTAGCATCTTGTTTCTGCTCCAAATTGGATACCTTACACTCAGCAATGTCTTGTACTGCTCGAACCCACCAGCCCTGTTAGTGTCAGCTGTCAGACCAGCTTCACTACTCTCTGCTGCTCAACAGACACATCCAAAGCTTAGTACTTCTCCTCCAAGAAAGGATTAGAAACAACAGCCTGATCCAAACGTCCCTTTAAATGGCAAAGATCAGATCCAGGTCAATAATGGGATTTTTACATGATGAATACCCCTTTCAGCTTCGAAGGAAATGTCTGCAGAAGGGGTTGCCCAGATTTGTCACCATTATTTTCAGCAGTGGTATACAGCACAGAGTAACAGTGGAAGTGAATTAATAATCCATACTGACATCTAGTGGACACAGAGCTAGCAGAGTATTTCTAAGCACTTAAATCCTGTTGAGTGTTGTTTAATCAGAGCTAAACTTGAAAAGTACAGGAAAAGAGAGACGATTTTCTGAGACTTGTTAAACCGGATACTTTATAGCATGTACCAAGCCTGTGCAGAATGGTGTTTCACGCAGTAAATATGAGAATCTGGATCTTCATTAAAAATGTGTGAGAATCAATATTCTATTTTTATTCCCAATGCCCAAAATTAAAAATGAAACAAAACTAAAAAAACCCCAACAAACTAATAAAAATAAACAACACCCCACCCCCCACACCCAACATTTACAAGATTATTTTAGAACACAGACAATGATTTGTCTGGGAACTTAAAGTTTATACTTAACTTATAAGCAAAAAAGGAAACCCACTGAAGTTAGCATATGTATTAATGTTCAAAGTTTTCTGCTGCATAAACATTTGCAGAATAACAGCCAAACACCACTGGTCTGAATCAGACCTATTGGTAAATTAGTAAGTTTTTATATTTTACCAACTTTCTAAGAAAAAAAACAAACACAGAAATCTCTGAATTACCTCTGGAAAAGCAAGAATTCTTCCTAGAATCATAGAATGGTTAGAGTTGGAAGGGACCTTGAAGATCATCTAGTTCCAACCTCCCTGCCACAGCCAGGTACATCTTCCACTAGATCAGGTTACTCAAAGCCCCATCCATCCTGGCTTGAACACCTACAGAGATGGGGCATCCACGACTTCCCTGGCATCCTGGTCCAGCATCAAACCACCTTCCAAGTAAAGAATTTCGTCCTAGTATCTCATCGAAAGCTACCCTATTGAAAGATATTAGCTGTTTAGCTTAAATAAGTAAGTTTTAATCAGAATAAATTACTTAGGGTTAAAATACGGTGTGATTTATGCTGTTTGCCTAGCTTAACTTAACATGAGTACTGGATTTGCTGAAGCCTTAGTCCTCAACAGAGTTAATTTTCTTAGTAATTTTCCTAACAGCTGGTACAGTGCTGTGTTAGTCTTTTAGTATGGCAAAAATATTGGTAACACACTGATGTTTTGGTTGTTGCCAAGTAGTGCTTTCCCTAAGTCTGGGACTTTTTAGTTCCCCATGTTCTGCCAGCGAGCACAGGTTCACAAGAAGTGTAAACCAGAAGATAAGGAGGCTGCAAACATCAGCAGAGACTGCAAATCAGCAAGACAAGAGCAGTCAACAGCCTGCCTGCCTGTCTGGACACAGAAAAAGAATCCAATAACGTGTTAGAAGATCCCAGATCAAAAATCACCATTGGACTAAAAGACACTTGAAAAGCACATGAAGAGCACATGAGGGGAACGCGTATAGATTGCAAGGGTATAATTGCCCAGGGTTTTTTTCGGTCGAGGTCCCTCTCTGGAGGTACCCAGCCAAGGTTGACCCTGCTGCTGTACCTTTCAATTAAGTTGTTTATTTTTATAAAATCCAACACCAGAGACTCTGCAGCAGGAAACCTAGGGTCAAGCCTGAAGAAGGAGGAAGCACGCCCGAGAATAAGTGTGTGCTTGTGTGTAAGGAGTTGAAAGGGGCACCCATCAGCTCCAGGGGCCCATCCACTGTGAAGGGACTCTGGTCCTAGCAGTTAAATACTCGGGTGGTTTGTGTGCAGCTCCTTGAATGGTGTGTGAATGCTCTAGCAGTGGCTTCTCCTTCAACAACCCTCTTTTAGTTTAAAACCATTACCCCTCATCCTGTCACTACACTCCCTAATAAAGAGTCGCTCCTTATCTTTCCTGTAGGCCCCCCTCAAGCTCTAGAAGGCTACAATAAGGTCTCCCTGGAGCCTTCTCTTCTCCAGACTGAACAACCCCAACTCTCAGCTTGTCTTCATAAGTGAGGTGCTCCAGTGCTCTGATCATCTTCATGGCCCTCCTCTGGACTTGCTCCAACAGGTCCACGTCCTTCTTATGTTAGGGGCTCCAGAGCTGGAAGCATCACTCCAGGTGGGGTCTTACCAAAGTGGAACAGAGGGGGAGAATCTCCTCCCTCAACTTGCTGGACATGGTTTTGATGCAGCCCAGAATGCGGTTCACTTTCTTGGCTGCAAGCACACATTGCTGGCTCATGTTGAGCTTCTCATCAAACAATATCACCAAGTCTTTCTCCTCAGCTCTGCCTTCAATCCACTCTCCGCCCAGCCTGTATTTGTGTTTGGGATTGCCCTGATCCACATGCAGGACCTTGCACTTGGCCTTATTGAACTTCATGAGGTTTGCACAGCCCTCTCTCCAGCCTGTCCAGGTCCCTCTGGATGGCGTCCCTTCCCTCCAGCATGTCAACCGCTCCACACAGCTTGGTGTTGTCAGCAAACTTGCTGAGGTTGCACTCAATCCCACTGTCCATGTTGCCAACAAAGATGTTAAAAAATGCCTGTCCCAGCACCAACCCCTGAGGAACACCACTTGTAACTGGTCTCCACTTGGACATCGAGCTGTTGACTGCAACTCTTTGAATGTGACCACCCAGCTCATTCCTTATCCACCGAGTGGTCCATCCGTCAAATCCATGTCTCTCCAATGTAGAGACAAGGATGTTGTGTGGGACAGTGTCAAATGTTTCTTGTCAACAGAAAGCAGAATTACAAATTTTATTTAAATAAATATTCACAGGAACTGTTCCACAGACAGCAGAGGAAAATGTCTTACTTCCTGCCTTTGGAAGGAACAACATATAGGGACATGTTTTTAATCTCAGACTTAGGGAAATGCAGTGGTAATTCTCCCCTGTTTCTTCCAGCACTTCTCAGTGCACCTCATTTGAGAAAAGATGTACAAGACTACAGAGATGAGAAGGAAGCTTAAGCACTGTTTTTTGCAGGATGCACCCTGAGAGAATTGCCTCAGGGAATTATTAACACAGATGCCAGAACGAAGCTGCTAGGATGAGGTAAACGCACATTGATAGCGAATGTGCCTCAGATAATTTTTAAGTGATGATGCTCAATACTGAGTCCAAGAAGTTCTCTAATATATCTGAGCTTCATAAGAATTGGCTCATTTGATGACTGTAGATGCAGAAAAATTCTGAAGTAATCATTTTATGAAGGAGAACATTCCAAGGAGTGAGAAATTTTCAGCATCACCAAAGGCTTCACTCCAAATATAAGCATTTAATTAACTTTCAGCAACCCATTTTGGAAACCGTGTGATTCCAGAATATTTATCTGGATCCCAAAAGATTGCTTTTGCCCAGATCTGTATCAAATATAAAACTTCCTTTTTCCTTTTAAAGATATTTGCTTTTTACCTTGGCATTGCCCAGAGGATCCAAGACAAAACTGGATCACTCTGTGTTTTCAACACATTTAGACTATGTTAATCCTATGCTTTTCAGTTTCCTGCAGCATTCAGAAAAGATCCCTCTTATAATCTCCCTTTGATGTATAATTTCTAGAATTTTGGGGGATGGGAAGGGACTTTTCTGTGAAGATCACCTACAGCTAGAGAGCATTTAAGATGGTAGATGTGTCAGAGGTTTAGCTGATAGATCAGGCTCACTGTCTCAGGCTTGACCCAGTCACCACATTTGGTATTCGAAGTCTCCAGTTTCCTTGCTATTCTATTGAAATCTGACCTCTCTTGTTCTCTTCCTCTGGCACATTTCAAGTGTAGCTATTGTTTCTTATTGTTTGATTTTAAGCATTCTGTAGCTGTACTAAGTCAGGACATGAAGACAAGATGTTCTATGGACGCTTCTTGATTAAAGCTCTATTGCTTGATTACCAGTGGCTGACCAGAGCTGGACTGCAGGTCCCTATCAGTTCCTTGTGCCTGTATTGATAAGAACCTCAGCTCTTCTCTTGGTTAGCATCAGTTCACTTGGCATTTGTATCTGTGGCTCCTGCTGTAAAAAACTATACTCACAAAAAGGAGTAAGCACTTTGGGATTTCAACCTGTCAACAGTGAAGACTGAGAAAGGAATGGCGGCATTTAGCCTCAGATTATTGATTAGCTCACGGGTAACTCAAATTTTATGATATTAAACATGGCAAACATTCACTCCACTGGGGAAAAATAATGTAGCACTTGTCTTCCACATACAGCAATTACAGCTGACAGGGTTCTTCATTATGCGTCATATTAAAGGACAGATTTAGCTTCTGTGTATAACAAACCACAAATGAGTAATGAAGGTCTTCATTTATAAATGGATGAAATCATATTTCCTATTTATAGCTCTACAAAGAAAAATAAGGGAACTATGTTCTGCTCTAGTGATGGTTCTCTACACTTAAAAGTGGAATGGAACAGGTTTGGCTTCATCTTATCTCAGTTTTTAATAACTTAAGAGCCTGTGCCACAAATAATTAATCTTTGGTCTCAACAGTTTTATATACAACAGTCTGGGCAATAATATGACAGGATCCCATGACTTTACAACTAAATCCAGCATTTTCTTCAGATTAAATAATAGAATAAGACCACTGCAGATGTTTTTGCAGCCTCAAAAATACTTAAAAAGAGGTGCCATGATTTATATTGAATTTTGAATACATTTTGAATACTGCCTTTAAATTTCTAAATGAGTCATTCTCTAAGTGCCATCTTGGTCCTCTAAACCTAAAGGACAAAAGCATTCCCATTTGATCCAATGGGGTTACTGCAGTGTTTAAGCTGGGCACATGCTGAGAAATGGATATATGAGAAGTTGAATTGCAACCGTGGAAACTGAAAGTAGCTGTGTTGAAAGGTTCAGCTAGACCAAGATAGTACCTCCAAAAGCAGATGACTAGGAAAGGGTAAAACAGCACAAGTAAGCTCCTCAGCATAATATCCCAGCTTTCAACTACTACAGTTTATTTATAGCATTTTCCCAGCTTTTTTTCAATGGTACAGACATTCTGATTTTTTTTTTTTTAATTTCAAGTATAATTGTAGATGTGAATAATCCGGCTTCACTACAGTTTTTAAGGAATCCACTACTGAAATATGAAAAAATGTATGACGCCACTATTAACTTCTTTTTTCCTAGTTCATTAAAGATAAAGATGAACATGTATGTGAGTTATAGCAGAAATTTGGTGTCTCTCTGAATTCTCCTTTCTCAATTTTTGGATTTATTTTGCAGTTATATTTCTTACTTATACAAAGGAGCAAATCTCCCATAGACTTCATATGCAATTTGTGATGTTTCATGTGTGATAGCAAGTGTAAGCAGTATCTTTTCGAAGTACTGCATACACTGAACACACAGAACAGTATCATATTTTGATGTCTATAACATGTCATCTATGTATGAAGAAATTCTGCCTCATTCCACAATGATAACTGCACAGAAGCAGTGGTAATAAAAGAACAGAATGTTTCAGATTTCCAAAAAGGCCACTGACTGGCTGCCTCAGACATTCCCTAAGCTTTCATTGTCCTTTGGTCAAATCTCCTCCTTCACTGTGTTTGATTTTCTAAAGGTTAGATGAGGTTACAGGGTATTTGAGAACTTATCTTCATAAAGCCCTTATTTTAAGGGAATACAGATCATCAGAAATAGAGGACTATATACAAGAAGATAACCTAAGCAGCATCAGGAAATTTGGAAAAGAGGTAGGTTTCCTCTGGCATTTTCCAATGCTACTCCATTAACCATTGGACATGAAGTATTTCCATTAGAAAGGATATCTATAAGTGCCCGGACCAGAAAAAACAGCTATATCACATTGCTTCATTAAAGCAACCATCCTACATGCAGAAAACCAAGCCAAGAAATCCCCTTCCAGCCTGTTGCTGGTGGCAAAGCAGCAGAACTGTGCTTGGGTTCATGTGATAAACCTCAAATTCAGAAGCGATAGAGAACCACCAGGGTTGCAAGGCCTGCCTGTGACCAGAGGCGTAAGACTGAGGCTTTCAGTTGCTTAGCAAGGAAGCTTTGCAAAGATACAAATTAGACTGACAGCACTGAACTGCTTGCTTTTCCCTTTTTAAACCTTATTTGGGGCCTAACTAGTTAAAAGAGATTGGATTTCTGAGAGCCTCCATGCCTGCTTTGAAAACATCCTGCAAATCTGTTGGCCAGTACATTTAGAAAGCTAGTATTTCAGGAGATATCAAAATTTTCAAAAATAAGATTATTCCAGTCATTCAGAACCCTGCATACAAGTGAGCAGGCATTTAGTCATCCTTTCTGCCAAAAAAAAAAAAAAAAAGTGGGGTAAACAACAGTGAATTTTAATATATTTCACATCATTATGCAAGTTACAATAAAGGTTTTTTTCAAAGAACCGGAAAGCTACCAGATTTATACAACAATGTAGAGTTTCAGCATCATATTTTCAGAGAAAATGAAATGCAAATCTGTGATATAAGCTAGCCTAACACTAAATGACAAGTCTCCACCTTCTTTGACAAGCAATGCATTCAATTAAATACTGACTACAAAATCAGCCAGCTAATTTATACTGAATGCATAGGAAAATCTAAGGCAGTCCAAAGTGTGACAAATCTCCAGATATCCAAGTAAAGACAAGTGAGCATATGAAACCTGATGGTGATACGGCTCATTTAGAAAAACATGGACATCAAGTAAAAAAAAAAATAAATAAACATGTAAGAAAGCAGCTACAAAATAAGGAAAAAAAATATCTATCTGCCTTCCAGAAACTTTCAACAAATTCCAATCAATTTGAATCTTGAACAGAGGACCTGTGAGAAGCAGTAAAGAGAAAACTTGGCATTTAATACCATGATGATGAAAAGCTCTGTTTTTCAAAACATTTTTATGCGTTGCTCAGGAAAAGAAAACCTGTACTCTGTTTTTTATTTTTCTTTTTTTAAATTAAATTTGATAGAACTGAAATTGAAAACCACATGATGCAAGTCAGTCTCTCCTTTAAGTATCTTAAAAGAGGAAAGGATATCTTACAATAATTCCAATGTGTTTTACAGCTTATTAAAAGCTTGCAAGAAACAACAAGAACATGAAATAACATGTCAGCTTCTTTTAGAAAAATCTGTTTCTTAAATCTTTCTTTTTCTACATTATTATGTAAAATTTCACCTCAGTGAATTAAGATAGTGAGAAGCCCTGATTGAGATCTTACTAAAGGTAATGGGTCTTTTTTCTTTCAGTCTAATTCTAATATTTTTTATTTGTGGCATATGCTCAGCTAAATTAAAGTCTCTCAGGAGTGAAATAGATATTTGTTACTGGACTATCAGGTTAATTATCCAGGAAGAAACATTAAATCTTACATGAAAACATAAGCACTATGAATTTTGTTCTGTTGCCCATGTTTAAACTACGTTATTGCCTTATTATTGCTGACACCCTCGCTTCAAGATAATCAGATGTTTAAGAACTGTAGAAGCTAAACCTACAGGGCAGATTCTTTATTCAAACGGCATTCAAATGTGATCAGCAGAGCACACAGGACAAATACTAATCTGAAACACCTTTGCAGCCTGTGAAATCATCCAGGGCTAGTGTCAATTGATTATTTCCAAAGGTAACTGTGCAAAATAGCTTCAGTATTATTTTATGAATACTGAAGCCATGGACAGTGAATATTTCTTATGTCTTCCTAAGCTAAGAGAAGCCTAGCAGTATTGTGGACTCCCTTGCCAACTCAGAACACAAAGTCTGGGTTCAGAGATGTGGATTCAGCCCCAATTCACTACACTTCTGCTGAGCAAATTTTATAGCAGCCATGCAGACAAAGGGATGAAGTCTTCTGACCTCCATTGGAGCAGCACTGTACCTCTTTTTCACCACAGATCTTCTGAAGTGCTGGGCCCTGCTTGATCTCTCTTCCCATAAACACTTTCCACTGCAACTCTGGAAATCTGCCCAAAACTCTCTGAGATAAGCCTTTTCTCTGACTTCTTCCCAGCTGTATGCTTCCCTTCATAAGATCAGAAATTAAGCTATTTTAATGCTAGTGTAATTAGCAGGAAGAATACAGCCTTTCTCATAACTGGAAAAAGACTTTCCTATCATGGACCACCAATTAGTTTTATTCTTTCACCTCAATAGTTTACTACAGAGACAGAAACAGTGCTAGGAAAAGAAATTGGGCTCTAGATCCACATAAACTCCTGAAACAAGATTTTGCCAGACATCGGGGTTTTCACTGCAGGAGTATGATCCCAAACTTCTTCAGCCAGAAGCCGTGTAACACTCAGTAGGTGCCTCTCCCTCCCCACCTCCACTAAGAAAAGCAGGTATTAAGCATTTGTTTCCAGGAAAAGCCTAGTAACTCAAGAGGAAACTACTGAGTGCAGGTTGTCTTTGTGGAACCTCTCTACCAGAGGCTTCCAACACCAGTCTTGAATCAATAATTGTACAGCCACCCTCTGAAGGAAGAAGGAAAATTCCAACAGGAAGCAGAAATCTCTTTAAATGTATTCAAATGTTTTCTAACCCCAGAGCCGGACACCTAATTTCCTCTCACATGCAGCCTTTATTATATTTTGCCCTTCAGTCTAAATTTTTACTTTTTTTCCCCTGACAAGAGGCAATTTTATCCTCTTTGCATATATTCCTTATGGGGGGGGCAGGAAAGAGAGAGATCTTGGCAAAAGGAAAGCTTATGAAGGCTATTTAACTGATGTCCTGTCCTTTATGAATGAAATTAGCAGCAGCAAATGTGCATGCTCAAGTCTCTGAAACAGCTTCCAGAGGAAATAATTCTACATCTGAAGTCATTTTCGTAAAACCTTAATTTGTGTAACTTGAAAACCTCATGAGCCCAGACACGTTCCCTTTAATAGCCTAGACATATTGCCTTTAATAAATATTATAAAATAGTCTTAATTTCTTTAAAAAAATTCACCTCCCGACATCAAACTTGCTTTGATCTTGATCTTTGAAAATGCACCTAAAACTGTAGTTATAATCATGTAAGAATTTATTGAATCTTTATTGAAATGCCTAATAAAGACAGCAGATTTTTTTGTCTCAGAAGCTCCTGAATAATTATCATATATATGTGAAATTCTGAAATAAAAGTGATTGCATTTCTTTGCAAGGTGAATATGAGTACATATATTTCCCATATAAATAAAAGTACTAAAATGAGAAAATTATTTTCATAACATCACTGCAGAAAAGTTGCCTTGGGACCTTTTTATCATAAGAACAGACATTCCATAATTTCCAAACAAACACTCTACCTTCTAAACTAGAATTAAAGCTGAGAACATGTGTCAATAATTAAAAGGTTTAAAATCACTACTGAAAAATTGTAACTTATCCGAAAATGGAGAACTTAGGAAACTGGAAACTATTTGGAAAGGTGTCATTGCTCATGGTAATGCTTCCTCATGGCCAGAGTGCGGCAGTGGATGCCAAGGTAATCACCTTGTTTTCAGCTGTTTTGCAATAACAAAAGTAAAGTAATTTCAGACTTTCTTGGGTGTGGTAAAAGCAGGCATAAAATCAGAATCCACTCTATGGTTTTCATCATTGCATACATTTCATTTGAAGGATGATTGGTCTTAACATAAAAATGGATGTAGCTAGACCTAGAAAACAAAAAGCTATAGATCATAATACAGACCCTATGCCATAATCCACGCTGTTCAGAGGACTTCTGCAGAACCCCATTTTTCCCCAATCTCTGTACTCCTTGCCTTGCCCCCATGAAATTTCCCTCTCTCTGAGCTTGTGATCAGTCTTCTCAAAGCCACCACTCACCTGGAGCCCCAGAGCCCCAGTTTGACTTTAAAGTTTTGGCAAGAGTTTTGGTTTCAAGAGGGCTGTGTTCCTAGACTTTATCTAATATTCAGACAGCTTTAAAGGATCTCAGAGGTTTTATCTTTTAATCTAAGTATGATTTGTGATTCACAGGCACTTGGCCTTCCATCATTACCCTTCACTTACTCATTACCATGCAGCACTTAATGTTTTAGCTCTTCTTCAAGTGAAATATTTCATCTGTGATCAAGGAGGCTTAAATTAACCTGATTTTACATTTCAAAAGAATAGGACTGTAAGCATGACCACCTATAAAGTCCAACTAAGAAGGCATCAAAATGCTGACTGAGAGGTGGTAACTAGCAGATATAAGCCAGTTACTTAACCCAGTCTAAAACAATCACTGGTATTCACCTGACCATGCCTTTATTAACATTCATGAAATGTGCACACTTATGAAATTAGGCTTTTGTACCTTCAGGTTACTAAATCATCTCTATGCACAAAATATTGCCCCAGTGTTAAAGCTGGATAAATTCCAAAATGAGGGGAGAGTATAAGTAAATCTAGGATAAATCTAAATATGATGTATGTCCCATGACAGGTTAAGTGAGAAGACGACTGCAAAGAAGTTAGCATTTTGGTAGGTAAATTACTTGATTCTGCAGGGAATAAAACAAAACAAACAAAAAAAACCCACTACTGATTTAATTATGTTATTTCAAATAAGCACTGTACATTTCATTAAAATAGATGGGAAAAGGAACAACTCTGTCCTGGGACAGAGGGAGAAGCGGGGGTAGGTATTCAAATTGCACACAATCTAGTTTATGTCATCCTTGTAATTTAATGTAAACAGACTTTGACAACTGCTCAACATAAAGCATAGGAAACTCAAACACTTAGCTTTGCTTTTGGTTTGCAAAAGGAACAAATAAATGAAATCACACACGATGGAAAGTATTATTTGTAAATTAAGGAGCTGTGTTGCCTACTGAGACATGAGTTTACACTCTCTCAGGCCTCAGACTCCCAAAGGCTAGTTTTCCCAGGAAAAATTAAGGCAAGGAAGGTATTCAATACTTGAGCTTATTCCATGTCCTGTGTAGCTAAGTCCCCTGTCTCACTGAACAATTAGCACTTATTTTCCCTAGTCTTCTTTTAGTCACCTTGGTACAGAAGCCCTGCTTGCTGTCCTTGACATCCCTGGCCACATTCAATTCCACTTGGGCTTTAGCATTCCTAGCTTCATCCCTGGATGCTCAGACAATGTTTCTCTATTCCTTTGAGGCTACCCATCCTTGCCTCCACCCTCTGTATGCTTCCTTTTTGTGTTTCAGTTTGGCCAAGAGCCACTTTTTCATCCATGCAGGCCTCCTGGCAATTTTTTGCCTGATTTTGTGTTTGTTGGGATGGAACTCTCTTGAGCTTGGAGGAGGTGATCCCTGTTATATTAACGAGCTTTCTTGAGCCCCTCTTCACTTCAGGACCTTATCCCATGGGACTCTTTAAAGAAGATGTTTGAAGAGCCCAAAGTCTTCTCTCCTGAAGTCCATGACTGTGACCTTGATTTTCACCCTCCTTCCTGCCCTGAAGATCCTGAACTCCAACCCCTCATGCACACTGCAGCCGAAGCTGAGCCCCTCCTTGCTGGTGACTATGAGGTGCAGCAAAGCACCTCTCCTCATTGGTTCCTCTATCAATTAGAAGGGCAATTTATCATCAATACACCTCCAGGAACCTCCTGGATTATTTATGTCTTGCTGCATTGTCCCTCCAGAAGGTATCAGGGTGGTTGAAGTCCCATATGACGACCAGGGCCTGTGAACCCAAGGCTGCTCCTATCAGTCTGTAGAGAACCTCATCCACTTTCTGCTTAGGTGGCCTGCAGCAGACACCAACTGTAATGTCACCTTTACGTGTCCTCTCCTAACACATAAACTCTTGGTTGGCTCCTCATCCATCCACTGGCAGAGCTCTGTGCACTCCAGCTGCTCCCCCATATAAAGTGACCTGTTTCAGCATCTAGACATACGCAAGTCTATGGGGCCAGATGGGATCCACCTGAGGGTACTGAAGGAGCTGGTGGAAGTGTTCACCAAGCCACTTCTCATCATTTATCAGCAGTCCTGCTAACCTGGCAGGTCCCAGTTGACTGGGCGTTAGCAAACGTGACGCCCATCCACAAGAAGGGTTGGAAGGAGGATTCGGGGAACTACAGGTCTGTCAGTCTGACCTTGGTGCCTGGGAAGGTTATGGAACAGATCATCCTGAGTGTCATTACGCAGCGCATGCAGGACAACCAGGTGACCAGGCCCAGTCCTCATGGGTTCATGAAGGGCAGGTCCTGCTTGACTAATCTGATCTCCTTCTATGATGAGGTCACCCGCTTAGTGGATGAGGTAAAAGCTGTGGATGTTGTTTACTTGGACATCAGTAAAGCCTTCAACACTGTTTCCCACACCATTCTCCTGGAGAAACTGGCTGCTCATGGCATGGATGGGTGTCCTCTTCGCTGGGTAAAAAAACTGGCTGGATGGCAGTGCCCAGAGAGTGGTGGTGAATGGAGTTAAATCCGGTTGGTGGCCAGTAACAAGTGGTGTTCCCCAGGGCTCGGTACTGGGGCCAGACCTCTTTAATATCTTTATCAATGACCTGGTTGAGGGGATCAAGTGCACCCTCAGTAAGCTTCAGACGACACCAAGTTAGGCAGGAGTGTTGACCTGCTTAAGGGTAGAATGGCACTACAGAGAGATCTGGACAGGCTGGATCTATGGGCCAAGGCCAATGGTATGAGGTTCAACAAGGCCAAGTGCCGGGTCCTGCACTTAGGTCAAAACAACCCCATGCAGTGCTGCAGTCTTGGGGAAGAGTGGCTGGAAAGCTGCCCAGCAGAAAAGGACCTGGAAGTGTTGGTCAACAGCTGTCTGAATATGAGCCAGCAGTGTGCTCAGGTGGCCAAGAAGGCCAACAGCATCCTGGCCTGTATCAGGAATAGTGTGGCCAGCAGGACTAGGGAAGTGATCATTCCCCTGTACTCAGCACTGATAAGGCCCCAGCTTGAGTACTGTGTTCAGTTTTGGGCCCCTCACTACAAGAAAGACATTGAGGTGCTGGAGTGTGTCTAGAGAAGGGCAATGAGGCTGGTGAGGGGTCTGGAGCACAAGTCTTGCGAGGAGCGGCTGAGGGAACTGGAGTTGTTTAGCCTGGAGAAAAGGAAGCTGAGGGGAGACATCACTCTCTACAACTACATGAAAAGAGGTTGTAGAGAGGTGGGGGTTGGTCTCTTCTCACTAGTAACAAGCAATAAGACAAGAGGAAATGGCCTCAAGTTACACCAGGGGAGGTTTAGATTGGATATTAGGAAAAAGTTCTTCACAGAAAGGGTGGTTAAGCATTGGAACAGGCTGCCCAGGGAAGTGGTGGAGTCACCATCCCTGGAGGAATTTAAAAGACAGGTAGGCATGGTGCTTAGGGACATGGTTTAGTGGTGGTTTTGAGGGTGTTACATTGATGGTTGGACTTGATGATCTTAAAGGTCCCTTCCAACCTAGACAATTCTATAAAGGGCAACTACCCCCCCCCCCAATCTTCCCATCCTGTCCTTCCTCAGGAGCCTCTATCACCCCTGTATCCCACTCCAGTAGTCATGGGAGCCATCCCACCACATCTTATTGGGTTCCCAACAAGATCACAGCCCTGCAACTGCACATAGATCTAGAACTCTTCACGCATATTCCCCTCCCTGTGTGCATTTGCATACAGTCACTTTAGAGAGGCACCCCAGCATGTTGTGGACCTGGAGAGGGTTTGGGGGATTTCTCCATAAAGGTACCTTGTAGACACTTCTTTGCCTACGTGCAAGTGCTGGACATGACCCCACTTAAGACCCATTTTGTTGAATTTTGTTTCCTGCCTACCAAATCACCCCATGCCCTTTACTCAACGATCTTGTTCATCACTCTCTCACAGGACTGGTGGTTACTGTCTCCCCCCTCCCTCCCTACGAGGTCAGCTATCCTACAGGTGAATATAGCTTTGCCCTGCTTATTGAGGTGAATCCCATCTCTCCCAAGCAGACCCTGATCTGCAAACAGGGACCCAAAGTCAGAGAACCCAAAACACTGTCACAAGCACCAGTTCCGCAGCCATTTACTGACCTGTCCTATTAGTGCCCTTCTCCTCACACTCTTTCTCCTTACTGGCAGGATTGATGACACTACCTGGGTCCCCCGTGACCTTGACTACCACACCCAGAACTCTGTAGTCACTTTTGATACTGTCCAGGTTTCCCCTGGCAGAATCCCTTGTGCCCCACAGTGTAACAGCAGGTGGGTGTAGTCAGAGGGCCAGACGAGCTTTGGCAGTCCCTCCACAACATCCAAGATTGTGGACCCCGCCCAGCCTCTAGACAATTGATCAGGTCAACAGACTGATGCCTCTGTTCTCCGCAGCAGGAAGACACCTGTTACGATGACTCACTGCTTCTTTCTGGTAGGGTTAGGTGGACCAGGTTCTTTGCTTGTAGGCACATCTGGCTCCCCTTCAACTTCAAGGGCAGTTGAAACTATTTTGCAGTTGTAAGCCCTTAGGTGGGGCAGAATCTTTCCTCTTCATGCCAGAAGTCATCAGCTTCCATCCTTATCCTTCTCCAGAGGTTTCACTTACTTTGATACTGAGGGTAAACACTATTCAAATCTATTTTAATCAGCATGATATTAAATTAAATTAATTTTCCTCAAATCAAGCCTGTTTTGCCCATGATGGTAATTGGTAACTGATCTCTGCCTTTAGCTCAGCCCAAAAGCTGTTTCACCTACTTTCTCCACATGCTCTGTTGAAAAAGGGGAGTGAGAGAGCAGTTGGGTGGGTGTCTGGCAGCCAGCCAACATCAACCCACCACAATGGTACTTGCAGAAATTGAATCTGATCATCTTTCTTTTCTTCTCATTACTTCAGATTCAAAATGAATGCACACATGGAAGGAGGAAGCTATTAAATTCAGAGCTGGCCCGTCAGCAGCTAGGTGTAATTTGCATTTGCAGTTGTTCACCCATCGTACCTTATATGTGACAAGATGTGAATGCTTTAAGCTTAGTTTCCACCTCTGGATTAAGTTTGTAAATCCTGGAACTTCAGGTCTGACAACCAAGTTACTCACTGCAAAATGAAAGGATTTTGTTGTCACCTCAACTCTGTTTCAACAAATGACATGATTATATTTGTGGATCTTGAACCACTTCTATAGATGTTACGATCTCTAAGGATGCAGATGAGTGTATGAAGTCAGATTTACAAAATAACCAAAAACGTATCTAAGACAGCATTCCTCCCTGTATGTCTAGCAATGCAAGACTCTTCATTTGAGCTGGCCAGCATGGGCTGTATTGACAGTATACAGAGAAAACCAGATTTTTAGAAATTGTGATACTCCTTATCTACTTTTGAGATATAATATACTCAGGTAAGATTAACTGTGCCTAGAAACAAGAGGTACCCATTAGACATAATCACCATCCATTGAATATCTGTTGGCATTTTCAAGCACTATTGCACCTGTTGAGAAGATATTTTCAGTGAAAATTTACATCCTGGCTAAGTCTGAAAGCAGACTGTTGAAATGCAGTGCAAAATCAGTGATCAATTTAAAAACACATTACATTAACTCCAACATATTTCTTTATCAATTGAATCTGAAGAAGGAGAGAGCTGCTCCACACTAGGCACACCCCACAAAACTATATTTCTATAGGAAATGGTGGTTACTTCTACAAATAAATGAGCTAAACCCTGTAGACCCTGTCAGTTGTAGGATAACCAAAACAAGAAAGACTGTTATCCTGTAGCTCAGCTTCTGCATGAAGCTTACCAGCAGATGCCAGTCTTACACCAGAGAAATACAGTTACAACAAGCTGGTAACTATTTCGGGTAAGATTTAAAGCAAGCTTTTTTTTTTTTTCCCCCCAAACTGGTAGACCTGAATGTAAGATAAACCAAATTTTGAATAATCATTAGCAAAGTATTCAAAATTATTCAAAGATAACTTTGAATGTAGGGTTTTTTCTCTATTGCTATTGCTCTAAAGCAAAACCTTTACCTAAAATAAATTGCTTCTTTTAATGTGCACCACTGAATAGAGTTAGGAATTTATGGTTTAAAGTCAAGCCAACATCTTAGCTTAATGACTGGAAAACTCACAGGGATTCCTAGTACCCACAAAACAAAAATTAGTGGGAGAGGATTGCAGGTCTGCCTAGGCTTCACAGGGTAATGCTGAAAGTCTCTCTGAGAGTGTTCCTCTTGTTTATGCAAATTGAAATTCTAAACAGAAGGTGTTAAATGCGTCTTCTAAAATTTCAGTTTCCTATTTAAGTTTCATCCCCATGGCTCTTAACCCCTTAAAACACCATTGTTATGTGTAACTTTGACATGATTTATGCATTTCTACAGAAACAATAATTTTTGCCTTGAAACATATACATAACTTACTGTCTCCACACTAATGAAATGCCATACTTAATTTCTTCCCTTTTAGTGCTGCAGAGGAGAGATTAAAAGGATCCAGACAGTTAACTAATGCAAAATCTGAAACAAGTGAAGATAAAGAGCACAAAGTCTCTAATTTACATAATTAATTAAACTGCTAAAAACTAAGACATCAAATAAAGCAATTATTCAACATCTGACAAAGCCATTTAGTCTAAGTCAATTCATCTAGACCCGCTGTATGGTCAGAGAAGAAAGGGAACTTGACAGAGTGCTAGTCCCCTGAAATGGAAGACTAAAAGAGATACATCACTGTCTGGACAGAGAGACACAGGCAATATAGAATCATAGAATAGTTTGGGTTGGAAGGGACCTTTAAAGATCATCTAATCCAACCTCCCTGACATGGCCTGGGACATCTTTCACTAAACCAGGTTGCCCAAAGACCCATCCCACCTGACCTTGAACACTGCCAATGATAGGGCATTCACAACTTCCTGGGCAACCTATTCCAGTGTCTCACCACCCTCAGCGTAAAAAATTTCTTCCTCGCATCCAATCTAAATCTACCCTCTTTTGAATTGCAATCATTGTCCCTTGTCTTGGCACTACAAGCCTTGGTAAAAACTCTTTTTCTGCCTTTCTTATAAGCCACCTTTATATATTAAAAGGCTGCAATAAGGTCTCCCCAGAGCCTTTTCTTCTTCAGGCTGAACAACCCCAACTCTCTCAGCCTGAACTCATAGGAGAGGTGTTCCAGTCCTCTGGATCATTTTTGTGGCCCTCCTCTGAAACTGCTCTAGCAGGTCCATGTCTTTCTTGTGCTGGGGACCCCAGAGCTGGACACAGTACTCCAGGTGGGGCCTCATGAGAGGGGAGTAGAGAGGGACAATCACCTTCCTCGACATTTTGGCCACACTTCTTTTTATGCAGCCCAGGAGATGATTGGCATTCTGATCTGCAAGTGTACATTGGCAGCTCATATCCAATTTATCATCCACCAGTGTTCCCAAGTCCTTCTCCACAGGGCTGCTCTCAATCCATTCATCCCCCAGCCTGTATAAATATTGAGGTTTGCCCTGATCTAGGTGCAGGACCGTGCACTTCACCTTGTTGAACTTTGTAAGGTTCACAGGGACTCAGTTCTTCAGCCTGTCAAGGTCCATCTGGATGGCATCCCTTCCCTCAAGCATATCAACTGCACCTCTCAGCTTGTGAGTCATCTACAAACTTGCTGAGGGTGCACTCAATCCCACTATCTATGTTGTCGATGAAGATATTAAATAGTATTGGTCTGACTACAGACCCTTGAGGGACACCATCCAATACCGTATTCCACTTGGACACTGAGCTATTGACTATAATTCTTTGGATGTGGTCATCCAGCCAATTCCTTGTGCATCTAACAGTCCGTCCATCAAACCCGTATTTCCCCAATTTATCAGCAAGAATGTTATGGAGGACCATACCAAACGCCTTACAGAAGTCCAGGTATATGACACCCATAACACTTCCCTTGTTCACTGATGCTGTCACTCCATCATAGAAGGCCACTAGATTGGTCAAGCATGATTTACCCTTGGAGATGCCATTTTAGCTGTCTCTAATCACCTCCCTGTTATCCATATGTTTTGACATACCTTTCAGGAGGATCTGTTCCATGATCTGTTCCATTATCCCTTCATTGATTACTGAGGAATTCTTGACATCCAGCTTATCCAGCTTTTTAAACTACGTCGTGCATATTTACTGTAGATTAATTTATCTCCCTGGGAAATTTAGTTTATTCTTTTTCAAAATTGAAAGAGCATAAATAAATGTGTGAAGGGGTTTTTGGTTTTATTTTTTTGATTAATATTGAAATTTAATCTTTCAGTGATTTAACTTAATCTTGGAGATATTTCTAACTAAACAATAGAAAATGAAGATGACTATGCAAAATACCCATACAAGAATGTGTGTGGGCATAGCATACTTGGCGAAAACTTATTTGAAAATAACTTGATACAGTTACTGTGGCATTCTGTTAAATTACACACACAGTGAATGGTATCCATTTCTCTTTCCTCATTAACAAAAGTTATTGTTCAATTGCCAGTTTCTACTCAGGGGTCTTTTTTGATGCTAACTGTATACAGGATAATTATGTCAAATTAGTATCAATCTAATTAAAAGCAGACCTCATCCAACACAAAAAAAAATACTCAATATTATTCCTTTTTTTCATCAACCCAGTCGAATTATCTTTGTTTCAAAATTTTAATTATATTGTACCAATTCGCTTTGTGATGGGAGAGAGATTCTGTTGGTGTACATTGCAAAAAACAGCAGAGCTATCGCAATTTATGTCTGGATTTATACTAGCTGAAGATCCAGCTTTAGATATCAAGATGGCAGATTGCTGTATTTAAGTACTGTAGTCTTCACAGTTTCCCCAGATACCTGCACACACTTGTACAGTAACATATTAGAAACTCTTTCTTTCCTTATTAACTACTCAAGTTGCAGAAATTGACCTCTGAGATGTAACAGCGCCTGTTTTGAGCATTAAAGGGTAATTACAGAGAGAGAAAATAAATACTCTTGGTACAGGGATTTTCATGAGAGTTTTTACCTAAAGTGCAGTTTGATAGGCTGGCAACTCTACTCTGCTCCTTTGTATTTTAAATCCACGTGGTTATATTATATATGGCAAGGTATAACTTACAACTGATAATAACATGAACAATACACTATAGTAATTTTATGCCATTTTGTCTAAAGCAATCCTAGATATCATTAAATCATGGGTTTCACTGAACAAAACAAGCAGAATTATAGAAGGGTGATAAAAACTTTTAATTCTTTAGGGTTTGATCAACACAAGTAGCAGTCTATCTCTTCTGATATGCATAAACTTCTGCAAATTTGGTCAGGTAGCAATGTGGTACAAGGAACAGGTTTCATGAGCTCAGTTGATTAATATAAACCTGGTCACATTCTGGAGATTATTTTGATATCCTTCTGGTTGGGGAACATACTAATTTGCAATAACTTTCAATAGCCTAGACGTTTAATTATTACTTTGTTTTATTCTTTCTATATTAAATGATGTTTCCAGACACTCTGCACAAGCTAATTTTTTTCCAGGCCAAACCCATTCATTTTGGGTCACACACACACACACAAATTAAAAAGAAAAAAATCACTAAACATCTAAGCATAGTAATCGTGCTTAGTAATTTTGCTGAGCACTGAGACATTGTACTATTCATAACAGAAGGCCCAGACCCTACCACAGCTTAAGAACATTGCAAGAATGGTCAGTGGCAAAACTCCCATTGACTGCAGAACTAACGTGTCACCATCATATATAAAACAGCTGCAAGAAGCAATAAAATTAAAGGAATAATTTACACACTTTTACACAAAAGAAGGAACAGATGCTAGAGGGAGGTATTGCAGTTTGCTTCCAGTTAGACATAACAGGTATAAAAAAACACTTTGAAAAACATATTACAAGATCTCCCATGGCAGTGCTGGGAAGAAAGAAGAAAGAAATTTAACAAACAGCAAAAAGTCTTGAGCCAAACTAAAGACATATGCAATTATTCAGTGTATACTTGCTTTGTTTGTTATTCCTTTGTTCAAATTCAGTTCTTCAGTAGATGGAAATTTTATTTTTATGACCAGAAAGAAAGAAAAATTGCAACTACTCTTCATGTTTACTTAAGATTTAGCTAGACCGCAAGCGTCTTTTTTCTTCTAAGCACTGGGGTGAATGGTTATGTGAGGTAACCAACACTGAATGTTTAGAATCACAGAATCATAGAATAGCTTGGATTGGAAGGAACCTTTAAAGGTCATCTAGTCCACCCTCCCTGCAATGAGCACAGACATATTCAACTAGATCAGGTTGCTCAGAGCTCCGTCCAACCTAGGCTTGAATGTTTCCAGGGATGGGGCACCTACCACCTCTCTGGGCAACCTGTTCGAGCATTTCATCACCCCCATTATAAAATTTTTTTCCTTATATCTAGTCTAATTCTACCCTCTTTCAGTTTAAAACTATTACCCCTTGTCCTATCATAATAGGCCCTGCTAAAAAGTTTGTCCCCATCAAACTTTAGGGAACAGACTCACTTCAGTTCAGCTCACAAAGTAAATGTTGACTGGCTGTATGTACATCAGCCTCAGAAAGAACCCTCTCTCGCAGAGATGTGAAGTGGAACTGGGTCAAGCCTGCTAACCATGAGCAAAGTTGGAGCAAGGGTTGGCATTGCTCAACTAACAAAGCTCCCAGATCCAAAGAACCTTCTTTGTCCCACCTCCAACTTTCACCCTCTCTGCAACAGATCTGCAGATGTAACATTCACAAGGGGACATGAAGGCCATATCGTGTATTAAACATTTGACACAGTTATGATTTAACAGTAATTCAAGATTTATTAATGGTTTGAGGTGGATCAAAAGGTTGAATTTTAGCAGCATTTAATCATTAACCAGTTTAAAGATTAATAAGGTGATTCAGTAGAATATGTTATACTTAAAACAGAGACTTAATTACAGATTAGAGAATGAGAAGATTCACACTAACTTGTGCAGGGCATCCTAAATCAAAATATATGTATGTACATCTGTATAAACACAAAACATACAAACACACATGATTCAAGGAGTTGCCCGAACACCACTCGAGCCTTTACCTGCTAGGACCAGAGTCCCTTCAGAGGGCAACTCCAGTGAGCCGATGGGTGCCCCTTTTGACTCCTCACACACACACAGAGAAATACTTGGATCCAGTGAAAATTATAGGCACCCACACTCATGAAGGCCAATATGTATACTCAAACACATAGATAGGTAGAGAGGTGGATGGAATACCCTAGCCTATAGTTAAAATTTCCCTCTTCTCAAGTTTAGAGTTAATAGAGGGCATTATCAATAATTAAGCCCCGAGAAATTTGACTTTACCCTGGCCTTTCGTCAGCTTTGTCAACAGTCAGTCTTTAAACTACCTGAGAGGTGTCCCAGCTCAGGGGAGATGTTGGTCACAGCCTGCTGTGATCAAGGACAGCTCAAAGGATCTTGCTTAGAGTGGCTATTTATACGGTCCAAGATAATTGACTTTTGTCAGGCACTTTTACATTTTGGCCCAACTCAGACAATGAAATATTCTGGTGCTTTCCACCAGTTGCGCAAGCCCAAAACTTGCTAGACTTTGAAGTTCTGGTATCCCCTGGTTTGGGCCACGACCTAGGTACAGATGTATTAGGCTGCCAGGAGGTGATCAATGTCCGCTGCCTTTCACAATCCTTGCCTGACTTATCCTAGGTTGGTATGTGGCCCAGGAGGCAGAATCGCACCAAGCACTGAGTAGCACNGGGGGGGGGGGGGGGGGGTGGGGGATTTCACCACCACAGGCCACAATACATATTTTTCAGAACACTAAATTTAGACCAAAAAGATGTAGCACACTATATTTCACAATATTTGGGGTCAGGGGGGCAGCCCTGAATTATTCAGTTAGGTTTTTTTAAGTACATGTTTGGAAGATGCACAATTAAGTAATCTAAACGTGCACCATAGATGTAGACCCTCTCCATTTCTGTTGACTTTAATGATTCATATTTCCAAGTGTCTTCCCTCTATTGAAAACTTTGACCGGTTCTGTTTGATACAACGTAGGTTTTGAATTTTTGACTTGGTGCCAGCAAAGGTGTGGTACAAAAGACTCAGTTAGACATTTCTCTAAAGGTTGAATTTCATTTAAAAAAGTTCCTAACATCCTAAACTGTTTCTGAGAAACTAAAGTTAGAGAACTAACTTTCAGCCTGCTGAATATCACATAGCATTTTCCCTCCTGCAGACTGCTTCTGAAAACAGTTCTATACCAATTAGAGGAAGCTTCTGAAACAGAATGATCTAACAGAGTATTTTTCTCCCAGATCTTATGTATTTTATTATTAAATATGTGCTCATATCTACCTGTTATTCAATATTTAACTTACAATTTCATTAATCATTATGACGATAATAATTCAAAAAGACTTAAATTAACCTCCTAGAAAAAAATTGATAATTTTTCCCCATGACAGAATTCATATGTGACAATAGGTAGTGTCAGATTTTTATTTGACTCTCAGACACTGTTTTACATTCATTTTTAATATGTGAAAAAAAAGAGGAATGTTACATTAATTTCCCATTACATAGTAGTACACCATCAAACGTAAGTTTATAATAGTAATTCTGAATTCTTTTCTCACCATAGTTTTATGGCAAATCAGTATCATACAAGTGAATCCACAAAATCTCACAGAAACAGCATAAGAACGCGAGTGAATGAAAAAATTTTACTTTCACTTCCAAGTAGTCCCGTTTTATAGAGAGAGAGATGCTACCACATTACTTAATAGAATTGTAGACTGACATTTATAAATCATAAATCAGAGCTGTACTTGTGCGAGGGAGCTGCCCAATGATTGTGAACGTGCAGGCAGCATGCAAATGCTGAATTTGCATTTGAAAGAGGAAGAGGCACTTAAGAAACAGCAGACACCGTGAAAGCATTTCTGAAAGCAGTTTTGAGCTTTGCTGTACATGAGCCAGGGCTATCTGCTTTTTGTCCTACCTCTGCACTGCTGTCATAGCTGACAGGGGAGCAGCTTTATAAGCCTTTGCCTCCTGCAATAGGATATCCCTTTGACATATAAAAATGAGGTGGCAACAGCTCATTTAGATACTAAAATGTACTCCGTATCCCACAATAACCACAGTACACAGTACACACTCTTACTGGCGAGATGACTTGTTCTCACTAACAGTATTTTACAGATTTTCCTACTTTGTGAAAAATGCAGGGCCGTTGTATTACCAGGATTACTAGGAGATACTGACCAGGAAAATAATGCACATTTGCTGCCCTGGTGAATATAAGCCAAACAGCTATATCCTAATAGATGCCTGCTTACTATTAACTTTTTAAAATTAAGCCAATATTTGTACATTTCATAGAAAGGAGAAAATTGGTGACATTGAAAAGCTGTTGAGGCCATTTTATGTAATACTTGAGAAACTATGGGTTTTTTTACATAGGAAGTATGTGCAGATTGTTTTAATACGGTGCAGTTACAAGACATAGCTGTATAATCTGCCTTAAATGTTCACCACCTGAAGATTTTTTGCAATAAGATTTTTTTTGGCCAAACCTGTACTGCCATGGCCTCCAATACCTACACCTCCAAATGTGACAAATACATATGATTTTAAGCAACAGTCTACATAATGTTTCTTCTCAACCAGGTATGTAAGAATACACACTTCAGGTCCAGGATGATACTAGAGACCACAGGGCTATTAGCAACTAGTTCTGGACTAATAATTCTTTGATTAAATTTTTATGATTTCAACTACACTAACAACAATTTGTTGGCTTTGCTTACAAGATTTGTGCACTTTTTGCCCACAGCAATGAGTATAATGAGCATAATGAATGATCTATATATATGGTTATCACAGCTTGGAACAGCTAAAGTTCTTCGTCTTGGATACTAGAGAAAAGAAAGAAATGAGGAATGAATTCAATTAATCTGTGCATTATCTATTTTGTAGTAACTCTCTAAAGACAAATTATAATTTAATATAATTTTTTTTCATAATTTGGTTGCCATATTAATGAGAAGTTGCTAAATACTTTTGCAGGTCTGATGCTAATGAAGAATCCACAAAGCCAAGCCAAATCACTTGAAATCATTTTGTGTTTGAGATAATTTTTTGTTGGCAAGGTATACTGCAAATCACTATAATAATAATTGTGCCGTTTTAAAATGTAATATGTATTAGACTGCTTGGCAAAGATGAGGGAGAAGCCAAGTTCAGAAGATGATTGCTATAATTTTTTCTCGCCTGCTTTGCTCTTTGAAATAGTACAACAGAGGTAGCTAGATGGTAATAAACTTTTCAAACCATGATAATTTCTATTTTTTTTTAAACTTTTTACCACAATCTCTTACAGGTCTCATTCTGGTTTGTTTATTGGGCCTTAGGAAACCTTAAAATACTTTTTAGTCCTTTTCTGACATATCATCACCTGAAAATGGACTTACTCGAGGAGTAGTAGATACCTGAAGGGACTGTGATAGTTTTAAATCTTGTTAAATAATGACTCAAAGCTAAGGTTTGCTTTGTTCATTGTGTAACCTCCAACTACTCAGGACTGTATAACATTTTTTTGGATTTACAGGACACAGCACAACATTCATCCCATTAACTTTACCCTTCTTGAGAATCGATATGGCTAGAAACCTGGAAAAGGAGAAGGAACTCATAATTAAAATTCAGCAATATTCAAAAGGAGATTATTGAAAAATTGTTAACAAGCACCATAATGTCAAATTTAACATTGTTGCCAAAGGGGAAAAATTACTGAAGTAAGGTTTTACTCAATGAAGATGAATTCCAAGATGAGGAAACTAGGTAAATGAAAATTGAAAGGAACAGCTAAAATAGTAAACTTGCTTGCACAGGGACAGACATTGTCTAGCAACAAATACGTTCTTCATGTTATCTGCATCATATGTGTACTGGATCAAATGAAGCATCACTGGACAATTGTTTTGTCCATGCTAAAAGACATTATTCAGAATATATAGCATTTTTCTAATTACACTATTTTTTCTCCATTCATATCTCAAAAATTAACAAAAAGGGCACAAAAGCAACTCTATATCTGAAGTTCCAATTAGTGAGAAATTGAAATCAAAATACATCATTCAAAAATAGAATTCCTGAGCTACAGAATTAACTGAAACAGAAAAAGTCAGGGTTTACTATTGCAACAAAGCTTACTTTTTGCAAGCATTACCTGCTATACCCATCTTATTTTCACACTAGGAAAGACTTAGTGCTATAACATCATGGACGAACCTCTGGCTTGAAATAAAAAAATGGCAAATTGCTACTGGGGTCCGTGTTTCACTTCAAATGTTAAAACTACAGTTAAACCACAGACAGTGGACTTAAGTCACACTCTTAACTTAAAAGCCTATGTAAGAAGCACGTTCAAAGCCTCTGTCTGAGTTTGATCCAAAAACTACCAATGCCTGTGGGAGTTTGTCCCCTTATAACATTGGATTTTGGAGCACTTGAACAGCTATGCATTTAAGTAGAGCCGATGGAAATGTTTTCTCTGTAAACATGGTTAACCTTATTCACAGAAATAATTCTATTAAACATTTTTTAAGTAAACAAAAAAAAAATTGAACATAAACTTAAGTTAGACTAAGGCAAAAAGGGATAGTACAGCTATTATTTGTGCTGATATATACAGGTCTAGGATTTATCATTTGTGACAGAGACATGGGAAGAAAACAGTAAGGTCTAGTCATCAAATTTATCCATTATGTTTTGTTAGTGAAACTATAAGTCCAGCATACCTCTCATAGAATTCAGGAGGGTCAGTTTTCACCCAGGACTAAAACATACTTAAGTCTAATCACATGATCAATTTCAACACATGGAGATTTTGGCAAGATGGGTATATGTAACAAAGAAATGCAGGAAAATAGGCTTCTAAAATTATTTAAAAGAATAGTAGCTAAGTTCCTTAAGAAGAAAAAGGTTCTCTTAGCTAAATTTTCATGTATTGCTTTGACTAACACATCAGCATAACAGTGCCTCAGTGGTGTATCCTACAACAACATGTATCTCCACAGGTCCAGAGAAATATATACATTCAAATCTTGCATTCTTTCCTGCCTGCTGCGCTCTTTTGCATTTTGCAATAAAGTCACATATAAACTAAGCTTAGATCTTGCATTCCTTTTGATCTTTTTTTTAACCTTGTCAGATACAACCTTTGGAGATGTTTGCTGTGCTACGTAAATAAAATTGCAAATACAAAAAACAGCCAATATTATTCAAATACAGCTAATATTATTTGACATTTTTTATTTTTCTGATTTTTTTTTTTATACTTAGATTCAAGGCTGCTAGGATCTTACACAAAAAGCAGGGGTTTTCTGACAGAGGTTGTCCCCTCATCTAACCTATTTGCTTGTATGTCACTTCTACTATTTAGCTTTGTTAGACAATATGCAGAGCTTGAAATATTTCTGAATAATTTCTGCTTATGAAGTTGATTACTCATGGGAGTTTCACCAATGTTTTGTGAAAATCTTGTACAACATTGGCAAACAAACAATTGCCTTTCTGTTCTTCTATACACTTACATTTTCAGTTGTAGAGAAAACTGCAAAGGAGTCTTCCTTTATATATAAATATATTTGTGTAGTAAAAATATTAAACATATAATCCTTTTATCCTGTACTTTAATCTAAAGAGTATAGGTGGACAACTCCCATGGATTGCCAAGATTCAGGTTACTAAAAAAACCTGTACTCTTACACAATGTCTTAGCCTTCAAAATTCAAGTTGAAGAGTGATACCAGCAGTAAAACATTAACCTTTTAGAAGGCACAGTTTTTAGAATGACATAATTAGTGCCTGATAGAATATTTCATTCTGAAAAGGTAAAAGTATACAATACCTACATAATGCCTAAAGTACATTGAGACATCATCTCTACTGAAAAAGGTTTGCCACAGAATACATTGTCATGTTCATACATAGCAGCATGGAGGCAAAAAACATTAACCAAATCTCTAAAAGTAGATCCTGTCCACTGAAAAACAAAAAGTAAAAAAGGGACCAGTTCTTTGTGAGATCTGGAAATATGTAAGAACAATCAAATTGATATGTTGTTACATTTGATGTGCACAAAGGCCAATTACAGGAATAAGGAAAAGAAAAGAGCATTCTGCACAATCCAGGGCTTGCATCAAAAGAATAAGATAAATGAAAAAATGAGATGGAAAAAAATGACAGAATGAGGAGAGAAAGAAAGTGAAAAAAACAGATATTGTGTCCCAAAAATTTACTGTTGACTGTACTGATTTATCTAGACGTTGGGGAAATTGTCTTAGTTAACCAACTGTGAAGTTGGCCTGTAGTTCCCTGGGTCTTCCTTTTTGAAAATAGGGGTTATGTTTCCCCTTTTCCAGTTGGCAGGAACCTCACCAGACTGCCACGACTTCTCAAATATGATGGATAGTACCTTAGCAACTTCACCTGCCAGTTCCCTCAGGACCCACAGATGTATCTCATCAGGTCCCATGGACTTGTGCACCTTCAGGTTCCTCAGGTGGTCTTGCACTCGATCTTCACCTACAGTGGGCGGTTCTTCATTTTCCCAGTCCTCGCCTTTGCCGTCTGCATCATGGGCAGTGTGGCTGCAGTCTTTGCCAGGAAGACTGAGGCAAAAAAGTTGTTGAGTACTTCAGCTTTGTCTGTATCCCAGGCTACCAGCTCTTCCATTTACTTCTGGAGAAGGCCCACATTTTCCCTAGTCTTTCTTTTCTTGTTTGTCTTGATGTCCCTGGCCAGATTTAATTCAATCTGGGCTTTAGCTTGTCTAACCTGATCCCTGGCTGCTCGAACAATTTCTCTGTATTCCTCCCAGGCTACCTGCCCCTGCTTCCACTCCTTATAGGCCTCTTTTTTACTGTTGAGCATGTCCAGGAGCTCTTTATTCATCCATGCAGGCCTCCTGGCTTTTCAGCTTGCTGCTTTCTTTGTAGGGATGCATTGCTCGCAAGCTTGGAGGAGGTGACCCTTGAATATTAATCAACTTTCTTGGGCCCTTCTTCCCTCCAGCGCTTCATCCCATGGCACCATACCAAGCACATTCTTCAAGAGGCCAAAGTCAGCTCTCCCAAAATCCAGGGTGGTCAGCTTGCTGTGCACCCTCCTCACTGCCTCAAAGATCTCAAACTCCACCATGTCATGGTCACTGCAGCCCAGGCTACCCTTGAGCTTGACGCTGCCTACCAGCTCCTCCGTGTTGGTAAGGACAAGGTCCAGCATAGCTGCTCTCCTCATTGACTCCTCTACCACTTGGAGAAGGAAGTTGTCGTCAATACAATCCAAGAACATCCTGGATTGCCTATGCCCTGCTTGTTACCCTTCCAACAGATGTCGGGGTGGTTGAAGTCGCCTGTGAGGACCAGGGCCTGTAAACGTGATGCCACCCCTATCTGTCTATAGAGGGCCTCATCCGCTCGGTCTTCCTGGTCAGGTGGTCTGTAGCAGACCCCCACTGTAATGTCCCCTGCTCCCGAATTCCCTTTAATCATGACCCACAAGCTGTCAGTCAGCTCTTCATCCATCCCTAGGCCAAGCTCCATGTAATCCATCTGGTTGTTGACATATAGGGCAGCACTGCCTCCTTGTTTCCCCTGCCTGTCTTTCCTGAAGAGCCTGTAACCTTCCATGATGACATTCCAGTCATAGGAGCCATCCCACCATGTTTCTACAATGCCAATGAGATCATAGCCTTGGAGGTGTGCACACATCTCTCACTCCTTCTCTTTGTTCCCTGTGCTACATGCATTAGCATAGAGGTATTTCAGCCGTGTCCTCGTTGAGGCTGACTTCGCTGGAGCAGTTGCAATTCCTTTGTGCTGCTCTCCAGGTGCCATTCCTTTTCGGTGTGTTAACAGTGCCTCCCCATTGGCTCCTGTTACCCCAGGAGCTCCTGGCTCGTCTACATAAGGTTTTAAGTGTGCTGCAGTATAGCCAGCACATCTCAGAGTAAACGGCTGCCGTTCCTCACTAGCACCCCATTCCTCTATCCTTGGTGCATCATCCCTTGGCTTGTCACAGACAAGCCTGATAATACCCCCTTCCCCTGTCGAGTCTAGTTTAAAGCCCTGTCAATAAGCCCCACTGACTCTTGGGCAAAGACCCTTCTCTCCCTTTGAGTGAAACAAACCCCATCTGATGCCAGCAGGCCTAGTGCTGCATAGACCATTCTATTGTCGAAAAAAACAAAATGGTGGCACCAGCCATGGAGCCATGTATTGACAGACTGAGCTCGTCTGTTTCTTTCAATGTCATTGCCTCCAACCGGAAGTAGGGAAGAAAAAATAACCTGTGCTCCGGATTCCCTTACTAGCTGTCCCAATGCCCTGATATCTCTTTTAATCATCCTCGCACTCCTATTTGTACTTTCATCGCCCCCCACATGGAACAGAAGCAGTGGGTAGTAATCTGAGGACGGCACCAGGCTAGGGAGTTTCTCTGTGATGTCCCTAGCCCTAGTAGATATTTCAAGTACAGAAGACAGCACAATTTTATTTTTTTTTCTTCTTGATTAGTTGATTTGTTGACTATGATGATTTTCACCACAGTTCTTTCTTAGGGTACCATTCCATCTAAAATTGCACTGAGGATAAATAACACTGGGTATTTCTTGCTTTTTAATTCAGATTTGGTCCTTTTTAGAGTTAAATCAGCATACATGATCAAAACGCCAGCACAATTTAGAGTCCATTTTCCCTGCCATAATCTTAATTTTTAAAATTACACTGGTTATACTAATGCAACTGAAGCCACATGGAATTTTCCATGTGTTGTTGTGGGCATCAAGGAAAGAGATGTTATGGATGTCTGTATTTTGTCTGTAAGAATATGTCTGTGTTTTATGGATGTCTATAAGGCTTTAATTTAGACATTTGTTACATCTGAAGTTCTGTAAGAAGTGACTCATTTGCTCAGCTTCTAGCTTTAGCAGAAAAAGTAACTGGTAGCCTGACCACATTTCAGGTGCAAAAACTTAAAATGATAACTGGGAAAACCCAATTCTAATCTTTTTCTGGACCCTCTTGGAGGTGAGTTGAACTTGAAGAAGTTCCAATGTAACAGAGGTATCAAAGGAAACAAGTTCTGTTATAGATGTCATGTGGTTCCTTGAGATACAGATTTTTATAAGCTTTCATTCTCCAAGTTGGATAAATTGCATGTCTGGGAAAAAACACGAATCTCTTATGTCACCTATCTTATTGCATGATGAGAGCTGAAAAAGAGGCTATGTAATAACAATTTTTTTTTCTCCAAAAAAGATTGCCTCTGTCATCAAAATTTCTACTGAGATTTTACTGGAAATTTGTCACAGTCTTCTCAATTAAAGCTATTTCAAGGAAAATCACTGCTAAGGCTGCTGAAGAGCTTCATTAGTGAGTGAATCAGTTATCAGCTCTATCATTACCTCTTTAAATGGCAACACTGACAGGTCTTAGTCCTTGTCTCCTTATCAGATGCTAGCTAGAGTCAGGCAGAGTGCCCCAAAGCACCTCAGATATGCTGCTGAATTCCTGACAGAAATTACACAAACCAGAGACACATGCATTTGAAAGCCCAATTATTTTTCTTAGCTTTCCTTTCATTCTTCACTTATATTTATTATTAATGATGTCAACTATATTCTCTTTTCAAGTATGTTTAAATAAAATAAAAAAATACTGGTCTGTCTCAATTAATTTGGTTTATTCCAGATATTACACTGTTCCTTTCTTTTTTCATTTTCTGGTTGGTTTTTTTTTAGGTCAACAGGGCTAAAAAAAAAGTGTTATGGATTTATTGTTTCTTGACGTGAATAATTACAGTGTAAGAAAGGTAAAACTTACCTTCTTTAAGAAAAATTTTCACTTCATTGAAGTCAATGACAATACATACAGTAAAGTCAAACTTTGTCATCATCTGCAGCAGAGAAAAAAATTTCACACTGTCTGGAAATGTAAGAAAGGATAAACATTAGTTGAAGTGCAGTTGAAACAAAGATAGGCAAGTTAGAGCTTCCAAAACAGATAGATATTTAACCATGTTAATCAGTCAATTCTCAAGTATAACTCATTAGAGGATTGCAAAAATTTAATAAAAACCAGCATCTTAATATAATTACTTAAAGCAAACATTTAAGATACGAATGGAAATGGAATTGGTAATGACTATATGTGTTAATTATTTGCTCCCTAGTGAGCCTTGTGGATTTCAATAACTCAAACCCAGAATAATTCAGAAAGAACACAGTATTACCAAAGGACAGCATAGTGTAAGCAACTAAACATGTTTGTCCATGCTGTGGTCCTACAGCAGCTTAATCATGTTTTTACAAACTACTACAAGCAAACCTAAGTCTTGGAAGGATATGGTCTGAAATCTTTGAAGTAGCATTGCATTCTACTGATCCTCAGGTCATTTTATTCCTCGTTTCAGAAGTGAATGATAACATTCCAATACATGCCATATAGCCAATCTTTCTAAGAATGTATAAATATGAAATCAGCTCCATGCTATTTTAAGGATGCCAATTTTGCTATTCAACAATAAGGTATCCTGAGGAAGGGTGCTCCAAAACCTTGCAGTGTGCTATAAACACATACCCTTCTTTTGCTTGTCCTTCAATGGTTGTAGAGAGAATCTCTGCAGAATGCCATCCTTGTGAAACCTCTGAGGCTTCCCAAAATATGTTTACAACTTGCTCACATGGAACTTCACTGCTATGTTATGGATAAAACTATTCCTTATAATAAAACACAAAAAGGAGAGCTTTCACAGTCATGCCTGGAGATTGATGCTGATCATATCTTAAATGCTACTGAAAGCTCAGTGGGTAGAGAGGAGAGAACCCATATTTCCAGCATTTAAAAAATAAAAAAAGGCATTAAAGTCTCCTCCAAATCCACAAAGTTTCTAGAAGCTCTCTTTCAGTATAAATTATACAAAGCATGAATGTTATACCTTTGATTGCCAAGATAACATAACACTAAGCTCTATATTCACCCAAGTGTGAGGTCTTCCAAATATTATAAGATATGCTAAAAAGCTCATCCCCTTCTTTATTTTACCATGCTCAGCTAGTTCCATACTTACAAATCGGCTGCACCTATGATGAAAAAAAGCCACACCATTACTATATTTTAGAGTACTAAATAAGAAATTAGGAGAAATTGGGGGATGGAGAGGGTGGGGTAGGGGGAAAGTAAACTCCATTCAACCAGAAAAGATAATCTTTTGAACAGTAAAGATTTTTTATTGCAAACTACATCCCAAGACTCTTGAAGATTTGTCTACCATGACAAAAGGTTTTGAGAAAATCCAGCATTTTGGTGGCAATTCAATTCTCCCAATTTGTTTTGGTCAGTACCGAATCTTTAAAGGAAACAAAAGAATTTGAGATTTGGATTTTCAGACAGTTTTTTTCCAAGAAAATTCCCCATGGCTTTTGGACTACACTACTTCTTCATATAAAAAAATCCCTTGCTGAGATCTCCATTGTTACTTCTGTTTGGATGAAGATGTAATGTAACTAAGGAATAAAATTCATAATTATTCTCTCTCCGTAGTTCCTATTTACTCAGAATTTTTTCTCATTCTTTCCCACAGCTTAGATTTTTGACGCATTTTGTAGATGTGCAAGATTATTTTGGGGCCACATTGCTCAAGAGGTACAGTGATTGCCCTCTACCCTGATACCAAGAAAGTTTACATATTTCATTTGCAGTTTAATTCGACTTCCCCTCATTTCATAAAAATGCTCAAAAATGCCTGAAAGCAATTCTCATGAGAAGACAGGAGTAACAGCTGAATGGAAATATAGAGTAATTATGAGAAAGCCAGCATAGAGAAGTGAATTTTAGAGTGCATATTACAAGCCCCAAAAGACATAAGCTATCATTTAATTGAAAATCAGAGAGTAGAAATGTAGCTTCTGGCTATGGCTTCCAATGAAATATCCTAGTAAATGTTTATCCTTCATTGTAGCACTTGTGAAAAGAGTGGAATACTGAAACAGAGGCCAAAAATACAATTAGGAAATTAAAAAAACAGTACTATAATCCTTCCTCAAGTCTTCTGAAATATTAATATAATTTATAGAAGTTGTACACAGCCACCCAAAATCACTAAGAAGAATAAATACTATTCACATTTTAGGGCATTTGTTGCATAATAGTGTCTGTCTTCTCTAAACTGAGATACCCTTTCCTGAATTCTCTAGATGTTTACACTACCCTGGTGTACAAGAGAGATTGTCCATAGCTAACAATGATTCCATAAAAACCAGAACAAACAATTCTTTATTCTTCTCCCCTAAAAAGATAAAAAAAAAATTGAAATCTTCTGCAAAAGAGACATAATATTCTTTCTAAGGGAGAAATCTTAAAAAAAAAAAGAAAAACGAACCAAAACAAAAATCAACCAACACTCAGTCCCACTGGGTTTTAATGTTATTTTATTTCCAATATTGCAAACTCGTTCCAATAATGAAGTTTTATATAGATAAATTAAGTCACATTTCTGTGAGAGGGAACACTGCTTTTTGACATTAAATATCCATCAAAGAGAATGAAAAGTGGTATTGGCTATCGATCACATCTTTCTCTCCTTGGGAATAACTTGAATTGTACCTTCAATATTTTGGATGACTTAACAGTGTGGTTATTTACTTTAGAAATTTACAAGTTTTGCTGCATTTTGAGACACTCAGATATGCAAATTTGCTTTACCTTTCTTGGCATAAGCTTTTCAAATGTACAAGATTTTTATTTTATATTTTTATTTTTGCTTTTCTATTAAAACATCGTTAAATTAAAATTTGTTAATAAAAATATTGATTATGACTTCCAGATACAGCTAAGAATCAAAAGGAAAAGCACTAGGACATGAAAACATTTGATGCCAGTTCATTTGTTAGTACTTGTACAAATACAAGGTACTGATGTGCAACCCACTGTAAAGTTGTGTATTACCTAAGATTCACAGTATTAGCAGTTGCAAGAGGCTGAGGACAAACACTGCCTAACCTTAACTAATTTCATTGGTAGTGGTTCGTTATCAATTCGGTAGCTAGATCTATTAATTCCTGGAGGATGGTGAAAAAGGAATATTTGTATATTAGCCACAAAAGTCCAGAAGACTGTAATCTCTTAAAAAAAGAATGTGTTTTACCAGCAGAGGGAAGTCAGTGCTATGCAAAAAGCAGACTTTTTTTCTGTGCTATGCTGGAGGCAGGGGGGATAAAAGGAATCAGTAGGAGACAATAGAGATGGATGATTTTGTTAATAACAGTCACAGACACTAGCTGGGGATGGATGTCAAAACATAAATATTGCTTCCAAAATTTACTTTTGCTGCTAAGAATCTGGGTGATATTATATAAAAAGAATGAACTGGGGCTGATTTCAAAGTTCCCTGAGACTTCCACTTTCTTTGTAGTGATATCTAGAATTACTCTAAGCTGGGATGGTAAAAAATTACTATTTTCCTCTTTTTTTCAATATACATCCTGTACTTCAGTCATTCCACACACAAAGGAATAGGTTAAATAAAACCTTTGCGGACTTCCAACAGCAACTCACCACAAAATATTAAAAAAGAGGTCGTCCATTAGGCGTAGACCATATTGCCTACTACTGATGCTTGAAGCTTTTTCTGCCTACAGACAGTATTATCTCAAGCCAGTGTTTTTACACTTGAAACTTAAGGAAGAAAGTAGCTTTGAAGAATGAAAACTAGAAAGCTTTATTTATGGCTGTGTAAGCAGAACAAGAGGCTTGTCACATGGAGGTAGGTGTTCATCTACCTACTTTTTTGAGAGGTTCAAAGGGTGTTTAAAGAAGTGCTTTGAAACATGGTAGCAGGCCAGCTCCTTATGGAAAGGTCTGGAGGTTTCTTTGTAGATGTTTTCCTTGATTCCTCTGAATATTTTGCATACAGGCTCAAGCAAACAACTCACAGCACCAGACTCCACTGTGCCCCTTTGCCAATGTATTTCCAGGTACAGGGGGAATCACAGATGGTGATATGACAGAACTACATGGGGGAATTGGAAAGAGAAGTTGGGTCCCCTTTTGGAAAGGTCAGAGTGGAAAATTCAGGGGAAAAACACAGTTGAAACTTCCCTTACGAAAAAATCTGTACTTTGTCTGTTCCTATGCTAAATGTGTTAAATCTAAGCTAAACCCTATGCTTGAAGTTGGGAAAAACAGATGAGCTGAAACAGAGGTCTAGAACAACCATCAGAACTACGTCATCTTGCTTCTTGAATCTCAAAAACCCCTTCTTCTCTGAGGTCAAGTCTACATACACAATAGACAAGATTGGTGCAACACCTTTAGAGCAATGGATCTTGGATTTCTCTACACACAGAGTGCAGAAATAACACTGCTGACATGAAAAAGTAAGTGTGACACTTCTTTCCAGCATAATTTTAGTATACAAGAGTATACAAGAGTATATGCATGCAGGTAGGATAGCTATCGTAACATAAATAATTTCGAATTCAAAGATTATTTTTTCCTTATATTTATCATGAACAAGATACCAACTAGTGTCTGATGTCAAATGGCTTGAAACAAAAGCATTGCAGAGAACTGAGTTAATTTTTTGGATAAATTAAATCCCTACTCAGGTGTTCAGCACAACAGTCACTGCAATGTTACCAGTGAGCCATGACACATCCCGTATAGAAAACACTTTGTATTTTCTGGAATGAGAGAAGACAATATTTGAGGTGAGTTAATAATTGCCACAGTGCTTACTGTCATCTATGCAGCAATATTTTTCAGGTTGCTCTCTGATATACAAATTCTTGGCAGCAGAAGCAGCTTCGGCATCCCCTTCTCCCCCAAGCATCTATCAGTACTTCTCAGGTGTGCCAGAAATGCAGGGTCACACAGGCAGCCATAGATAAAGTGGTTTAGATCAAAAATCACGTTGAGAAGCACCCAGAGAAGTTGTGTTGCATAATCTAGCACTGTGGCCAAAAAAGAAAATATTTATTAAAGTCTGTGGGAAAAACTCAGGATATACTGTTTTAACAGACGTCAAATGTAAACTGAGCAGATCATTAAAACCATTCTAGCATAACCTCTTGGACTGTAAAAGCTTGAAATGTATTTTGTTGCTAAGAAAAGTGAGAAGACAGAGAGATAATAAGATGGCAGCTGCAGACGCAACAAAGCAGTTTGCCAGAGCAGTATGGCTTAATTCTTCAAAGGGAAAATTGCAAGGAAATGTTGACAAATGATTTGTCATAAAAAGAACTCATCTAAACCACATCGTGGCAAACTAGAAAAAAAAAGAGAAAGAGAAAGGAATTTTACTCTGATATGCTTTTACCTCTCAAATAGCAGGATTTGACTTTTTTTTCTATTTCAGAAAACAAATTAACATTCATCTGGTTTGGTCCCTACTATGCATTTTCAAGCTTACATCAGCTTTCCAAGCAGTGATAAACCTCAGGAAAGGGCGAAACACCTAAACAGGGAATTTTATGTGAAAAATAATTAAAACTAAGAGAGTCGGTAGAAAGTGTATTCTTGTCCTAAGTATCTGTATAAGAAAATGTTTTAATATTTCCTTTTCCTAATTCCATTCATATTTTCATTCTTCAGATTATTGCAGTATATTATCTTCATTAATGATTCAAACATGTATTAATAGTATTTTTCCTGAATAGATAGACTTAGAGGGTTTCCTAAACCTGTTAAATATTTTTTTCTGTTATTTGCTAAGGGAGTTGGTATTCTCCATCTGCTGTTCCTAAAAGTTACATTTTGATCCTTTGTGTGCGCATGCGAATCTGGGTACATAAGATTGTAACTCTCTCTCTTAAAAGATGGAGAAAAAGGATCAGCACAGATAGTTAATAATTCCCGTTTGAATCCTACTCTAGGAAAAAGAGAAACTAAGGAATTGGATGCCACTTTAAAAAAAAAAAAAAAAACAAGCTTATTTTTAACAAACTATTCACCAATAAGGGCAGTTCCTGAAGCCTTTTATAGATACTGCAAGAACTGAACTCATGATTATTCAGCATGAAAAGATCAACACTTGGGAAGTTTTTGTATATAGCACTGCAGTTTTTCACAGCTTTAAACAACAGCCACAATACAATTATGACCTCAAATTGAAAGGCATTATGTTTTATCAAAGGAGAGCTACTGCTGTTCTCAGCGATACTTGCTTCTCATTCCCCCCTGGAGGTAAGTGTAACACCAAATTTTCTGATTAATAAATATTCTATTTTGTTTGCATTTTTCAAAATCTGTTGGCACCAGCTGGCCTAGATGCACAAGCTTGACTGAAAGGCTTATGCACATTCGTAATCTTCAGTTACCATGCATTGCTGGAAGTAGCTTTCCTTACTTTCAGCCTGCTAATTGATGTTGCTTGCCCAGAACTTCATTTCTCTGAGATTAAAATTCTCTGAAAACTGTATTTATTCATTTGCTGTTGTTGAAAGTGAACAAACTTGGTCTCAAAAATCAGACTGATATCTAAAACCTACTCTTAATATAAAGAACCGAGTTATAATATTATGATTCTTCTTCAAGTTTCACAGATCTCATCTGTTTTATTCTCTCTTGAGAATAGTTGGCCAAGGAACTATATTCACATTTTGAAACTTTGAGATTATTATTAAAAGAAAGAATTCCATTCTTTACTGAGACAATTTTCAAAACAAGGAATAGAGACAAATGGAGGCAAGCCAGTCAACCTAAGGATCCCTCTCTCTGGTTTTGAGCAGTTTCCATTCCGGAGCTGAGAATCTTTTCCTGACAAATATTTAATTAAAAGCTGGGAAGTTGCTTCTAAAGTGTTTCACTTCCCGCTAAGAATATGTTCTAGTATCAAAGTGTCTCATCAGAAAATTCCCTATCTAGTTCTTCCTAGACGTCTAACATAGAGGTCACTCACTGGCTAAATTCTATCCTCAAATATGCAAATGTTTGTCATTGCATCATGATTTTCTGTCATTCAGTAAAAACCAGTATTCCTTGGTCGTGCCAGTTAATATGAACCCAGCATCGCTGTCAGCTACAAATTCAACAGCTGAACACTAACCAGATGACAATTTAAGTCTTGACTTAATTTTTTGCACCACTGCTATCCTTTTCTCTGTTTATTTTCAGAACTTCCATCTATGCAGTGGACAACTCATCGTGGGATGTATGTGTTCATTACACTACTTTATAAAATCATTCCAAATTAGTCTTTTACATCCAGATGACCTTTTTTTCTTTTTCCTTTTTTTAATGCGTAAAAGTCCATGAAACCTGTGAGCTGTAAGGAAGCTAACCACCTGTAGATTACCTGACTTCTTTGCATCAGCAACTGCACTGGTTGAGAGTATCGTACTAGTGCCAAAAAATCAAGGAAGAACATTTAAAATCAGACAACATGAACAGGCCTGATTCTTTTTGTAGTCACAACAGTGAGATTCTAGAGTAATGCCGATGAAGCAGAGTTAGTTTATGTAAAACTAAAGAAGACTCAGCATCTTGATTTTCAGCTGAAGAAAAACAATTGAGAAAAGATGTTTTGGCTGTTTTTTTCCTAGACAGTTTACACTGGTGTAAGTCAGAGGAACACCATTGTAGTACCAGTTACAGACTCATTTACATCTGTGGAGGAGCTGGCTCAAATAATTCCTTGTGTTAAACATTGTTAATTTTAAGCATTTTGCAGCTGCTGCTTAGAAAACTCAGACATCAGCTGTTTTCCAGCAGCTTTGGCTGCTGCCCTTTACCATTTCCTGTGCCACTCAAGGCCAATTGCTCACAGTTCAAGGGAAAAATATTCAAGACCTAAAATTAGTGCATTTCCCTAAAGACAGCAGAACCCTTTGAAATAATTTTCCCATAATAAGATGTGATGAAAAAATTCTTCCAATTTAATTTACTCTTTAACATTCATAATATACCGTCCTGTATTTACTTCACGGATTTGTAGAGTTCTTCAGTGACTGGTGAAGCTATTCAGTGACTGGTGAAGCCTGGTGTCTCAGCTATTTCTATGCCTCTTACCTGGACTGAGAGATGACCACTAACTTTACCTGGCTCCAAGCCTCACTCGTAATGTAAATTAACTGCAGTTGAGTTACACTGACGCACCACAGCTCTATATCTAACCCAGGTTGTCTATTACAGACAGCTATTTACTCAAAAATCATATGAACAGTCTTTACTTCCAACACCTCTTTTTTAAAAATACTACACAGGACTTCAAAATTTATAGAAGTTGTGCTTGTGGGAAATCAGGCAGATTCATAGGGCATGCCACACGTCATGTCTTTTTATATAACAAAGATTTTCCTTCCAGAATCTGCAGAGCCAGATATTAGAAAACTACAAACCATAACCTATGAACACTGCATTGACAAAAAAGTAATAATAATGAAAAAATCCTCCTCTGGTTTACAATTGAACAATATTATTGAAGCCAGTGGAACTGCAGATGTATAAACGAAGGCAGAACATGAATATTATAAACATTATGCATTTTTATTTGTGTGGAATTTTTTTAACTGTGGGCTCTCTGCACCTCATTTGATATACTTGCATCACCTTTTTGTATACTATCCTTGCATTATTTGTCTGGAAAGAGATAGGGTTGTTTTTCAGGCCACATTTGCCATGCGGCAGTTTAGTCTGCAAGAGCATTTCAGTTTCACGATTCTGAACTCCTGCACTTTTGACGTTAACAACAATTATCTACCAGTATTAATTTAACTACTATACTCTTCACTTTTAAACCCATTTTCCCACTTTAAAATATTAATCTGTAGATGAATAAACCCTGCTTTCTAGGGGATAATAAAACTTTATCTCCATTTTACAGCTCAGTACACTGAGGCCCAAAAACGTTAAAGACGTGCAAGGGTGAGACAAATTTTATTGCTTGAATAAGTCAGCTCAATTGTGTTGACTTCCAAAATCCATAGCTTGGTAAGCGCCACTTGCGATTCAGCAAATTTCCTCATGCTTTAGCATACCCTGGGCTGTAGAGCAGCTGACCTCTAGAGTAGTAGCTGGTCACATAACACTCCCTAGCATCTCACAGAAACCTGCCAGAACAGCACTGGGCGTGCATGCAGGTATCTTGTGTGTATTCATATGGTGTATGCATAACCCGTTCTGTAAATAGGCACTATGTAGTAGTTTTTTATAACCCAACTACACCTGTTTTACACGTAACCATTTGCTTATCTCTGAGGCTTTTTTTATGGGTTATGCATAATTTTAAATCCAACGGTTCAGCCCCAAAACCATTTTAGTCAGTGTAAATCACCTCCAGTGATGCCAATGGACTTGAGATTCACCTCCTCCATACCTTTCCAAGGGATAACCCTATAGGATTACCCCTCTAGTGCAGCCTCGGGTCTCTCTCTCACCCTCGTGTCACTGCCAGTGGGTCAAGCTGACCTCATCTCAGAGTGACGGGCCCTGAAGCAGGAGGAAGGCCCCAGAATATCACCCCACAGGTGTGAAATAGAACTCCAGCATTAGAGGGGGTCTGAGGCAAGTATCAAAACTAATGGGGCTGTGAGTGCAACCAGGGGTCACCGGTACCCCAGGTTGCTCTTGCACAGGTACCCCGTTCATGGCCACATTCCCTGCCTGCCAGACAGTGATGTGATTCCCTTCTCAGCACATAATTCAACTGCGTGGGCAGAATGACTAAAATACTGCTTTTATGCTTTGAATGATCTCTTTATGTCAGAATTGAGATGGGTTAGTGAGGCCTGCAGAAAACAACGATGTGTTGCTGCCTAGTGTGCCTGTTCTGTGAATATATCTTCAAAACCCACTTCAGTTCCTTGGCACTAATGCAAGGTTTTAGAAAAAAATGAGCAAAACTCCTAGCTTAGCAAGGTTGTGCTAAAGAACATGTAATGTGAATGTGAGGCCCATCCCTGGAAACTTAGCAATTCACAGAACAATCAAATATTACTTGATTAAAGCTGTGGCATGAATCTAAGGGCCTATAAAAAAAAAAAAACAAAAAAAAAAAAAAAAAAAAAAAAAACAAAAAAAAAACCAAACCAAAACAAACAAACAAAAAAAAACCCACCAACCCAAACCACAGATATTTTTCTTAGCTCAAATTCAAGCCATTTGTATCAAAAAGCTCTAACATATGTAAATACACATGCATAAGCAATTTGGATACCATCGTCCTATGTGCAAGGTAAGGGATTGGTTTTGTATACATTCTTGATAAATGAGAGAGAATAATTCATCTCTTTGGCTAGTTTCCCAAACACGTCACGCAAAGTCCTACGCCTTCACAGTGAGTTAAAAGCAAATTGTAGAGTTGATGAATACCATACGCTGCTGTAAGTTAAACGGATTCGTTACCGCTTGCGCTCTATGGGCAATTTTTCTTGGGAAGGGAAAGTCCCTGACTTGTTCAGTTTCTCTGAACACTCTTTTTCTCATATGAAATGTTAACAATTTCTCAATTAATGCATCAGTTTCACAGTTGCAGATTCCATTTTTGTTAGCTTGTTTTGTAAAATAGCAGAATGGCTAATTTTGTCTGGTTTTGTCTGTCAGGAGCAGCACACCACAATGAGCCCTGTTTCTTTTTTGATGGCGTTAAACAGTGGTATAGAATATTCCATTCCTAAGAGAATTGAAGAGATGTGTATATAAATATTATATTTACATTAATATAAATAATTTTGTTGCCTGTCTAGCTTTGATGCATTATGTTAAGTAGCAAGCTGTCATTAGAAAAGTGAGCCTTTCCAATACCATCTATAAAAATATTCAGAAAAATTCCATTACTGCTAATACAAGAGTATAAAAAAGTCCTGCTAATGATGACCTATAATTTTGCAGGACTAATAAATAATAGAATGACTATATTAACCTAAAAGACACAAAAAATGAACCTTTCTCTATTAGGACAAGACACATACATTTACGTTCCCACCAGAAATCAGATCTATAAACAGATCTAAAAAAAACCAAGTAGGAAAACACCTTCAAATCTGTAGAAATATATTGAAATTTAAATACTTTTGGAAAAAAAACAAAATGGACAAGAGAAAGGTGGATTTCTTATTAGTAGCAGGAAAAACAGAAGTAAAAAAGATCCTTTTTACAGCATTATTCAGGTACAAATGCATAAGTATAAATAGACATGCTTCTGTTTAACTGTTGTATGTGAATTTGACATATTACTTAACTCTTTACAGAAGTAAAGATATTTTTCAAAGATTTTTTTCCATCTAGGCCACAAGATGATACTGTGTATATGTATTAGTGGTCCTGACATATACATTGAGGAGGGGAACTAATTTGGAAGATAAATATTTAGGAAGATAAATATTTGAAATACTGATATTTGATGAGTTGGGTGTGCAAGAATGCATTTATATGCCTTTTCTTGTCTGAAGAATATCCTTCCAAAAGGTGTTTCATCTAGAAACTGTTAGAACAATTGCATTTATATAGGGACTATACAAGCTATTAATAAAATATATTTTGTTACAGTTTAAATGCAGGGGAAAAGTTGAGTTCTACCCTTGAATGGTCATGCTGTAGTCAGGACAAATAGCTCTAAGCACAGATAAAACCAAGAAATAGTAAGTACATGAGTGACTGATACTATAATGATAGCCAGAAACAAATCCAAAGTTGCTATTCAGGAGCCAGGAGCATTGTTTAGACATTATCCCCAAATTTATTGCCTAAGTTAGGAACCTATGAAAATTAACCACCATGTGCAGCACTCTTCAAAGCTAAATGAAAACATAGGGTGAAAGTACAGCACATTATATTCAAAAAAGCCACATTAAACCAGTTTACTTAGCTCTTTAGTTCTCTAGATCTTCTGATTCTAAACATCACTTTCAATAAAGGATCCTGCTTCTGGAAACAAGTTTTGGTACTAGATACTCAGCCTCCACTGAAATTTTTTTTTTTTTTTTTTCCCAGGACTGTAGAAAAGGTTGTTGCTAGATTTAGACTGTACATTCAGGAACATGGAGCTTATTGTAATGAATCTAATTTAATATGCTCAATTGTGTAGGGTTTTCTTCTTTAATCCAGTGTTGCCAATACTGTGGAATAACTTCATCACAGGAATTCACATTCTAGCTCCCTTCCCAGTTGCATCAATATTAAGAGTGGTCTAAAGGTAGCATTCATTGCTTCTATAAAAGGGAGAAAATTATTTCACACTAGTTCTAGTTAGAAAAAGCTGAACTAGATTCACCCATCCTTTCCAAAATATTTCTCTTTGGGAAAAGACCAAATTTAGTCTTTCCAGTTTAGGATACCTAAGGACATAGTGGAAGACCTTAACTGCAGCATTTTAGTGGTAAGAGCCATTGTTAAGATTCTGAATATTTAGCATAAAAACATAAGAAATGTGCTCAGAGATCCTTCACAGAATTATTAAATCTGAAGAAAACAATTGTGTGAACTTTTCATTAGCAATAATCAGGAAATTGGACTCAGCAGATGAATAAATTGCATTATAAATTACAAATTAAGTTGGGTATATGAGCAAGTTAAATATTGTATTAGCACATGCAAATTATTGCTTAATGCTCAAACATATATGTCATTCAAAGAAAAGTAAATATTACGTATAATCTTGTGTTAAAGTTATGTATTACATGTTAAACAGAGATGGGAATTTCCTTTTTTTCTTTTTTTTTTTTTTAAATGTGTGTTTAGGAAATCTAGATGAAATGTAGAGTTCTGGTCAAGTGTCACATAATATACGAAAAAAACCCACAAACTCCCCAAACTCCCTGCTGCATAGTTTTGATTTAGATAATCCAGATGCTTGTATTTTAAATACAGAGGTTATATTAAACAGACACTGAAATTTATCTAGTTTTCCTGCCAACAGAAAGAATACAAACACTGAGACATTAGATATGTGAATTTCTACTGAAAGATGACAGAATATAACAGCCACAAATGGCAACCTATTTCTTTTAAATTCTTTAGAAAACATGGAGAAAAAAATCAGATTAATTCAGATTAACTGCCTTTAGGTTAAGATTTGGAAGGCTGAAGTCCACTAAAGTTCCAAGAAAAGCAAAGATCTTTTCAAAGAATCAGGCGGTTTCAACAAGCATAGCGCCTAGTGTTTCCAGCTTGGAAAATGTGGCAGTCTTTCATTTCACTCCTCCAGGGGATCTCTACCAGAGATCACAGATATGACAAGTTAGTGCCCCTCAGCACACTCGACTTGTGTTTCTTACAAGTCAGATGTCGTCCTATAACTATGGATAACTATAGAATGCATTGCTGCAGTACCATTAGGGACTGGGATTGGGATTTTTTAAATTCTGATGGATGATAGAATGTTTAAGATATTCAAATAAAAATATGAATTATGCCTCAAATATAATTCATTAAAACAATCAACACATAGGATAATCAGATATAAAAATTAAGATTCAAATACGTTATTAAAATTAATTTCACAAGGAGTGCCAACACTTAGGGACAGCATCAATAACAGAATCCAGTGATCCTAATTCTAGTCTCCCAACCTAAGTATTAGAACATACACTATATTCCAAATAATTCACATAAAGTACAAGAAGAGAAATACTGCAGATGACGGTACTGTTAGTGTGCTTTGTCCTACAGATTAGATGATGCTTTAGATGTCATCTAATGCTAACCGATTTTATTATTGTCAAACTACAAGGAACATTTTGTATATACACAAAAGCAGAGGTATAGTCATGCCTATGATGCACATCAATTCTTGCAACAAATATGCAATAGGCTAGCTGTCACTAATGCTGATTTAAGCGATTAGTATATCACTATGCGGGAGCTGTTCTCTTACACACAAAATACTTCACATGTAAGAAAGTACTACTAACAAACAAGACTTTACTTTTGAAGTTAATTAAAGGTAAAAAAGGTACAAGTTATATTTTCTGAACTGCCTAACTATCTGTGCAGAAAGATAACAACGTTGGTGCTTAGGAAATATGTGTACATAGTGTGATAATTTAAAATGATTGTTTAGTTACCGAACAACTACAGTACTGTAATCCCCATTCTACTCCAAAATACACAAATGGGAAGAAACTATAATCAGTACCTCTTGAGAAATACCCACAATGTACCTCCCCTGTTATAAGATTATGCGAATTCCTACTGCACAACCATAAATAACATATCAAGAAACATCAAATTTACACATAAACTGACAAAAAGGCATTTATGAGATTTTTCTGCAGCCCAAACATAATGATTTGAAATTTTGTGGATGCTCTAGAGGAAGATGTCTAATCTTTCACAACTCTAAAAAGAAGCCTAAACATCTCACTTTTCTGCTGGGTCCTGTGCCTCAAGCACCGAATATCTAAGTATCGCCTTCCCCCCATCCAAGATGGATTCTCATGACAAGGGAAATACGCCATATGCATGTACCTGTCTGAACCTACCCAAATTACTTTAGGTTATGTGAAAAACTGTCCAATTCTAGAGGGTCTTTCCAGCCCTATACCCCGTGTAACTTCCTTTTGGATTACTTTAGTACTGGAAAATATCTTAGGGGTGGGAGGGCTGTTTGTTTTTTAAAACCAAAGGACAACGTTATAAAAGACAGTGTATATACAAAGCAAAACAAAACTATTCCTGAGCCAGCTACCTTTCATATTAAGGAACAGATATTTCTTCTCTCTTTCTTTTGGTAAGATTACAGAAAATGACAAATTTCAAAAAGACCAATTCAACTCTACTATAATTTCCAAACAATGGCATGACATGATAAAATTTGACTATGGATTTCCTTTTGCTGAGGCAGATGATATAGGCCAACTTGGTATTTCAGGACTAAAGTTCCAGGTCTGTGGGAAAGTCAACAAGAAAGTACCTCCTTTTTTGGGATGACAGTCCTGTTGTCTGGAGGGAACAGGGGCTATTGCAGGAGGTCCCGTAGCCAGGTATTAATTTGGAAAAGAACAAAAATGCAACTGTTGTGTTGTTGTAGCTATGTAGGTTCGTGCATACATAGTTATCTTCCCTTATTTTTAATACCACATAATCTTCTGTGCTTCTCCTACAGTGAAAATTAATAGTGGTTTGTTTTCTTTTTTTTTAACTTAAATGAGCCTAGAATAGAACCCATCGAGAAAATCGCCAATGCAAGTCCTAAACGGCAAGCAAAATTAATATACACTTTCTAATAAATCTAAAATAATTGTTTTGTCATTATGGATGGCTTTTATTGCTCAAAAACCCCCAGATGACTAGAAGCAGATATTAAATTGATGTATATAAATAAAATACAGTACTATTGAAAATAGTATTGCTTTGACATTCTTACAAAATGCCATTTTGTCAATGGACAAGACGCTTTGTCAGGAATTTGCAAAATGCGAATCGAAAACATCCACTTTTTCAAAAGATACAGAAATTAATTAGCATATTATACAAATTAAAATAAGACACAGTGACATATTTGTTGAGCAAAATGATCTGACACTGAAAGCACTCGCTGGTAACAAGCTGGAACTGAATAATGAGTTGTAGCAGTCCAGTCTTGTCTGCTAGCCGTGTGCTTTTCTCTCATGCCATGTAAGACTCATTAAACAAAGGGTTCAGATCATTGTGTGATCATATTCATTAAAAACAGGAAAAAAAACCACATCCCCAAAGAAAAAAAATGTTAAGAGCAGCATTCTACTTCTGATAGGTCTTTCCAAGTCCCACTGAAGGTAGTAATTATTTTGTCACTTTTTGATCAAAGGCACCTGGATCAGCAGCTCATTAAGCTGCACCATTTACTCCAGTGCTCTCTTTTGAGCTCTCAGCCCTCTGGTGTGGTATAAGTACAGCTTTTAGTAGAACAGTGTTAAAGCAAGTAATGCACACTTCGTTTGCCATGTTGCCAAGAGAGCTGGGAGCTCATTCCAAACATGGGATGAGGGAGAGGACGGGGAAAGGAAAGATAATTTTTTCAGAGAGACAGTTTTCTTTAAATTATTTGCAAAAAAAGTAGTCACATTTGGTTTTGCATTTGGAAATCCCTCCTTTAAATACTTGCCGAGCAACAAGCGATCATTTTATCCCAAGCCAGCATGAACATTCCTCCAAAGCCAGGCAGACTTTGCAGGTTTACATCTTGTAAAATTACAGATATCTTCCAGCTGGAGCTCTTCCACATACATTAATGGATCAAAATGAAATAGATGAAAGAGATCTTAATTCTGTTTTGACTGGTGAAGGAAACTTGTCATAATGCCTGTCTTCCATTGTAACTAGGGAGAGCACTAGAGGTCTGGGCCAAATAGTTCTTTAGTTCAAATCATTGACAAAACTCCCACAAGTCCACTGGGAGTGTGACTAAATTTGAATAGGAAAGTTCACAACAATTCTACCATGGCTTCCATTTCTGCATCTTTGAATTTCTGTGAAGTTGATGGGAAAAGACAATTAAAAGCTTGCAGGATTTTAGTGTGGTGTTTGCATTAAAAAAGAAACCATTTCATTTCCTCCCAGAGCTCATATTATTTTTTTGGTTGAGTGCAATATATTCTATATCTGCCATGATTTTTGGTAGGAATTATAATGTGGGAAGAACCGTCCCTCCTAGGATTTATTTTCTTGCTTTCTTTTCTTGTGCCTGCCCACATAGACTGTGTTTCTTATTGTTTCAAATATGACTTGCAATACCAAAATTATCAGTAGTCTAAATTATGGTTAAGATACATATTTCCCCAACAAGCTGAGAAATGTCTTAAGAGCAGATTGCATGCCAGTGAACTATCATTGCAGCTCCACTCTTTCAACTCAGATACTCATATTTTAATCACTACAACCAAAAAAACTGTTCTAGCTCTGAGTCCATCAGCTGTCCAAGATTTCATGCCAGAATCTAGTTTAGTAGCTCTCCTTAAGGAGAAGTCTCCTCTGCGTGCAAAAATGAAAAATATCACCTTTTCCTCAGTTCAGGAAATCAGAAAATAAGGAAAAGTTAGGAAAGTAGGATTTTTCATATGCCTGTCTAAGAGATAAGTCTAAAATATTTGACAGTGCTATTGTGAGTATTCTTAAAATTAAAGTCAAGATTAAGATCACTTTCACTTGCAAGCATAAAAATTTCTCAAATTCAAAGTCTTCTTAGTAGCTTGGTAAACCGTGTCCAAAAGAAAACAGATTCTGCTTCTTTTTAATTTTCTGTTTAATATTACATAGCCATCTAATCCCAAGAGATTCCTTTGTACACATCAACAATCTGGGTGTCCATGCATTGAATATGAGTAGCAAAAACTTCAGACCTCTGTAAATCATCACTGTCAGGATTGTACCCTGACTTTAAAAAAAAACAATCTTTATCATATGCCTTTTTTTACAAGTTAGATAATCATGGAACTTTTCTTCTTCTACTACTTCATACTTTCTAATAATTCTGAAGCATTATAAATGTATATTCTACAATAAAGAAGAACTATGCACATATTCTTTGTACTGATTTGATCCAGAAACTTAATGTTGTTTAATAACACTCCCAGTGCTTTGATGATGTCTGGACATTATTCTGGTTAAATCAGTCCCATTGTACCATACCAGCCCTTTACACACTTATATTTAGATGTATGGGTGTCTCATTTTATTTTTGAACTCAAAAAACTTATGTGGTTATAATATTTATATACATTTTCATAAGTGGATAAGAAAGAATGGTTTATAAATTAAGCTGCTCCAATGCTGGCAGAAATTATGTACACAACTACAAGGCTTGACATACAGAAATTACACCTCCTCTAAATTCAACTTTGTGTGATGTAAAACCAGCAGAAGTAAATCACTTTTCCATGTGTTTGTTTTTAAAACTAAGACTTGGCAGTTGAGAAAAAAAGCATCTCACTCTGCTCTATTCCCAGTCTGCCAAAGTAGGACTCTGGTGGGTATCTGTCACCACTATGCCCTCTGAAGAAAAAGCAAGACAATTCAAGGATCACAAGTGACCACTTAGACTTCTTAAGGGTGTCAATAACCAGCACCTGCATTCAGAGCTCTGGGCAGATGAATGATCAGAGGTAGCTCTAGTTAAGGTCAAGATACTGCTGCTGTTCACAGGAACCTGCTGTGTGAAGATATCATTGCTGAGGGACAGGAGGGAGACCACAACCTAGGCTCTGCTGCATTACAACCACAGACAGCTCTTTTAATTCACACCCATTTTTTCAGCTTTTTAAAACAGGGGTATACAGCTGGAATAACATACTCATTCCCACAGCCCTTCTCCTCTTTGTGTCAACCTCTGGCAGAAGAGTGAGGTCCAAAGCCGGAGACCATAACACCTGAATTCACCAAAGCTGGAGTTCATCTTTCCAAGTCACTTGCCAACATTTAAACTCTGACATTTTATCCTATGTGGTTAATATTAGTATCAGTAAGAAGGGAGATTTTCTAAATCTCCCAAAGGACAGTGACAAATTCGGCACAGATGCTTTAGTTCACCTTGGGTCTTGGCTGTAATGAACAGATCTTCAGAAGGGAAGAAGAAAACAAGAATACCATTGCTTTAATTAAATCTCTTGTCTTTCCATGCCATGAGGAAGCTCAGTTCTTTTTCCTCCATGGCAATTTAATCCCTCCAGTATTTACTGAAAGCTCAGGGGCTCTCTGAGTATGTCGTCTGAACTTTATTCTGGACCCAATACTCTTGCCTGACAAGCAAGAAACCTTGCATTTAATTTCTTCCCATGGTGCACTGGCTTTGACTGAATGCTTGGGCAGTGCCATTTTCTTCCACTTACACAAACCCAAAATTTTTAGATGTTCAGATACAATACCACTTTGATAGAATTTAGCAGCTGCCATCAGCTCTTTATGTTCATTTGTTTGCATTGGCATGCCCTTAAGTTTTAAATATATTTTGCTTACCCTTTTGCACTGCTCATGAGGAGACATTCCCTTTATAGTTCTGTTTCTTATTCCATCTTCTGCATCCTGTTCATGATGCAGAAACCATATCTGTGGGTAACATTCTACTCCTGACTTTTATAGTTTATTTACTCTGCAGAAAATCCTTGAACCATAGTGCTCATTTGCAAGAAGATCCTTGAGGGAACGTCTTGCAAAGAAACAAACATGAACTCATATTGTTGTGCTAATTACTGAGTTTAACATGAGAACTGCAGTGAGTGGAAAGCCACTGTGTGGGTAAGCCTCATTAAGATACAGCATTCCTGATTAACTGTTGAATTAATTGAATTCAGATGGAAGGATAGATCACTTTCTGGGGAAGAATGAAGAACTCCTAGGAGCAATTAGATAAAGTGGAAGAAAAATAACCTTATTAGTTTATTTAGGTTCTGTCTTTATCACTTTCAATTACGTGTGCTATTGGAAGGACATCTAAGCAAACACTGAAGATTAAGAAAATTTTACAGAATGCCAGTAATTAGTTCCACACTTCCAATGCTACTGTTAGAGTCACGTTTCTCATATTAATACTATTATGCAAATCCAGTTAAAGAAGGAAAAGACACTGTGTGAATCAACACTAACTTTGGAAACTGAGCATTTACCATGGACTATACATAAAAACTCAATTGTAAAAGTTTTTCCTCAACTAACTCTTAATCATCAACAAGTGCAGAGAGTGAGCTCATCACAAGACTGTACAAAACAAAAAAAAACCCTTTTAATTTTATAAATAACTCACAATGGCTTCATTTCTTAGCTTTGTATAGCAATTCAGTTATTTATGGTTCAGTAGTGTGTCTATCTCTTGCAACTAAAGATAAAAACAAAGAAAGAAACCAACCTAATTCAATTAGGAGAGCTCTGGAGTAAGTGCAATGGATGAATAAGCAACATGGTATCCTGCTAACCTGGACTGCTACAGCTTCACTGGGTTTTGCATTTATATCAACTGGATATAGTTACTTCAGACATAACATGTCACGTCTGCAGTCATCTTTTCATCTGAAATTTAGATCTAGCCTTAGGGCTGAGTTTTAGCACTATCATAATAGCAAGGTTTGGGCAGTAAAGAACATTTTATCCTAGTATAAAATTCAAAGTGCTTCTTTCACTACAATTTTGGTCAATGATAAGAAAAACAAAGACTTGCATTGAACAGAATATGGAAAGATCATGAATGAGATAGCAAACTTTTCACCAGAGCAGACCTGATTAACTAGCTCAGCTTCTTCCATGAAACACAAAGATGTATCTTACCAAGCAATTTCTATTATGGCTTTTGGCAGCCAACGACTAAAAGTTGGAAGAAGAAATCAATATTTAATGGAAAATAACTTATATCCTAAAGTAGTAGCATTCTCAAACAAAAGTTATTCAAACCAACAATTCTAAAAGAAGCATTTCATTACAGGATATGTTTCCGTTTAACCCTCAGAAGCAGCCTCAAGTTTCATATGGCATCAAAAAGCTACAGCCCAACACAGTTTCCTCTCCCTATTTAAAGCTAGGGTGCATTAAGGAGGATGTGTGTTCTTATTCCATTCCCTCATTGCTGCATTATTCATTAATCCATCTAATGTAGCCTTTTAGAAACAAATTCTATCTCACATCTTGCCAGCTATGATATACCAAAGCAAGCTGTTTCTCCCAAAGATTTCAACTCTTTCATAAATAAATGATATAGACCACCTCTAATTGTGTTTTCCTTTGCTCTTAAGATAATATTATGAATAGCTGTACAAGCAAGTAAAAACAAGCAGAGGAAAGACATTTCTACTCTGTCCAATTCATAGTCTACATCTCTAAACATTACTTGGATGAAGTAAACATTACACTACTTTTGTGGTCTCACACAGAGTACAGGAACCTCTTTAACCTTAAATTAAGATTTGTGTAACAGTACTAAGAGATACATAAAATTTTATGCTAGAACATCTGTACTACTGTGAAGTTTTCCTCCAAAACAAAACAAAAATAGTCTAGCAAGTGAATAGTCTACCAAGTGAAATTTTCATTTTTATCAAAGGAAGTATCCAAAAATGCTGTATGATCTGTCCACCCTGGTAAGAATGAAATCTCTCACTAGTTCATTTCACTGAAACCACTATCAGCTGCTTAGCTCATGTTCTTAGCACTTCTATATTGAAATTCTGGGGATAGCGCTGACTACTGCTACATCACCACCAGGAGAATCAATTACTTACACAAACATCACAAGAAACAGTGTGCTTTGCAACTCCAAGGCTCCAAATGCCTGCAAAAGCTAAATACACATTTTCAGCTCTTTGGCAGGAAAGCTGAACACCTCTGACTGGTTGTCAAATTGATCATAGAATCATAGAATGGTTTAGGTTGGAAAGGACCTTGAAGATCATCGAGTTCCAACCCCCCTGCCATAGGCAGGGACACCTCCCACTAGACCAGGTTGCCCAAGGCCACGTCCAGCCTGGCCTTGAACACCT
>VUYV01000146.1:539802-643531 GCA_008711295.1 Anarhynchus alexandrinus | reverse complement strand
GATGTATCTCATCAGGTCCCATGGACTTGTGCACCTTCAGGTTCCTCAGGTGGTCCCACACTTGATCTTCTTCTACAGTGGGCGGTTCTCCATTTTCCCAATCCTGGCTTTTGCATTCTGCATCTCGGGCAGTGTGGCTGCAGTCCTTGCCAGTCATCAAGCCTTAGAAAGAGCTGAGTCTCAATGGCGCCATAAACCACCTCTTTAGACATGCTGTGCTCTATGGAAACACCTACAGTAGTCATATTTAAATACGTTTTGGGATTATTGTTACTGGCAAGTGATAACAACTGTCAAAAGTGTATCTGATATGTTAACACATTTAACTGAATCAAAAGGATTTGGGGGTCCTGGTAGGTAGTAAATTCTCAATGAGCCAGCAATGTGCCCTTGTCGCCAGGAAGGCCAATGGAATCCTGGGCTGCATAGGGAAGAGTGTGTCCAGTAGGTCGAGGGAGGTCATTCTCCCCCTCTACTCGGCACTGGTGAGGCCACAACTGGAATACTGTGTCCAGTTCTGGGCTCCCCAGTTCAAGAGGGACAGGGAACTGCTGGAGAGAGTCCAGCGAAGGGCAACCAAGATGATTGAGGGATTGGAGCATCTCCCTTATGAGGAAAGGCTGAGAGAGCTGGGACTCTTTAGCCTAGAGAAGAGAAGGCTGAGGGGAGACCTTATTACTACTTACAAATATCTAAAGGGTGGGTTGAAGGAGGATGGAGCCAGACTCTTCTCGGTGGTTCCCATTGACAGGACGAGGGGCAATGGGCACAAGTTGGAACATAGGAAGTTCCGTTCCAACACACGGACAAACTTCTTTACAGTTAGGGTGACAGAGCACTGGAACAGGCTGCCCATGGAGGTTGTGGAGTCCCCTTCTCTGGAGATTTTCAAGACCCACCTGGATGCAGTCCTGAGTAATGTGCTCGAGGCAATCCTGCTTTGGCAGGGGAGTTGGACTAGATGATCTCTAGAGGTCCCTTCCAACTCTGAAAATTCTGTGATTCTGTGAAAAGCCATTTGAAAGACCATTTTTTGCAACAGCTAACTGCTGGTCTGAACCTACAGAAACAATCACAGTGGGAGAATACGGAGCTCAAACAAGTCTCTCTCCTACTCTCAATTCTACTCAGATTCAGTTACATGTGTCTTCATGCAAGGTAGGGTAACATGGCAATTTTTCTCAGATCCCCATATCCTATTAAATGACATTAATATCCTATTAAGATTAATATCCTATTAAGTGAGAAATTCAATGGCTAACCTCAAATGAATAAATGTTTTTTGGAGTGTATAAAATATTATTTGCATATAATAGTATTAGTTTTAATACATAGTTATAAAATTAATAATTGAGGGTGACTGAATTTCAGATAGGAAAATGTGACCTGTGTTGCAGGGGAACATTTTATCTTTCGGTTACAAAATTACATCCCTCTAGCTAAAGTCTGAATACTCTTACATACTCATTTACCAATGCAATGAAAATGATTCTTTAATTTGATTGTTAGGACAGTCATACAGAAGAGGAGAAACAAATTTCAAATTCTTTTTCTTTCTGACTTGAACTGTAGGTGTGATTCTAGAGTTTCCACATCCCGAGTACATGTAATAATCCTTTTCTCAACTGTGCCAATGGTTTTGGAAGGTCTTGTTTTCATTCTGCATTCCTATTCGGCATCAGAACATACACAATCATTCCGTATTTTTCCTTATCTTTTCTTGCCCTTGTTTTAGGAGCCAGCAGGCAGGAAAATTGGGGTATAGGCAAGACAGACCACGCAATGTTTGGTTGGGTTTTTTTTTTTGCAGAATATCTGCTTTTCATAAATAGCAAATTGTACCACTTAAATGTATTTCATGGTATGTTTTCCACCTTTATAGGTTTGTCCTGATGGATAAAATTTTCCCACCGTCTTTAAAATGTGATTAGATAATGGTATTACCTACATGACAGTATAGCAAAGATGCAGCTATGAAATGTTAACTGGTAAAGCAATGTGTTAGGTCTCCGGAACTGCACCTTTTCATTTGGCCTGGATATAGTACGCAAGACTATGCGACACCTCCAAATCATCAAAGTAACTGTACAAAATGGGCCAGAAGCAAACAGCAAGTAAACCAAACTTCTCATTTACCATTTTAAATCAAAAGTTCACTTCAAATGGCAACAATACTCAAGGTTAGGCTGCATCAATGCTGAATACAGAGGGTTAATCACCTCTTTGAACGAGCTGGTTATGTCATGTTTGATGCACCCCAGAATGTGGTTGGCTGCCAGGGCACATGGTTGACTCCTGTTGAGGCTCCTGTCAATCAGGACCCCTTTCTGCAGGGTTGCTCTCCAGCCACTCCTCTCCAAAGTTAGGCTTGTGCCCGTTGTTACTCCATCCCAGGTGTAGAATCCAGCATTTTGACTTGTTCAATGTCATGCCATTGAGGATTGCCCAATGCCCCAATCTATGCAGATCCCTCTGCAAAGGCATCTTGTCCCTTGAGAGTCAATGTCACCTCCCAGTTTAGTATCATCAGCAAACTTGCAAAGGGTGCACTCCTGAATCCAGTTCATTGATACAAATATTGAACAGAACTGGCTCTAGAACTGAGTCCTGAGGAACAGCACTGGTGACCAGTCACCAGCCAGATGTGGCCCTTTGAGCCCTGCCTTTCAGCCAGTTTTTCACCCAGCACACTGTCTACCTGTTCATCTCACATCTGGACAACTAGTCCAGAAGGATGAGGGACAGTACCAAAAGCCTTACGAAAACACCCAAAACTACATAGAATCATGGAATCATAGAATTCTTGAGGTTGGAAGGAATCTTTAAGATCATCAAGTCCAACCATTAACCTGACCTGACAAAGCCACTTCTAAATCATGTCCCCAAGTACCATGTCTACCCTTTTTTTAACCACCTCCAGGGATGGTGAATCCACCACCTCCCTGGACAGCCTATTCCAATGTTTAATAACCCTTTCAGTAAAAAAATTTTTCCTAATATCCAATCTAACCTCGCCTGGCATAACTTGAACCCATTTCCTCTCATCCTATCACTTGTCACTAGGGAGAAGAGCTCAGCCTCCACCTCTCTACAACCTCCTTTCAGGTAGTTGCAGAGAGTGATAAGGTCTCCCCTCAGCCTCCTTTTCTCCAGGCTAAACAACCCCAGTTCCCTCAGTCGTTCCTCACAGGACTTGTCCTCCACAGGACTTGTCCTTCAGACCCCTCACCAGCTTTGTTGCCCTTCTCTGGACACGCTCCAACACCTCAGTGTCCTTCTTGTAGTGAGGGGCCCAAAACTGAACACAGTACTCGAGGTGGGGTCTCACCAGTGCCAAGTACAGGGGGATGATCACTTCCCTAGTGAAGGAAAGATCCACCACCCAGTAGGAGAGTGACCTTATTGTAGAAGGATATCAAATTAGTTAGACAGGGTTTTCCCTTTGTGAACCCATGTTGACTGTGCCTGGTGATTGCATTGTTCTTTAAAAGTCTTTCAATAGCACTCAGCATGATCTTCTCCATAATTTTTCCAGATACTGGATCAGTTTTACACATAGATTTGCATACCAGTTTTATATCTCCAGAGTAAAGGAGATGTTATAATGAATTAAGTGAGGTCTAATGATTCTACCAGACACCACGGATCACTGCACTGTAATTCATGGCTTTGTGTTCAGTGGATTGTTTACCATCATTTGAAATTATTGACCTGAAGCCAAAAATATCTGCAGATAAACATTGTCTTAACATTTCAGAAATGTGTATACTGGTGAAATCATAGTTACATAAAGGAAGCTTCTTTGCATAAATAAGAAATGGTACTTTTCTTAAGCAATTAGTTTTGGATTATATGAGCAGAGTTGCAGTCTGTGTTTTCAGTTAATCCCCATTTATTTGATTAATTGAAATAAACAGACCTACACCTGTAAAACTAGAAAGAAGAAATTTTTCACTAGGACAGGGAAAGCAATCACCTTACATACTGAACCTTTAAACTCAATCCTCCAATTGTTGTACTAAGCCATAAATCCTGTTAAGGCGGTAAAAACAGACATTCAGGGGACACATGACATCTCACCTTGTTGTCACAGACATTCTGCAATCACTGGCTTTTACTGAGCAGCATTTCTGATTATTCTGTACGATTCCATATGAGAGTGAAATCTGTTGTATCTGATTAGTCTGAAGTTTTGGATACTATTAGTGAACATTTCTTGATTTTGATAGGTCGCAACATGGTTGATTTATAGTAAGTGCATCTCTCTGAATTCAGAATTTTATATTTGGCAACCACCCCATTCCATAACTGCAATATAAAATCTGACAAAGAAATAGGTCAGTGCAACTCTACAGATGAGGATATTTAAGGAAATCGATACTAGAGATACACATGACACATATGTAAAGATGAATAAAGAGGATTTGCTTCCTTAAGAAATCAGGAATTACAGATTTTGATTTTCAATAAAATTCTCAATGATGTCTGTCCTAATACACTAAGTTGCAAATTTCCAAGTATTCTGTAACTAATGGTCAGACTCTTTTCAGTGGTGCTTAGCAACAAGACAAGGGGCAACAGGCACAAGCTGGAACACAGGAAATTCCATCTCAACATGGGGAAAAACTTCTTCAGTTTGAGGGTAACAGAACACTGGAACAGGCTGCCCAGAGAGGTTGTGGAGTCTCCTTCTCTGGAGATATTCAGAATCCACCTGGATGCATTCCTGTCCAACCTGCTCTAAGTGAACCTGCTTTGGCAGAGGCGTTGGACTACATAATCTCCGAAGGTCCCTTCAAACCCCTACCATTCTGTGATTCTGTGATGCTAGACAGTCAATCAAGATAAATACAGGTACGGAGGCTACTATAAAGGAACCAATATATATTATACAGGACTGCAGCAACCTGCCTATATTAATGAATTTTCTGATATTGAAGATATTCTTTCATATGTTCGTGCTTTAGATTTCCCAAATTAATGCTGTTGAGTTCTCAAGTCAATTCCAGGTGAACTGCAGAAGGGAAGCAAGATAATCTGTAAATTTTGTAGAAAAGCTCTCAGCTTTGATCTGTGTTGTCCAATAAAACGAACAGTCTCAGAGTAATGGTCTTCCTTCTCAGAACTGCCAATCTAGCACCAGGAAAATTTCCAGCAGATTACTCAAGTAAAAAAAAAAATCAGTAACCCCAACATCTCTCTCAACAAGCATTCAGTATACAACCTTAGAAACTGAATGTTAAAAAATTATAGCATTATAATTTTCGCAACTACTGGCAAGAAAAGACCTGGTCAGAGGCAGGATCTTCTGTTCCTTGCAACTTAAAGGACAGAAAAAAGGACACGCTACCTTATGTCAGTAGAAAGCACAGGTAGCTTGATACCCTGTCTCTGAGAGTGGCCTGTAGTAGGAGCTTGGAGAAACAATACAAGAGCTGGACAGATACAGTTTTTCTCTTCGATACACTCTTCTACCAAACTTCATGTCGGGGAGCTTCAAAGACAGATATGGGGGTATCAAGACTCACCTTATTAATTTCAGGCACATACATAGGCTTACTTTCTCATCAGTGAAGAGAAATAAGTCACCAAGGCCACAGTTCACTCATCCTTGGCTTAAACATGCCTATTTCACTGCCTTCAGGAAGGCTTGAGGCTGATCTAGATCTACAGCCAATGTAGATTTCTACATTGTAGGAGACTCATTTAGCCGAAGGAATCCAGCATTTTACATTAAAAAAAGCTGATGGACTTTTCATCTTTACATTTATTTAATAATTTTTCAAATGTAGTTTAAATACTTGCTGTAGGCAAAATTGCTATACCTTTGCTTTTTAAGTTCAATATCTGGATAATTCATTTGATAACCCTCATTTTTGTGCTATGAGATGCAGTCATTCTTTGTTGGTCTTCTCCACACTATTCTTAAATTTACAGTTCAATCTCCCCTCCTTCTAGCTAAAAGAATCCCAGAGCTCTACAATGCATTTCCAAAATGGGCTAAAAATTCCAGATCTATAGTAGTAAAAATATAGGTACATTATCAAATTTTTGGAGTAGCATAATAATGTTTTCTGTCTTGCTTACTATTAAATATTAAGAACTCTCAAGAAAGCACTTTTTTGACCTTCACTGAATATTAAACTCATATATCTGTAGTGTTACAGAACAATTTTATTATATGAAATATATGGTTTTCACACTGATATTCAAAATACGAAGCTCTCAAACTGTGGGGTATTACTGGTGAACAACAGATATTTTTATTTATATATCTAATTATATAAACTCACTATATACAAATTAGCATTTTTAATTCTCTCCCAGTACACCCTTCCAACAATCTGTTCTAACAAGATGGTGTGAACTTCAGATTTAAAGTTCATTTTGCACTGTGCTTTAAAGCTTTAGTGTTTGAATAGTTTGATAGCACACAAAAAGAACTCCATAATCATTGCTATTATCTTGTATACTCATTTAGGCTGTCTTGTAGAGCAGAGAGAAACTTAGACCATTCGTGCTTGTCTATACTTTTATAGCAAGTGAATGATGTTGGCTCCATTCTTCACGTTTTTTCTGTCATTAATATGATTTTAAAGTGAATAATGAAAGAACAAATAGCATTCTAACAGTAAATGGGAGGAAAATGGCGAAAATTATGGAAAGTTTCTAAGCTAAGTCAAATTGTTGCTCTGAGTGCTCCTCATTAATTTTCTGAAAGGCTATTGTCAAAAAAAAAAGCAGTAGAATGCTTGATTACCTCTCTAAAATGCCTGTACACCAATGCACAAAGCATGGGGGATAAACAGGAAGAACTAGAGATCTGTGTGTGTGGTCGCAGGGCTGTGTTCTCATTGCAATTACAGAGACACTGTGGGATAGCTCACATGACTGCAATGTTGTCATGGATGGCTATGCACTTTTTAGAAAAGACTGACCAGTGGGGCAAGGTGGTGGAGTTGCTTTCTATGTGAGAGAGCAACTGAAACGTATCGAGTTCTGCCTAGGGGTGGATGAAAAATGTGTTGGGAGCTTATGGGTAAGAATTAAGGGGCAGGCTAATATGGGAGACACCGTTGTGGGTGTTTACTGTAGACCACCAGATCAGGAAGTCAATGAGGCCTTCTACAGACAGCTGGAAATAGCCTCACTGTCACAGGCCCTGGTTCTCATGGGGGACTTCAACCACCCTGACATCTGTTGGAAAGATAACACAGCCAGGCACACACAGTCCAGAGCATTGATGATAACCTTTTGACACAGGTATTGGAGGAACCAACATGGAGAGGTGCACCGCTGGACCTTGTGCTAACAAACAAGGAAGAACTAGCTGGGGTTAGCCTTGGCTGCATGACCATGAGATGGTGGAGTTCAGGATCCTGCATGGAAGAAGCAAGGCAAAAAGTAGAATTACAACCCTGGACTTCAGGAGAGCAAACTTTGGCCTCTTCAAAGACCTACTTGGAGGAATATCATGGGCTAAGGATCCAGAAGGAAGGGGCATGAAAGAGAACTAGTTGGTGTTCAAGCACCACTTCCTCCAAGCTCAAGATCGGTGAATCCCTAGGAGCAAGAAATTAGGCAAAGGAGGCAGAAAACCTGTGTCGATGAGCAAGGAGCTTCTGGAAAAACTCAGATGGAAGAAGGAAGTTTACAGAATGTGTAAAAAGGGACTGGCCACTTCGGAGGAGTATTGTCACTGTCACTGGCCACATTGTCAGAGTATGCAGGGATGCAACAAGGAAGGTTAAAGCCTACTTGCAATTAAACCTGGCAAAGGATGTCAAGCACAATAAGAAGGGCTTCTTCAAGTACATCAGTAGTAAAAGGAAGACTAGGGAAAATGTGAGCCTGCTGCTGAATGAGGTGCCCTGGTGACGGAGGATGCAGAGAAGGCAGAGCCACTGAATGCCTTCTTTGCTTCAGTCTTTACTGCTAAGGCTGGCCCTCAGGAAGCCCAGACCCTGGAGGTAAGAGAGAGAGCATGGAGAATGGAAGACTCTCCCTTGTTTGAGGAGGATTGGATTAGGGATCATTTAGGCAAACTTGACACCCACAAATCCATGGGCACTAATGGGATGCAACCACAACTGCTGAGGGAGCTAGCCGATGTTATTGTGAAGCTGCATTCCATCATCTTTGAAAAGTCACGGAGAACAGGAGAGGTGCCTGAGGACTGGAGGAAAGCTAATGTCACTCCAGTCTTCAAAAAGGGCGATAAGGACGACCCTGGAAACTACAGGCCATTCAGCCTCACCTCCATCCCTGCAAAGGTGATGGAACAACTCATCCTGGATGTCTAAGCATGTGGAGAAAAAGAAGGTTATTGGGAGTGGTCAACATGGATTTTCCAAGGGGAAATTATGCTTGACCAATCTGATAGCCTTCTATGATAGCATGACTGGCTGGGTGGATGAGGGGAGGGCAGTGGACATTGTCTACCTCAGCTTCAGCAAGGCTTTTGACACTGGCTCCCATAGCACCCTCATAGGTAAGCTTAGGAAGTGTGAGTTAGATGAGTGGACAGTGAGGTGGATTGTGAACTTGCTGAATGGCAAAGCTCAGAGGGTTGTGGTCAGCAGCACAGAGTCTAGTTGGAGGCCTGTAACTAGTGGTGTTCCCCAGGGAGCAGCCTTGTTCAACATATTCATCGATGACCTGGATGAGGAACAGAATGTACCCTCAACAAGTTTGCTGATGAGACAAAACAGGCAGGAGTGGCTGACACACCAGAGGACTGTGCCACCATTCAGTGAGACCTGGACAGACCAGAGACTTGGGCGGAGAGGAACCTAATGAAGTTCAACAAGGGCAAGTGTAGGGTCCTGCATCTGGGGAGGAATAACCCTATACACTGGTACAGGTCAGGGGTTGACCTGCTGGAAAGCAGCTCCGCAGAGAGGGACCTGGGTGTCCCAGTAGACAACAAGTTGACTATGAGCCATCAATGTGCCCTTGTGGCCAAGAAGGCCAATGGTATCCTGGGGTGCATTAAAAAGAGAGTGGCCAGCAGGTTGAGGGAGGTCATCCTTCCCCTGCCCTGGTGAGGACACATCTGGAGTAGTATGCCCAGTTCTGGGCTCCCCAGTTCAAGAAAGATGGGGAACTACTGGAAAGAGTCCAGCAGAGGGTTACAAAGATGATCAGGGGAATGGAGCACCTCTCTTATGAGGAAAGGCTGAGAGAGTTGGGGTTGTTTAGCCTGGAGAAGACTGCGAGGGGATCTCATCAATGCTTATAAATACCTAAAGGGTGGGTGTCAAGAGGATGGGGCCAGATTCCTTTCAATGGTGCCCAGCAACAGGACAAGGTGCAATGGGCACAAACTGGAACACAGGAAATTCCACCTCAACATGAGGAAAAACTTCTTTACTTTGAAGGTGAAAAAACACTGGAACAGGCTGCCCAGAGAGGTTGTGGAGTCTCCTTCTCTGGAGATATTCAAGGCCCTCCTGGATGCATTCCTCTGCAACCTGCTCTAAGTGAACCTGCTTTGGCAGAGGCATTGGACTAGATGATCCCCGGAGGTTCCTTCAAATCCCTTCCATTCTGTGATTCTGTTAAACCAGCTCTGAAGGCCACCCAGGGATGTTTTGCTATTTAGAGCTTTACAAAGTTGAGTCATCCAAGGAGATTCTGGCGCAATATGTGAGCCTTGCTCATCCAGAGTCACCTACCAGGTGTTGCAAAGACAATTCCAGCATTTAGAAATGTCCTGAGCCTAACATTTCCAACTGACTAGGCACCTCTGCAAATCTGAAGCCAGATACAAGAAAACAGTAGATAAAGGGATTTTGTTGGCATTCAGGCTGTCTGAATGTGGTCACCCCAAGGCCTACTGAAATAATTTCTGATTGGAAAACTGAAGCTGCACCTTATCCAAAACTCAAAAGATTACCATCCTAGAAACTCTTAGACAGAAGCCTTCCTGAATGATCATAAAAATATTATTTCAAGATAGAAGACGTAAGGTTGTTTATTACAGTGACAAATTCATTGATGCATAAACCAGGAAAACATTTGACAAAAGTAGTCCATTAAAAGAAACCCTTCTTCCCTTAATATTACATGAGTGCAGGATTATGACTTTTAGTCTGGATTAGAATGCTGCAAGGGAGGAATCAATTTTTTTGTTTTAATCAATGATATTTAACATGGTCATATTTCAACAGAATAAATTAGTCAATTCAGTGCTTACAAAAATCCTATGTTTCTACATCTTTATGACTAGAAGGGATCACTGAATCATTTTGTTTGATATGCCTGTGAATGATCACAGGTCACACAATTTCACTGTATTATCTTTGTATTCAGCCCAATCAACTCATGAACTTACTTGGCTAAAACTTGGTTCCAGGAGGCATCCTGAAGAAATCAGGAAAACCATCAAAAAACTTGCAAGAAAAATTCATTACACTTGTCCTGGTTTGAGGAAATAAACCAATTTTGTTCAGTAACTTCGCTTCTTAGCTGGGCCTCTTCTAACTACTGAAATTAACAGCATATTGTGCAGACAAATGTTCACGTTCTCAGAGTGATAAGACCAATGTTTATAACTGCTTCCCAGGCATGGTATGCAGAGAGGCTCTTGCTTATACTTATTGCCATAACACCCAAGGCCAACCAACTTTGTTGTTTGCCCCGTTGGAAGGGCGGAAGCGAAAAACATAGTGGGGTCCCACCTGCAGGGAGGAGCGGACAGGACAGGTGACCCAAAACTGACCAACAGGGTATTCCATCCCATCTGCATCATGCTCAGTATAAAAGCTGATGGATCAAAGGGTCAGCCCCCTCTTGTCTCTTCCTACAATGGCTGATGTCTGAGGAGGACTCTGTTCGTCTGCCTGTGATCCCGATCCTGAATCCAGATCCGGAATCCAGTTCCCGTCCGTCACCGAGTCCAGCCTGGGACTGGCCCAGTGCCAGCCGGTGTCGTGATTGTCATCTCGGGAGCTTGATACGGTTTTGTATATATTTTTCATTATTTCTTTTTATTTTATTATTAATATTTCATTAAAGTAGTTTAGTTCTTTCTAAACTCATAAGTCTGTTTTTCCTCCTCTGCCTCTCTCTCTGAAGAGGGGTAGAGGGGAGCATCTGTCGGTCCTATCTGGGGTCCCCTAGGTCCCCAGTAGCCAATTTGGCCTAAACCACGACAACACTTATCAGTTAAAAACTACAAGTCAGACAGAAACACTATTTATTTTCTGAGTTATTTATGTGTAATAGATAATACATTTCATTATATTGTACTCTATATTCTAAAAGCTTTTGAAAAATCACAGAAACTTGTTCTTTCACTCGCTATATTTGACAGGTGTTACTGATAGCAAATGCTCAGACTATAATTCTGTTAATCTAAAGAAGGCTTTACATTGTATATGTAAAACACACAAAAGGGATATTAGTCAACATCATTCCCTACATACAGTTGCATGCACGCTTATGCTGATTTTTATGGCGAATATTTTGGATAAAACACTCATATTGCCTAGTGGAATTCTATTACAGATTAAGACAGTTTCACTTTGACTGACTTTTTCTAGTGAATTAGCAGCCCAGAAGTGAGGTATGAAATTAGCTGAGCCGTATTTACTCTCCTGCTGCCTTCTTCCTCATACCTACCTGTTGCCTCTTTCTCCTTGACATCCATCTTGTAACAATTTATTTTGTAATCGTGTTGTGACATTCCCTTTCATATGTTTTTTTTTTTTTTTTTTACATGAGGTTTTTCCTGACGTACATAATTTACTGACAGGTTTTTCCTGATTTTTTCCTGCCAAAATCAATCACTGTCATCCTTCTTAAGGATTAATGGCCCTTTGAGGTTCCATTTTCTTTCCTTTGTGGCTTAAGACTCTTGTGCTTCAAACTGCCCACCTAAAAAAAGCATGTGATCTCACTAGGGCTGTGATTTTTATTAAGACATGTGGACATCATCTTTGCACCTATCCTTTCTTACCCTCTCCCTACTCAGTCATTTTGACAATTTTTTTTTTTGTTGCTGCTGTTGTTGTTGTAATTCTTTTCTAGGTCTATGCATCTATAAACAGAATAATTTCAAAAAAATTACAACAGCCAATCAATACCTATGGAGGTCCCATTGCAGTAATAAAAATTTTTTCCCAGATACTCCCAGCAAAAGATAAAACACACTTTAGGCCACAGAAATTAATTAGGGTCAGAAACAAAGATGTTGGAAAGTTTGAGCTCAGGCAGCTCAGACCAGCTTTAAAGTGACAAGCTTCCATAATTTAAAGTTATCTTAGAACAAGACTACTGCCTTTTGTCATGAAAAATGTATTTTAATGTTAGATTAGCTTACTAAGTGAAAAAAAAAAATACTCTGTTATGTTTGCAGCCAAACCCATTTGTAAACAAGTTCCAGAATCAAACACAAGATGAGTTCAGGATATTTCCTAAACTTTATACAATACGACAAAGCATATGACTAATCTATTAAGGTTACATCCATTGTATATTAAAAATACAGTATATATAAAGTAACAAAAAAATCAGCTGTCCAATTAGGAGTAATAACACCTTGGCAACAATTTAAAGGAAATTTCTTACAGAGATTGAAGTTTACAAACACAAATGCAGGCTGGGCAGAGAATGGATGGAGAGCAGCCCTGAGGAGAAGGACTTGGGGGTGTTGGTTGATGAGAAGCTCAACATGAGCTGACAATATGTGGTTGCAGCCCAGAAAGCCAACCACATCCTGGCGTGCATCAGAAGAAGCATGGCCAGCAGGTTGAGGCAGGTGATTCTGCCCCTCTGCCCTGCTCTTGTGAGACCCCACCTGGAGTACTGCGTCCAGCTCTGGGGCCCCCAACACAAGAAGGACATGGACGTGTTGGAGCGGGTCCAGAGGAGGGCCACAAAGCTGATGAGGGGGTTGGAGCACCTCTCCTATGAAGACAGGCTGTAAGAGTTGGGGTTGTTTGGCCTGGAGAAGAGGAGACTCTGGGGAAACCTTATAGTGGTCTTTCAGTACTTAAAGGGGGCCTATAAAAAATGTGGGGAGGGATTCTATCAGAGAGTGTAGTGATACGACGAAGGGTTATGGTTTTAAACTGGAAGAGGGTAGATTTTGATTCAGTATTAGGAAGAAATTCTTTACTCTGAGGGTGGTGAGACACTGGAACATGTTGCCCAGGCAAGTTGTAGATACCCCATCCCTGGAAGTGTTCAAGGCCAAGTTGGATGGGGCTTTAAGCAACTCGATCCAGTGGAAGGCATCCCTGCCCATGGTAGGGGGGTTGGAATGAGATGATCTTCAAGGTCACTTTCAACTCTAACCATTCTATACTTCTATGATTTACAAGTTTAGCTACATGAAAAGCTTCAGCACCTGAACTCTGGACAAAAACTAGAACTGTTCTTTATTGTTTTCACAATATCCACTGAGGCATACGTTCACGTTTGAGTTGGCTGCGTTACCCATCTGAGAGTAGGGAGGTGTGCATACAATTTTACAACTCAGCGGGTACTCACTGGGTAGGTGTGCTTCTTTTTTAATCCCTAAATCAAGCAGAAACAGAAAAAGCAAAAAATCTCCTTATGCACATTGCCTCTTTATAGGCAACATTTATCCTTCCTGTTCAGCATATCTCCCTATCTTGATATGGCTATCAAGACTATTACCTTCAGCAGGTCCACAAGATACCATTGAATTTTGTATTTTAGTTACCTGAATATTTTCTTATCTCCTAAAATATATGACAGACCAAAGTTCCATATCTTGTTACTGTGAGAAACATATCATTCAAAGGTATTTGATTTCTTGAGTCTAGGGTCCCCCTTAGGAAACTCACTAGAATCTCACTATTCTGTTTCCAGTGTATAATTATTAATGCTCAGTTTGTAACCATTTTTCCTCATGCCAGCTCTCTTGCTTGAATTAATTTTTTCCCTTCCTGTTGGTTACTTCCTAGATATATTTATACAGAACAAACACATCCTTTCTCCATACGTTTGCCAGACTAAACAACCCAAGTTCCTTTAGTTTCCTGTCTCTTCCTTCACCTGATCGTTGCAACAGCCCATCTCTGTAAGTCCCCATTTTACTTGTTTCTTGTTTGGATCCTACTATGTCTACATGACTATAGAGGCCCTAAAGTCACAGATATTCTGTGCATACAGAACTTGAATACATTGCACTAGTTTGCTTTATGTCACATGAGTACACTTATGTGAAAATGCATCAGGCTGAGGAAATAGAATTAATCATCTCCTTTCAAAAGAAATGCATCTCCTTCACAGATGTTGAAGAGAGAGAAGGGAAAACAGAATCTGATTTCTCTTCCTGTTCCTGTATCTGAGGCTAACGTCAAAATTCAGTGTAACTTGTCTGTGTCTATGAAACTGCTGAGGTGGGACAGCCTCACTTCAGTGTGGTACCGCACAGAGCTGAGGGACGTCAAGGCTATTCAGATCCCAGTTTTGTGTTCTTTAAAGAGCTCCAACCAATATGTATCAGCTTGCACTCTGAACTGCTTTTTGTTATGATTCAAATAGCAGGATTTTTGTTCTAACAGTGCAGTGAAATTAAAGCATAGTCTCAGGGCTCCATCCTAAGCCATGGCACCAGACTTCATACCAGTAGGTATGAAAGCTATGTTATCCTACCTATATACATTCAAAAATCCATAAAGGTCAATAGAAGACTTTGACTGTCTTCAACAAACTCAAATTAATTCCTATGTAGAATCATTTTTGACCTCATATTTCCTGCCTGAAGTGACTACTGTTCAGTAACACCAAGCATCTCGATCTCAGACCACATTCCTGATTCCCCATGGAACTAATCCTCACTTCCCAATCAGCAAGTGTTTTGCACTTGCTAATTTTCAACCCAGAGAGCCATGCTCAGAGCTTGTCCCCTGCACTGGACCAGATGGTATTAGAAGTAGCTTTGGTGGAGAGGATATGCCAACATGCACCAGACTGCTGTTTTCTGCCCTAGATTTCATGTAGGTTAGCTTTAGTTCCTTAAATTCATCCCAACACTAAGTGGCCATACCATTATGGGTCCTCAGGGCCAGGACACCTCACTATAAATTTCACAGGTGATCCAGCTGCAGCTATCCCTTCTTCCTTCCTGCCACTGACTCCATGCTTTAAGTTTTTCAAGAGGGGCAAAGCCACAGCTGACCTGATGTAATGGTGGCAACATGCTTCATTTGATGGGGAAGTTGGACTACATGACCTTCAGAGCTCCTGTTCAACAAGTATTTCTATCATTAAATGAACCATTTTCCTCCCTACCCAATATAGCCCTGCTGTGCCTCTATGCTATAAGACCAGTACTCTTCCAAATAAAGAGAAAATTAGTATAGCAGCAGCTCTGCAGCCTTTATTGGTGGGTTTTTTTCCAGCATGTCCAAACCCGTGTCTAGTGCAGCCTACAGTGAGCCGTGAGAGGCCATCTGTGGGTACAAGGCCAAATGGAGAACTCTGGGAATTGCATCAGACAGGGTGCAACAAGCGCTCCCAACCTGGGCTGGACTTTGCCTTGGAGTTTTCTGGAAGCACATTACTTGATGTAAGCAAAAGGCATACCAGTGCTATTATCATAATTTAATAGTAGACAGTGGGCCTGGACCAGGCTCTGCTTAGTATAAATGTAGCCATTAAGTGTAGTTCCTTCAATGAGTCAGTTTGTGCTGAGCTTCAAATATACCTTCCTCCGCACCTTATGGAGGAGCTTACACTGACTATAAACAATGGTGTAATGTGTTTCGGGTGTCTTCCATTGAGTTTCACTGGCCAAGTTTGTTTTCTGGCCAAGCTGGAGCTATTGCTGTACAGTCTCCAGCGCAATTACTCACAATGTTCTTGTGTTCTTTCCCCATCTCAGCATGTTGCTTCCTATGACATTTTCCATAACATCTTCAACTAGTCCTTAGCCTTGTGGGAAACAGAAGCAAAACATCTCTCTGAACTCAGACCACACAAACAGAAGGCTGAAATCATTACAGCAAAGCATATCTCTGAGCAAAGGCTGTTCAACATAAACATACTGCCATTCAGTTCCAGGCACAAAAAACATCTCCTCTTGTTCTTTTTCTTCTGTTCTCCCACCCTCTTGAGGAAAAAAACCCCAACAAAACAAAACAAAAAAGAAAAGAAAACAATCAACACTGTTATTTCTGGGGAAAAAAAAAAAGAACATATTTGGGTCAAAGACATAAGAATAGGATTTCACCCAAAGATCTGCACATCTGGGAAACACAAATTACATTGGTCCACATAATGGAAACACACACATTGTAAATGTTACTACTGAGAGACATACAGACTGTAGCACTTGAGTCCTTGGAGCTGTCTGCTGGTGTTAATTATCGAAGCTCCACCAGTTCCAGTGGAGATCTGCCCACTCGCAGCAGCTGAGACTCAAGTCCTCAGCCACTGAACTGAGGACTGGAGTCTCAGCTAAGACTACCCAGCTACAACATTAGATACAGTGCTGTAGGTACTGGCACACACACACAATAATGATTTAAAGGCAGTACACTGTTGGCTTTTAGCTGGTCAAGACAGTCATGCGTTCTGGGGAGACCAGCAAGTGAGGCAGAAGAGACATTAACACCAAGTGACCTACATACAAATAGTAAAATGGAAGTAACTATAAGATAAAATTTCCCATAGTATTATGCTGACCTTTGGAGATCAACTTGCCTTACTACTCATGCAGTACTTACAAGAAACACTGCACTATCCCCAGTGTGCTTAAATCCATGCAATTATCTCCTTCGCCCAAAGTCAGGCAAGGTTTTCAACCAGGAATTTTTTGAATGGTTCAGGAATTTTGCTGCTGTTAAGTTTTGTTCAAAAATATGGCCTAAGTGCTGGTGGTGAGCTGTTTGCATGCATTAGCCAATTTTTATGGGTTATGTAAGTAATTATTACTACGTGATACTGTGCAGAAAGATGAGCCTACAGAAGGCATGACTTGGGGTCATTGCCTTCCAGGGTAATCACCATCAGTGCTGTGCAATGAACCAGCCGTGCTACCAGGCTTAACAGCACAGCAAGTTCAAATGTTCAGCTTCCACAACAGCAGGCCTGCACTTGTTCTTTCCAAGTAACTATTTATATTATTCCATTTTTTGCAGCCACCAGAGCCGCAATGCTACCCTGGTTTGGAGCAGCACTTAAACTGCTCACAAGCAACATGAAGCCCAAAAGTCACATGTTGGTCATCTCTAGTACTTAATACACACACAAGATGGAATACTCTAGACCTGAGTAACAAAGAGTTGATATAAAACATGTCATTGATGATGACGTGAAAAATGAAAAGGAAAGCTTGCTTTCATCGCAAGTATGAAAATACAGGGTTTAATTGCTACCTTATAAAAGACAAAGTTTAGTGATGCAAATACGTTTCATATTTTTACCTTGGAATTCCACTTAACAAAGGGTTTGAAATGGAAAGTGATGGTCAAAAGTTTTTTAGTGGAAGAAAAATATCTATGAGACTGAAGAATATTAGTAATATTAATCTTAAAATATCCATGAAAATAAAACAGAGGGATGCATATTGTTTACTTTAAAAACAATTTACTTTCAAGAAATACTTTCTGGAACTAATTTACTAAAACAATGTGACCTTCTCCATTTTTTCCTTTTTGGAAAAAGAATAAGAATTTTCAAACAGGAAAAATATGGGCCGCTGAACTAGGGGACAAGACATAAGGATTAAAAGGACCAGTATTCTCCAACATATTTTGTGAAGTCAAATATTTTCCAAAACCTAAAACCAAAGTTAACCAAATCCAGTCCTTAGGTCTGTGCACTAATCTACTGCCTCAAACAAATAATTGCAGGCAATTGAAGGTGCTTGGCTAACCTCTTACAAAAACAAGTTTTAGCATAAACTTTTTGTTTAGCCACATTTCATAGTTTTCAGCCATAAACAGGCAAAGAGACCATTTAAGTCTCACCTCCCTTGTAACATAAAACAAAATATCAACTATTTTGTTTCTTGGGTGTCTTTTTTTTCAGTATATCTTAGTTTTTATCCAGTCTTGACTGAAAAAAAAACAAAACATAAGGATGCAGTAGATTCTCAGTTGCCTTAGACATACAGTTCTACTTCTACTATTTCACAATTAAACATTGACTTTTGTTTTCCAGTCTGGATTTGTTTTTTTAGCTTTGGGAATATTGGACCCTGTCAGGCCTTTTCTGATATGTTAAGGTTCAAAAATCTCTTATGTACACAGATCCAAGTAGCTCATTTTTCTCCCTCTTGACCAAACTAAGTTGGGCTCTAAGACCTATTTTTCAAATGCCCAACTGGTTCTGGCATTCTTTTCTGAGCCCTTGTCACAATGAAGTATTTTTGATCCTTTGTCTTGCTGATATCATAATCACAATATAAACAGAGATAACACACCTTCATATTCATATTCAATAGTCCTGTAATTATAAAAACTATGTTCCTTCCCTATAACATAGCATTATGGGTGTGTTTTTAGTCATCACCTGAAGAACATTCTAGTGCATCTGGACTACAGGACATAGCTTTTTATCCACATAATCTATGTTCTTTGCTGTATGAGCACCCCTCCATTCAAGTATACAAAAAGTCATTTTTTTTAAAATAGCCCCACCTGAAGAAATGCCACAATGAGAATATCCTATAGAAACACAATATGCCAGTATTATGTGACCTAACTTTATGTCTTTTGCAAATTTAACCATCCATATATACAATTTATTAGCAAGAAAATATTGACACTAAAATACGCTTACAGACATCTGTATACAAGTTGCCTCTGTTTATCTGACAGACGATTAACTGTAAATCCATTTAACATGTTCTGAATCAACTGAATGTAGTGCTATTTCAGTATCACATGATGCGATACTAAGGGCTGGGGAGGGGAATCAATTTCCATATGTCTTTCTAACCACATTGTCATAATATGCTTGGGATTTAAAAACAACAACAACAACAAAATCATGTCTGTTTGGCGTGCCATATTTTCTTTGACTATTTCAAGCTTATACTACCATTGTATTAACTACTATTGTATTAATTAAGCCCCATACTGACATTTGCAGGATTTTTACCATTAAAAATAATATGTAAAAACTTTCTTCAAACTTCCTATTATCCCAAGTTGACAAGGTTTAACAATTGAGAAGTAGTTAATATATGTAAGAAACACATCAATTCCAAGTTATGGACTAAATTCTGACTTCTCACTCACATAAAACACCCATTTGCCTTATTATAGTTCCAAACATTTTAAACATTACCAACAATCTCAATGAAATTTGCTTAATGACATCAAGTCCACCTACTGCTCTCAATGAGAGCACAGTTTTTTCTGGGCATATTGGTAGCTTCAGGGATTCCCACAATTCTCATTAAGTTTGCCTGTTAAAAATTTGTTAAATGAACTAGAATTATTTATATTTGACGTACCTTCTGGACAGAATCACTGTGAGTATCACAGAAGCCCCACTATTTCCTCAGCAGCTTTAGGCTGAGATTGTCTAACAACTCTTCAAGCATCTTTGGATTTGAAACTAGCCATCACGATGCTGTGACTCTCCAGGTACGTGTTATCACTATTGATCTCAGAGACCCTCCTTTATTAAACATCAAGAACGTTTTTAATGCCAACAGATCTCATTTGAAGTGACGTTTACCCAAAGAACACTTCTTACTTTGCAATGAGCCCAGACAGTGCATTTTCATATACATTCAGAGGTGAGGAACTAAACAGAGGCCTGCTTCATGCAGTGCTTAAGTACTACTTGAGAAATATCATCTAAGCAATACAGCTCACATTATAATTTTTCCCCGAACAAACAAACCAGTCAATGTTAACGTAATACAGGATATCAAGCACACAAACAAAATATACTGAAGTCACCCACTATTCAATTTGTATCAGGAATGTCCTGTGTTGATACACAGATGTTTGAAGACTCTCATCATTGCCTTCTATTCTAAAGGTCTGCATTACTTCAAGGCTGTCAAACCCAATTTTTCTAGCGAAATACTTCAGGTGCTAAGCACAACATACATGATGCTTGAGAAAATCATGTCTTCCACAAACAGTACTTAATGTGCATATAAGCACATTCTTTCTTTAAGGCACAGCTGACAGATCCCAACACCAGACATAACAATAACTTTAAGACTTCTTTTATTGCAAGTAAAGATGTCTTCTGCCACCAGTTTAAAGAGGAAACTAGTTCTGTAGAAGAGATCTTGAGTTTAAGTTTACAGCAACGATTCAAATTGAAATAGAAAATAGTTCAGTTACTGCTGAACACTTGAAAATTGGTGTTCAAGCACAAAACAAAAAAACTATTACTATCATGAAAACTTATGCAAATGGTAAACCTGAGGGTTAGAGTAGAATATTTCCTTTAAAAAATTCTGTGATTAAAATAAATTCAATGTTACAAAGAGAATTAATAAATATAAGGCATTTAATTTGAAGCTATTAATTGATCCTATGACAAATAGACCATTCTTCATGCTGTATACCTGAGGTACATATCATGCTGGTATATCTGAGGCACGTTGAAGAGGCATTGTGCCAGGAACAGGCAGTGATTTAGTTGTAGAACAGGTTTCCCTGCAATTTCAATGAAAATATTCTGTTTCTGTCCTGTTTTTATGAAGACTCAATAGAACCATTATGCCCAAAAAAACCCTCATTTTTTGTTAAATTTAAGAAGGCTCCTGCTATGGAAGACTCCTGTTGCTCTCTTTGAATCAAGCTCTTGATTTCACAGGTAAAAAAATGTTAGTTTGAAGATTAGCTAATTGCTCACTACACACTACAGAGCTGGTTGCAACTTCCATTTGGAATAAAATTTATGCCTAGCAATTTTTCATAAAATCAGATATCCCTTCCAACTTCACAGATGTGCATCATATGCACCCTTGGTAGGCTGCAGACAGGTATGGCCATTCCACCTGCAGTCTGAACCATCAAGCAGAGCGGTGTTAGCATGATCTGGAGCCCAACACCTCAAAAGGTTCAGCTCTGGTCTCAAAGAAACCATTCAGCTTTGTGACCTAACTTCAGCATATGTAGTCAACTCCTCATGAGTTGCACCTGTCAGCATGGACTGATATGGCATATACTTTGAAGGACCTAAAAAAATAAATGTGAACTTTTTAAAGAGAATCAATTCACCAATCTATTTTGTATCCTCCTTCAGTAAATTAGAGGTTAGGGAATAGATTTGCATTTTGAAAACAAACAAAGAAATTGGCAGACTAGGATTTTTGGGGAAGGAAGGTATTAAATATACTTAATATCACACAGCAACATTTCAACATGGCAAACATTCAATATATGACACCATGCATCAATTTCTGGGAACCAAAACTACCGAATCTAAATTTTACAGAGTTACCAACACTTCCTAACAACTAGATATTTCAAAGCATCCTACTTTTAAGATTCTGATTTTTATGCTGTGCACCAACAGTCAATGTAAGTTGTACAAAAGCAATCCATAAGAACATTGTTTCCGTTGAAAATTAATCTGATCAGGAGGATGTTAGAGGAGGATGTTTTCCAGAGGATATCCTATCTATTGTTTAAAGCAGGTGCTCCTAGAGGTCTTTGTTCAGAATATAAACAAAGCTAAGATATTTAAAGTTCACTGAATACAAACATGAAAACCTGAACAAAACACAGAATGATAAATGTTGACTTTAATGGCTCTGAATGTATACTTTTAAACTGGCAAGATACATATTTTTACATCATGCTGGGTTTTCATTCAAAAGGACACTGCGTTCTTAATAATTTCAGTTGTGCTACAGTAGAAAAACAAAACCATTCAGTAGCTACTTTGAGTAAAGATGATTGCAAACATCTAGAAACTGAAAAGTTTCAACAGCATCGTTGTAATCTCATTTCAAAATCTTGGTGAAAAGGAAATATTACTGCATACTTCTTCAAATCTTATCAGAGTTGGTGGCATCTCCTCTTATACTAATTCTCAAGTACGAGAAAGGAGCTAAGTCAAAACCCACATTTTTTTTCCTCAGATAAAAAAAAAAAAGTGATATTTACCTGTTCTTAAACTGTTGGACTAGGAAAAAAAAAATAATGTATATGATATTGACATGCATGATCCCTTTCAACCAAATAAACTTAAACATGACCCCAGCTTACCCTTAAGTTGGAAACTCCATCACTGATGAACAATGATGGGCACAAAACAAAGTATGGTTTATCAAAATTAAACTAATTTTCCTAATGTAGCTTTCGATTACCAGCTTATGAAGTGGAAGAGTAATACAAAAGAAAGAGTTTTTTAAAAATCCCATAGCATTTCCTATATCATCACACTACAAATTAGTGTTGTCTGTACAATCCTTCATTCAGTGCAAGGCCAACTTAGATCCATTGTGAAGGACCTTGTCCAGGGCAGTTGGAATATTCCCAAGGCAGGAAATTTTGCAATCTGCTCCAGGGACTGACCGCTCTCATCGAGGAAAAGCATTTTCCTAATATCTAAATGTGATTTCCGATGTTCCACCTTGCATCTCTTGCCTCTCCCCTGTCACTGTGTACCTTAAATAAGAGTTTGGCTCTGTCTGTAGTATGCCCTCCCAGTAGGTAGTTGAAGACAAAAGTTAGATCTCCCTTCAAGGCTGAACTAACACAGTTCTCTCAGTTGCAGCTTATGTACTGTGTCATCCTGCCCACATCTGTACTGGACTTCCTCCAGTATGTCACTGCCTGTCTAGTATGGGGGAGCCAGAAACTAGACACAGTGCTCCAGATGCGGTCTCACCAGTGCCAAACAGATGGGAAGGATCACTTCCCTGGATCTGCTGGTTACTTTCTTACTAATGTAGCCCAAGGACGCTGTTGTCCTCTGCTGTCAGGCAACACTACTAGCTTATGTTCAACTTGCTCACCACGACCCTGTGGTTTTTTTTCCCAGAGAGCTGCTATCCATACAGCTGGTCCCCAGCTTGTCCCACTGCACAGGGTTTTTTCATCACAGGTTTGGGACTTTACATGTGCCTTTTTTGAACTTGATGAGTTTTCCCACAGGCCAGTCTTCACACTATGTTGGGTTCCTTTGAATAGCAACCCTGCCCTACACCATACTGAATGGTCCCCCTGTTTTGTACCACCATATAATTGCTAAGTCAGACACTTTCTCACTGTCCAGGTCATTAATAAAGAGATTGAACAGTATGTTTTAAGCTCACTTATAAAAAATTACAGTGAGATTAATCTCTACAATGTCTTTGGGCAAGATTTAGACATCATTTCCTAAGCAAATTCAAAATAATTCTTCTAACGACATTTACTGAATGAACAAGAACAGACAAGAATCTAATCCCTGACAAACAACTACAGTTAGCTTCTTCATCTGAAAAGTCATTCCTACCACTACCAATTCAGAAAGCAGGGCAGGTCAGTATCAACAGCACAGTAACCCAAAGCACTATAATCAGTTTGGAAGATTTGGTCCTTAAAAGTTTCTGCCATGGCTCTAGACATGTGAAAGGCAGTAAGGTACTTCCCTGCCTCCCAGCATTGCCACTGGTACTGCTATAAGTACTATAAGTACTATAAGTACTGCTATATATAACAATAAACAGAATAAACAGGTAGTATGGGTGTTAGAATCCTAAAATGTTCAAAAATTATTACTCACAGAAGTTGACATAGTTCACCGGATCTTGTATGAGGAAAGGAAGGAAGGAAGGAAATCGCATTGAAATAGTTTGGGTTTGGTATTAATGTCCCTGAGATCAGTATTGGTCTGGAGAATCTTGAGTTCCTTGACCACACCATGTAACAAGTCAGAAGTAGAGGTGACTCTTGGAAAAAAGTCAGACATGCCAGATCTGAGAGTTTATTACTTAACAGACACAACTATTCAATCCCACCCATGCACCACCATACTCTGAGATGAGGACAACATTCTCTTTCATGTGTTATTTCTGACATGCTTTTCATAAGAACTTGTTTCAGGAGAGGCTTTGACAGAGCTGAAGGAGATTATATTTGTGTTTCATTCAGCCACTTGCTTTTCAAAACGTGCATGAAGTTGTATTTCCTTTACTGAGTCAGCAAATAAATCAGAAAGCAGAAATTTTGGGAACTAATAAGGTGCTCTTTTCAGATGTTGAAATTTTATGACAAAAAGTAAGGTATATAATGTTTGAAGAGCTGCAGAACTGATTAAAGTTTGATTAAACAGGTCAGCAGGAACTACCCTTGACTAATAAAAGTGCTTGCTGTCTACTTATCTTTGTGTTTAGATGAAAATGTTTTTTCCTTTGTTGGAAAAAGAGCTGAATTCAACAAAAATAAATGCCAAAATTATTGTTATGATCAACAAATGATAGCAATTCTTCTTGAACATTGTGCATGTCTCAAATAATAATCCTGAATGGGCACAACAGTGTGCTAAATTCCCCATTACTCAAGAACTCTATGGTCAAAATCTACATGAAACAAATTAAATAGCTCCAGGTTCATATCAGACANTGGGGGGGGGGGGGGGAGGGGGAGGGGAAAGAAAGAAAAAGGAAACACTGAGTATTTATTCAGCCTCTCTATCTTGCTCAGAATCTAAAATGCAGATTTTTTTGTGAAAGACATATCTTTTTTTAAGTGCTTCACCTTTTTTTATCCATTTTCCTTTCTTCTTTTATAAGAATAGATTTAAAGAAGTCGTTTTAATTGAGTCAATGATGGTTGGGACAATCAAAACATATTCGATTTTAAAATACAGGGAAGTCATAAGGTTGACTATAGTATACCTGTAGAAAATTCAATGAAACAGAAATCTTTCCGCAGAAGAACTCTTAGAAAGTAAAGGAAGATTGGAGAAAAAAAATAATGTTGGAAAACAAATGCCTTAGGAAGAAGAAGGGAAAANAAGCCAAAACCTTAGTATCAACAATGTTTATAACTTTACAAAAAAAAATTTCCTTTATGTACTGTTTGTTGTCTCACTATTTTATAATTATTCTTTTATTAACTTTTTAGCACTCCCATGCAGGTCATACTATTAGCAGTGCTATATTTAATTTTGCACATGTAATAATGTCCTATTTTTGAGTCTGCCCAGCTGTCTAAAGCATGTTGTATTGCTGGGAACTTTCCCTTATCAGTTGCCTGAGAGATTATTCAAAAGAATCACAAAACTTCTGGCAAGAGAACTATATTTACAAGGGAAGAGCAAAGTGAGGGTGGTAGCAATACTTTGATTTTTAATTAATGTCTCAGTAAGGCTGTAACTTCAAGATCCTATCTTGTCCTATCTAATGAAAATGTCTTCCTACAGGCTTGATACATGCTTTGATAACCAAGGATGTGCCTTAGAAAGGGAATATACAAGACACAGCAAAAGCACTCTATGAAAGATAATAAAACTGCAATTAAACAGTAATTACATGAAAACAAAACTTTGAAATCTTAATAGCAAATTTATTTCTAAAACCACAAATATTAGTTGACATTAACAATATAATTAAGAATGAAGACACCAAAACACCACTACAGAATAAAAACCATTTGAAATATATACCTCTCTGTTTTGCAGGAGTGCTTTTTTATCAGATAGAAATCCTAAAGTCCCAGTTTCAGTCTGTTTCATCTTTTAATGATCACATGCAAAAGACGCTGAACATGTCTCCTATAAAACTTTGGGGTTTTTTTTGTAAATTAACCATAATAGCAACACTAGCTTTTCCACTGTGGCATTTCCCAGATTCAAAATTAGATTTCTACTAATAGGAACATTCAGAAACAAATTGCTTGATAAATCAGATATTTGGCAACCAAAATAGTCTTTCAAGATTAGAAAGGCACAATCTTTTCAAGAGAAACAGATCACTCAGGCACTGAGTAGATGCATCTGCTGCTATCTAACCAGAAAGCAACAGGAAAAGTTCACATGAGGGTTGTGGACCTCTTGAGCAGAGAGGAACCAGCTGGTATTGTGTATGAAGAAACTTCAGAAATTGTGGGAATGGGTTGTCTGCTTCAACTAAGACATGCTTACCTTAAAACTCAGAATGGTCCTGTTGAGGCTGCTGGAGAACAGGTCTGTGGCATTAAAACCTTGTAGCAAAGAAGAGGAGGACAAAAGACTTAACAAAACACCCATTCCCAATTAAATTTCTGGCCTGTGAATAGAAGGATTGCCAGAATGTCATGTAATGGCTACTGTTAGTGACCTTATTACACTGCAAAAACTAGTATATCCTCATGATTGTCTCACAGAACCAACCAAAAACCCAGACTTGGTTGTGATAATATAACCAAATAGCAAGCAATATTAATATAGTTTTAATGAAGACATGATATGTCAAGCTGATAAAGCTTCAGATTAAGTCATTATATATATGGAAGTATAACAAGTTCTTCCATTTCATTTCAGGCCTTTTTCTCTCCATTTTTCTTCGGCAAATAAGTTCTGCCTTGCTGGTTGTTTTGCATGGTTGTCAAGACAGTTTTCATGCAATGTACTATAATACTTTTCAGTATGTGCAGTGACTTACAGTACCAATATCTGGCAAAATATATAGTGTGAAAACAGGGGGTTAATCATCTTATTGATTGAAAGCAAATTTAATATTAATTCATTTATCATTCTTGGGAGATAGATATTGTGGCTAATAGGTCACTGCATATAACTCAAGAAACTTTGGTTCATTTCCAAACTCAGTCCAAATCCTAAGCACAAATCCTTTGTGCTATGTTCTTTTAAATAAAATGCAATGTCCTCAGAGGTGATATTAGGACAATAAAGTTGCTACTTGTGAAGTGCCTAAATGCTATAGTTAGTTACTAAAAATTTTTGATAGCAGGGGTTATGCAAGCACATTGATACACAAACGTGTTTGTCAAAGAAATCTAGCACTGAAACAGGTGCAGGTTTGTTGTCCTATTTTTTAACATTTTTTCATTTTCTGACCTTCATCAGATTGATTCATTGTAACTGATTCAACAGAGTCCCATTAGTCTATCCTAATTGGTTAATAGAGACAAGCATACTGCTGTGGTGACAAAACAAGAACCATAAATCATGATAACAAGTAAGTTTTACAAAACTCTTAACAAATCAACATACAAGAGGAAAACCGTTGTTGACTAATTCAGGGAGTGAATACTAATGTAAATACAAATATACTGCAAAGACCTGAAGATTCAAAGTGCTATGAATTCAAATTATCCTGAATTAAGTCACTGTCTTGCAGGAACGCAGGACCATAATCTGTTCTATTGCACAATTATTTGCTTCATATTTTTATTCCATAAAAATCTTATCTTGCATTGATAGCTTAGAAAACTTTTGTGCACTTTGTACATAAACTATGCGTAACAACTAGGAAAATGGCCACATTTCATGAACTCTCCTGAAATCCCTCTTAATAAAAAAGAAAACATAAGCAGTTTCCCTATAAACTGGAAACCACAACCTGTAGGCTGACGTGTACTTCATTGCCTCTCTCCCTAATGGCTTTAGTATAGCTCTACATGCATAGACAGAAATCTGAATCTTGCTTCCCTGAAAAAAAACATGTTCAGTTTAAATAAAGACCACAAGGCATCTGCCCAAGTTTAAGAAGCTTATTCATAACTCAGAAAACACCTGTATTAGTACCATGGTTAATCTGCTTGCGGTTGCTGAGGGACAGTCCTGCCTAGAACCTCTACGCAAGACGGATGAGACTTCCACCCACCCTGAAGTTGAAACATCTTATCTCAAAGAAGCTGGGTTATATTAGCGATCCTTCTGCCACAATGGGTTATCAGATGGCAAATGGCAAGTTCAACATCTGTTATCAGGCATGTTTTGTTTTACCCAGGAAAATAAACCTGGAGACTACCAGTTAAATTTAAGACACTTCACTTTTGCAACTAAACCCAGCAGAAGATCAAACACCGTGCATAGGAGACCAGCCCATGCATAGGAACATTTAACTAATCTTTCAAAAACCTGACATTTTGCCAGCATTTTTTTTCTTACCAAAGACTCAACCCTTCTTCAGAGAAACCTATTATCTGCTGTTTGAAAACATCCTTTGTGTATGGAACACAGCTCTTTATTTGCTTTTTTTTCTCTGTGCTTGAAGTTCTTTATTATATTAAGAAATTGTGACTGGTGGTTCAAGACATTAGTTTGTATGGATAGTTAAATAAGAAGGACCATACTGTTCTCTTGAAGAACAGCATCAATAATGGAAGAAAAAGCAATGGACAAATTACATTATATGTATAAAGGTATGGGTCATTGACATTCCTCAGTATACTGGGCAACTCATGACATACAGTCAGCTGGCAAACAAAAATTAAAAGTAACAAAATCAAGTAGCAGCATCAGATACATTAACTAAAAGTAACAAATAATATTTTCAAAACTAATGATGGCCAAATCCTCTTTCCAGAATTTATGTGAACAATTGAGATATGTAAAACTAGAGTAACTTGAAAAAAAAGGGGAAATCTGAAATATTCAATAGGGGAAGAGAAAGAAATTCTGTTTGAGAATTAAAAAGAAATAAAATAATTCATTTCCACATTGTTTTATGCTCAGCTGTAACTAAAATCCCTCTCCTTTCCCAGTAAATAACTCTTTGACAAAATCTATAAAACAGTTGCCATTCACACATGCAAATATTCAGCACACTGATATCAAAACTACCTCTGTAAAACCTGTGAAAAACACCTTCTCTATTGCAAAAAACCCAAACAAGAATGCGGAAAGACCATCTCTCTCCCCCCACCCCGCCCCTTTCCTTCTAAGGTGGGCTTTCAATAAGTGGGGGAATAAGAATTAGTATGATCTACCAACACATAAATATCTTCCTGATAAAAGGAATAATTTTAGCTTTCTTTCTTTTATGAAGCACATTAAAAAATGCCCTTTTAATCGGTATTTTTATATTCTCTTTTCACACAATGAAGACATGAATATGACAATAAATTTAAAGCGAAATTATACTTTTGATAAGCGAGTCACACCAAAGCTGATAATGACAACTAAACTAAACACTGCTGAGTAATGAGCCTCCGATTACTAAGGGTCCAACGAAATTTAGAAAATCTTCTGGATATTCCTTTGGTGTATGTGAAAAATGTCGAAAAGAAAGGAAAAGAAAAAAATAAGATGGAATACAGAGGTATTCCTTGAGATTCAAGAATCTTTTTCACTCCTTTGCAATCAAGGAAATAAATTTTAAGACCAATCTGTCTTAAGAAGTGGATAATAATTTATGTGTTCATGATTACATACTGTTTGTCTTTGACAGAAGGTACTAAGCCTTGATATACATTCAGGATTAACTTTTATCTGTGCTATCCAATCGAAAACCCTACAGCAAATAGTTTACTTAGTCCTACCTGGGTTTCCTCATTGAGGATGCAGCTTGATTTATCATAGAATCATAGAATGGTTTAGGTTGGAAAGGACCTTGAAGATCATCTAGTTCCAAGCCCCCTGCCATGACCAGGGACACCTCCCACTAGACCAGGTTGCTCAAAGTCTCATCCAACCTGGCCTTGAACACTTCCAGGGATGGGGCATCCACAACTTCCCTGGGCAATTTGTTCCAGTGCCTCACCACCCTCATGGTGAAAAATTTCTTCCTAATATCTAATTTAAATCTACCCTCTTCCAGTTTGAAGCCATTATCCCTCTTCCTACCACTACATGCCCTTGTAAAAAGTCCCTCCCCCGCTTCTTATAGGTGCCTTTCAGATACTGGAAAGCTGCTATAAGGTGTCCCCAGAGCCTTCTCTTCTCCAGGCTGAACAACCCCAACTCTCTCAGCCTGACTTCATAGGACCTCAATTAAAGCCTGACCACTAAAAGATTTGTAGTATAGATGCAGTTTGAGGGCTCAGAATGAAACAAGGAGCAAAACCAACCATACGTTCATACCCCTGGAGTAAACATGAAGGAAGATTAGGGATGTGCTTTCTTCAGCTTTGACTAATTGCCTTTTCAGCACATCAGTCTTTGGAAGAGAATAGACCAGAATAACATTAATGTGCCAAGGATATATTTTGTGCTATCTCTACAATAGAGATGAGGTCAACCAAATTAGAATTTCAGAAAAGCAAAATTAATCTTGTGTTCTCCATAGATGCTTGTTAAAATTGTTTTCCAAGTGTTCTATATTCCAGTTCTCCAGAGTAAGTGTTATGTTTAATTTTTAATTACTTTATCAAAAGTGTTTTTCCCACCAGCAGTATACATGGAACTTATTCTACAGCTGAATTCCTTTACTGACGAATGTGGAAGGTGTATGGCCTAAAGGAGACAGCTATAATTCCTTTAAAGCTATTGCTGATTTTATTATGCCAGTGGTAGACAATATACAGGTCATTTGTGTATTTTACATTTCTTTCCACATGTAAGCACTAATATCACTTACCACTCCTTGGACTGATTTTGGTGTGGCCATATAGTTTAATACATTATGCCAAAGGTAAAGACTTTCCCTCATCAAAGCCTGAGAAGATGCACATATGCATTTTGTATGCAGGCGGAACAAAAAAACCAACCTGAAACAAATAAAAACCACAAACCACCAGACCATGCAACAGCCACAAGTCAGAAGATAGCTGGAAGCAATGAAGTTAAATCTTGGCTCTGGATGATTATCATCTCTGTACTTGCTTCTTATCCTCAACAGAATGCAGCACTGCAGAACATGTGAGATCTCCAGAAATATGGCAATGAATGTCCAGCCACTAATTCACAATAAAAAGATGCTGTTTAAGATGTGCAACAGAGAAAAACATAGCATAGTTTATGCACTCCTGGAAGAATGATTTAATCTAATGAAACGAGCCTATTTTTATTTAATTTGCTTTCTGTGGTATTTCTATCACCTTTATTTTCTTAATATTTAAATTAAGTTCATTGAAAGCTCAGCAAGATGTTTTTCTTTGTGCATCTAAAATTGGCAAATGAGAGGTTCCATCTGCATTGTCACATCTGTCTAGTGTCATGGTTTAGGCCAAATTGGCTACTGGGGACCTGGAGGACCCCAGATGGGACCGACAGATGCTCCCCTCTACCCCTCTTCAAAGAGAGAAGCAGAGCACCTTCTCAAGCTAGTCACTATGATAACATTCAACTACATGTTCATCCTTTCTTCAAATCAAGGAGTTAACTGTAGACTAAGTATTCTTGAAGGAGATCCACTTCAGTGTTTCTGGACTCAGAAAACTACTATTCCCTCAACAGCAAGACAAGTGTGATCAGCAGCAGCAACTGAATTTCATAACATAGCATCTGGTTTTTTTAGCGCTAAGGGTCCTGCCTGTTACAGTCCTAAGGTGACAATGGGATTGACGAAGTCCTTTCACTTCTGAAAAGAATATGATTGTCTCCATTTTTGAAATCGTGACAGCAGAATCAGTCAGGGTGCTGACAACTCTAGTGAGCAGCACACTTCTGAGCCACATGAGAGTTAACAGCACAGGACATCGTGCTTCATCAGTTCCAAATGTAACTAGTGGTTCTGTCCTATTTGAGTTTATTGCAGTGGAACTAATAATGCAACATTTTGTGCTCTTCCTTTCCCACAGGTACACTGCAAAGAATTCTCATTATGTTGTGTCCTTCCACCCACCCCAGGGGAGGAGGTTATTGTTGGTTTTGGAGGAGGGCTGGCTGTTTGGTCTTCTCATTCAGCTCTCACAGCTTTGTGTGATTCTGCAATAGTCATGTTCCCTCTGCAATGCCAAACCAACAGAGCTCTTCTGTCTGCATTGCAAGTTCAGAAAAGAGGAAGGTAAGAGATGACAGGCTTGCAAATTTCTCTGGCATCCTGGTGTTATTCATGAGTCCTCTTAGGAGCAACTGCTGCACATCAGCCATAAGTACAGAGGAACAAAAAGTACACGCTGTACTGGTACTAGTTTCCACGGCAACAGTGGTGAAACATTGCACTTTTCCAGTTTTGAAAAAACATTTCCAGTTTCCTCCCAATCTGACGGAGCCATTAGAAATGACAGAACATTTTCTCAGTATCAGTTTGTTTTGTACAAACATTTCTTTGTAATCATAAGCAGATAGTGTGGAGACTGTCCTATTTTAAAGGTTACTCTGGTGCTCAGTCTCAAGACAAAAAAGAAAACTGTTCAAAAATCCAATGACATACAGGCAAGACAAAAAGTACTGTCATTCACTGGTTCTGCAGCAGGTCTAAAGCGACCATCGCAGCCTTCTTCTGTTATTTTCACAGGCAGCAGTGAGAGGCTGATGCGCCTTGCAACACTGTACTAAACTCATGCATTTGAAGTTTAAAAAAGTAATGAATAAGTGAAACGCTACACACAGACTTTTGTGTACTTCTGCAGATGATTGTTGAACAGTAATTGTTCTAAATACGGAGGTTTATGCTTGCAGTCTCAATAATCCTGATGAAAACCAAGAAATCTTTTATTTTTCAAGAAGAACCATTTTGAGAAAATGTCCGAAACGCACAGGCATCCCACCACTGAAAAACACCTGATTGCCAGCTGATATTTCAGCATACTTGCTAGTGTTTTAGGATCTTGTAAGCCCCAGGCAGGCCTAACTCACATTCAGTGGAACAGTATTTGTTACAGCAGTGTTAGTGTTAGTTACTTGGTGGAGAGTCCTGGATGTGATTACTATTTGAAGCCCTCAATAAAGCATTCATCTTTTAGGTCAAAGAAAGGATTTAGCTTATATTCATCCATAAAAAGGTACTCAACTGGGCATTTGTTTCTTTGAGGCTATTCTGGCTGTCTTCTTGAAGGAAGGACACCTAATTCCTCAGGAAGATCTCCATTGTGTTTTTACTGATGTCATTCACAAACATCAAAACATATCCAAGATCTCTGTGAAAAAAAAAAAAAAAACAGCAAAAAAAAAAGTTTTTTGAAAGTTTTAGAAAGCAGGATGCATAATCAGAACTTTATCCTTTTTAATGCAGATGCATCTGGATAGTCCTTTCTTTATTGCAGTGTCAAGATTCATTCTGGGAATGACTGTCCTCCCCTCCCTCCCAAATACTTCTTGCCATATAGTAACTCTCATTAAGACGAGACAAGTACTATTCTCTTCTTTCCCCTGACCCAGACTGATAGAGTCAGATGAGACAGATGAGTCTCAGTCAGGAAGGTCCATCCAAATGTGAGGCAAGACCAGAAAAATTTTGAAGTTATGTGAGCTCTTATCTTTAGCAAAAACTGGACATCTCTTAAAAGGCAAATATCTGAATGCATAAGCAAAGTAATACTGAGAGACACGCTACACTGACATGAATAAAAACACAGATCCAATTTCCAGACCTTAGCATAATTAGGCAGTTAGATCAACCCACCTGGGATTCCTCAATCCCGAAGAAGCTTTTAAAAAAAATAAACAAGAAATCCAAACAAACAGAAGGAAGTAAAACTTCCCATATATACACAAGTTGTATATACAAGTGGTGTCATTTGTATGACACTCCTGATACCATATGACCACCAGTGGGATGTGGGATGAAATACTGTCTGACATTCACAAGTCAGTCCAGTCTTCCAGAGAAGAATTCTCAAGTTTTGTCATTATAACTCTAAATACATAAATGGATATTTTAAGACAAGACAATCAAATTAGAAAAAAATATATTCATGCTATTTCAACTGTTTAATACAAAGGCAGACTTGCAAGTAGCAAGACATAGTACTGCGTTCAACATTCATAACAGGCAACAAAACAAAGAGGACACACCCTACATACCTAGCTACCCTAAGTCGCTAGGATATCTCCTATTACCCAAAATAATTGCCACATGTCTATATACCAGCTGATGTGGTCAGTCACAGACTGTTCCAGACTGAATCTGAAATTAAGTGCCCCTGTTCAGTAGTAAACAATTCCTTAAAGCCCTGGTTTCACTTTCTATAACTGTATATTAAAATGAATGCAGGCCACATTGTGTGGTTTATACAGAGTTATGGGTCCACAACCAAAAGTGTTATGAGTATACACATACATGAATCATTATGGGACTGTCCAAGCCAAAGCTAAGACTTTTTCTTCTTTCACATCTGTCATGTGACAGTGAACCCTTCAGAAATTTCTCTGAACAAACTGCGGTTTACTCAGACTGGGTAGGAAGAATTTTGCATAAATGAGCATTTTACTTTAAGCCAAGTAATATAATGGCCATCACAAACCTAACAGAAAATTTAAGGATTGAAAAGATCTTACAAGCAAACTTTGGTTCTTCTAGGTCATTGTGGTTGGGTGCTTTCCAATAATACAAGGTTTCCCACTTCTCCAAAACCAGAAATCCAGATTTACATTGCGGATTTTGAGATTATGGACCCACAGACCAAAAAAACATCCCAAGCCTTGTCAAGGAAATGATCTCAGTTTCCTCACTGGAGCTGGACAGAAAAAAACCCAAAACTTTTCAAAACATTTATTCTGTTTTCTAAATCGTTTCTCTTTTCTGAGCAAATTCTCAATAGTGAGACGTTCATACTTCATGGTATTTGAAAGCCTGTACATGACATATGCTGAACTACAGGCACAATCAGAGATGAAGAAAGAGTGGTTTTTCTTTCTTAATTCAAACAAATGCCAACACTGTTTTGATGTGCATATGCCTGATCAGTTCCTGAGAAAGTGAACGAGAGAACTGCCTACCCTACATAACCGTCTTATAAAATCATAGTCATCACATCATTTTCAAAATGAGAACATTTTGTTAACTCCAGCTAATTGGTAAGGACAAAATATCTTATTTCATTGCTTTTCCATATGCAGTAAACATGCAAATTGGTTATTGGACACCAGCACATATCAACTTAAAAAAAAAAAAAAGTCCTCAGAAACATTTGCAAGATGACAAAATAGATTAGGACATACGTATACTGTCCTCACAGTAGTCTAGAGAATAGCTGAGATACCAGTATTTAAACACAGTATGTTTTTACATGTTACAGTTTTACAGATTATTACAGTTAGGCTATGAAATGAAAGAAATTATTTCAAAGTTAGATACAGTGACTGCAAATAGAGTAACTCCCTTACCATCCAATTTACGGGTGTCCAATTGCCCATCATTTAATGCTGTGCTTCCACTAACCATTGCCAGCACCCTTGTTTCTGTCATTCAGCCTCCATCTTCATTAATCTAAGGAAAACACTAATGATTATAACAAAAGTATAACTGTTTAGAATGAGGCAGCCCTAGATGAAATATATAGTCTTGCATCTCCCCTTGCTGGTAGGCAGTCAGGATACATTTTTAAATAAATAAAAAGTCTCTCTGAATATATTTCAGTGACTGTTGTGATGGGAATACTCCTGTATTCTGATCTCAGAGGATTCTTCCTTGGTCTGTGGCAAGAAGAATTTTGCATTCTTGATGGCCAGAAAAGAAGGCACAAAGAATTGTGAAGTTTGTATTACTGAATTATGGATAGAAACAAAACTCAAGAAAATGAATTATTGAAGATTACAACAAGCACTGAAAAGAGTCATCAGTAATCTAATCTTCTGTTAAGCCACTCTTCTGTTCTCCTACTCACTGTAATTTTGGATAATGAGACAATGACTGAGTCTACAATTTAAAAAAAAACAACTACACACGACTACACAAATGAGTGTGTTGAGTAATTCTTATCTTTTATTTGATTTTACATGAAGTTATATCTGACTTTAAGAAGATAAACACTTTTCAAAGAACAAAAAGAAAGACACAAGCTATGTACTGTTTCACATACTGTATGGTATAACATTATGCTAGCGTAAAAACAATGTTGAAGATCCTGTCTTTAAAAGTCAAGTAGACACTGATAACAAGTGGACGTTTATTCATACTTTATCCAAATTGTGTCGATTAGATAATCATGAGTAGAATGGATGTTAAAAGTAAGCTTAACTGCTTACAATAGTTTCCATTTGGTTGAAGAAATGTCAGATGAATTGATTCTTTCCTCTGATTTCTGCATCTTTCAATCACCCCTTTTATGAAGATGGTATAAACAAAAAGAAAAGCATTTACCCAGTGTTGAAAACTCACTCCAATACTTGCGATTTAAAGCTTTGACAAACTTGGTTTGTATTCCTCTACATTTAGGACCCAACTATACTTCCATCACTTCAGAAACCCTGAAGTCAGCAAATCAAGAGGGTTATTGAAAGTCTGTTCTTTTCCTCAGTCTGAGACCCATCACAATCTTTTTAGTAATACATGCTAAACTGCAAAAAAAGAGTATATATTTACACATACTAGGCCTATGACAAATATTCAAAAGACAAGATGTTTAGCATTCTGAATGTTTTATTCCAATAGATAATCTCAAGGTTTGTTTAGTTACTTGTTTCCAGGTCTTCAATTCCTAAGTTGATTTTAAGCTGCCACTTGCAGGACCACTTACCACTTTAAAATCATGCAGCAAAGATATGAATACACCCCTTAGCACCCTTCCTTTGAATAATGCCGTGCAACGTGCCACAAAGAAGGGCTCCACTTGAAGTAGCAGATCATTATTTCTGATTGTTACATATGTATGGCAATAGCACAAACATGTTCTTTTAACCAACACGAGGTATTGGGTTAATTCCATCTTCCACACAAAGGCACAGGCAGTCCTTTGTCTAGTATGTGGATTTTGTCACTCCTGCCCTTCAGTAAGCAGCATCCATCTGTTAGTCTGGACTTCAAGCAGAGATTGTTCAAACAGGCATTTTAGAGTGCTAAATAACTCTGAAATAGAGGGTTCCATACCTGGCTGTTTCAACCTGTCCTCATATGACCTCCTAACCATGTAAACCCTCTTTGCAAACACAGACAAAATGTGAAATAGACATCCCCATCTCAAAATACAGAAAGTTTTGATGACATGCAAGGATTCAGATTAAGGAATTGCTGATGCTGCTTTCCATCAGTGTTTACACAGCACCCATTTGTCTCTGTTCACTCTCACAGAACAGACCACTTAAGCAAGGGTAAAAAAAAATGGACCAAAATCATACCTGTTGGAACTTTGTGGGGAACAACCTATAAAAACTGATTGCTCACCAGAATGAGTTTATTCAGGTTGGATTTTGGAATAAGAAGGATTAAGAACCCACGTAGTTTATTATTTTGCTAGAAAACTCTATAGGACAGTTAGAAAATAGAGCTGCAAGACCATTCCCATTGCTTCTGTTCATTCAACAGTTGAACAGTGTTACTCCTTCTGCACANGTATTAGGAAACAAGCAAGGCACCAGCATGAATCTGGATTGTCAGGGTGAATGATGAAGAAAGCACTCTCTTAATTTTCATGGGAAAAAAAACCCAGTGAAAAATAGAAAATTGAAATTAGGCTATACATATTTATCTCTGAACTGGCTGGTGGAGATTTTTTTTTTTTTTTAAATTGCAACATTTCATTTGGGATTTCATGTTATTTGGGTAATAAAGCCCATTGGAAGGACTGTAAATCTCACATTATCTTAATCAGTCAGTTATATAGTTACCATTTAAAAGGCTGTTTTCAGAAGTCATTCAGCAGTTACTAACAATAGTTATATAGTAAGTTGTGACAGAAACCTGCTCTTTTTAGGGGATTCCAGTTCTGTTTTTAAGTGTAAAGACACTTAGACATAAGAGGAAACTACAGAAGAATTTTGAGACAAAAAAAGTTACCCATACAAATATTTAAAGCAATGAGAGGATGATAATTTTAGAATATAGCACAGAGAGATCAATTAATCTCTCTAAGGTCACGCAGGTGAAGTGAAACAGCCAACAATTTTCTGCAGTCCTTCAATCCCAGGCTGCCTGAGACTTGTTAGTCTCTGTCTGAAAGTCAGTTTTAGCATTTTGCATCTTACCAAATTCTCATTTGTCCAATACTCTATAATTAGATTGACAGTGACAGCTGCAAACAAGAAATAGTGAAGTCTTACATATCCTTTTGCTCAGCTTCAAAACAACTTCGTGTAGGTCAATGGTCGTAGTGGCTGAGTGGCAGTGAGTATGACAGTTACATTGTCTCAGAGCAATTAAGTTACTTTTTAGATTATTTTTTTTAATGTTATATTTTGCAGAATTTAAGCAAGACTGGACTCATACAGTTATCCTGAACACCAAAGCTCATAATTTGAAATTTCTGTGATCATGATTTGTGTACTACTCGTTAGCAGAGAAGCAATCCATCTTTGCTTTACCATACTAGTGACAGGATATTAGAGCTCCTACTCAAGTGGGTATTTCTATCATCTTATTTTATAGCAGAACACATCCAGTGGGACTCCACTGCGGTTTACAGGTACATTGCAAAACATCTTTGGCAAGACACAAGCGCAAAGTCTGAAATAACACAGAAATGGCAACACAGCAGTATCTCAGAAGCGCAGTCTGAAATAGTATAGAAAGGGTAACAGTGTGACTGAAGTACATTAAAATTTACAGCTCAACCCTCTTTAGCACTTATATTCTGTGTTGCATTGCTGCTCCACAGACACCCAGGCAAGAAGGGGGAAGAGAAGACAACAGCAAGATGGAAATGCTAATAACCAGTATTATTAATATAATCTCTAGAAAAATCAGGCGAAATTCACCGAACCGTCAATCTAAAATAGCAAGCTCCATGAAGAAGATTCATGCTGGGTCAAAAGAAACCACATAAATAGTATCTTGAAGATAGTTTAGCTCTGCAAGGATATGCCTGAAAAGGCCCCACTGAGAAGCACTTCACAGCAAGATAATATTCTAGTACGAATTTTGTTAGTATTTAATCACTTAATTTAATTTAAGTGCTTTGAATAAAAGGAAAATAATGAAAAGGACTACTCTAAAATTATCAAAAGGAATATTTTACTGTTGTTTTAAGATAATCACAAGTGCAGCTAACACTTGTGAAAGGAAGCGTGTCTCTCAGGTATATGCTTCCTATCTTCTTTATTTAAAAAAAAATAACAGCACCAGTGTAAGTGCAACAAATTATTTGCCAAGAATGGCACCAAAGTAATTAAAATATACCAAAAATAATGTTATTAATTAAAATTTCATTTAGGACTCACAAACTTAATAAACAATAAATTAATCTTGCCATGCTCTCTTCTGGAGCAACTGAACACAGGAAATGCATTCCCAGCTTTCTCATGTACGAGCACAGCACTTCTGACTCATCTTTGGGTTGGAAATTTGAGTCCAGGTCTATAAATACTGATCCTCAGCATATACTTTGTGAAAGTAGAACTCCTAGAATTTCCTTTCCTCATAGGTCTGAATAATACTAGAAGTTGGGATGCAGCTATTAGTCAAGAATATATTATGTAATTAGAGTGCATATTTCTTTATTTTGTCTTCATGAGCTGTCTGCTTTTATCATCTAAAATTATACTGTTTATATTTTTCATGGGAAAGTTTACTATGTTTATTATAATATTCACAAAAGTGTCGCACTTCTTAGTGAACCAGAAAGAGCAATCTGTCAAGCAAAGAAACTGAGTTGTAGTGCTCATTTTAATAAATCAGTATGCAGAGATGGCTCAGTCACACAAAAAATATTTTTTATGCATCCTCAAAACACAGGAATATGTTGTTCAATTATGACAAAGAGGTATTTCCTGTAAAAACCTTTTTTTTGCCAAAAACCAGAAGTCACACTGGGAATTTACAAACGAAAAGCAGAGGGTAGTGCCGAGTCATTTTCTTATTGTACCTGCTGTTAAGGTATATTAATGTTAACCATTTCATGAAAAAGATGTTTGGTTGTAATTTCTTAAAAGGGAAAAAATGCTTCAAGGTTAAATTCTTGTGTGATCGTCAAATTAGCTACTAAGAATCATTATTTTGCTATTTATAGAGAATGGAGATTTGAAGACTGTTAAATTGCCTAGAATTTTCATCAGAGAAACAAGTCAGGGGAAAAAGTAAATCAAGCTTTTCCAGAAAAAAATTATAGCTGTGGTAAATATGCTTGTAAACTGACCATTTGAAAATTGTTTTCAAAGTTGATTTGTAAAAGGGTTTAGCACTTTTGTTTCCAATACACATAAAAACCAAATAAAAGGTAGAGTGATAAAGTTCGAAATCATACTGAACTGTGATTTTGGTTTATATGGTCTCATATATTAAAAAAACAATCAGAAAGTTCTCAAAGTACAGCCAAGGAGGTGCTTGTCTACCACTGGTAGCTGAATGTTATGGGAAAGTGAATGTTCTTCAGACAGGACCACTTAGCTTATTCTTTTCTACTGTCCTCTCCAGACTGCCCAACTCCACAGGCAATTCTGGTCTATTCAGGGAGTGGGGAAAATAATAACTTTTGCAGACATCCTGTGCCATTTCACTTTCTCTGAATTAAAGTGAAAGATCAGGAGCTACTCAACTGCATCAGAGCTTTTTACTGTTGAGAAAAGAAGATGTAAGAATGCTTTCAAAAGGAGAAGATATCCATACTAACAGAGTCATTTCAAGATAAAAGTGTTAATTTAAACATCTTTTCAGGTGAGAACTCAGGTCTGGAATTTCAAAGTTGATTGTGAGGTTGTCAAAGGCTAAGACAACCCAGAATTTTATTAGCTTTGCACATAGTTTGCTGCCTAACCAGAGACATACAAATTCTTACATGTTTTTGTAGTTATTGTATACCATTTTTATTCTGATGAGACATCACCAGACTGAGACATCAATGCACAGCTCTTTTGCTTTATTTGATAGATTTAATGACCTCCATCCACAAAAGAACCCAGAACGAGCCAGAACCAACACAAAGCATTCAAAATATTAATTTCTCTGTTCTTCAAAAATTATTTATCTTGAGTTTATTGCCCTCTTCTGCCAAAAGCACACAGCATGGAATTAATCAAAGTTCAATATACAGAAGAACTTCAGGACTGATCTTGCAGTATATTTCCCCAGCTCAAACCCATATTAGCATGTACAAACAACTCCAAGGGCTATTTTATTTCTTGGTAACTTTTTCTAAGTAAGTTTATGTCTGAAGACAGAATTTACCAAAGAATTGTGGACTGCTGTATCCTTAAAGAGAACATTTTTGCACTTGATAACAATAACTTGGGACCTGCTGTCACTATCAATACCCAACTGACTTTGTCAAGAAATCTCAACTACAGGTGAGGTTGTGTTCTCCAATTACAACTGTCATTCTGTCAGATACTGATTGACCAATAAGGAAATACTCCAGCACTAAGTGCACAGTTTATCCAAAATTACCATAACATATAGATGTCATATCCTGATGACCACCTATGAAAAAGAGGTGTATGTTGGTTTATATACCTACCCTGCTGAAGAAACACAGGGTTCAGCTGACAGCTTTCTATACGCTTTTTTCTTCTGCAGAGTTTATTCTTAATTATTTTCACCTGCATTAAAGGAGTAGATTAGCTCACAACAAGGTGAAGAAATAAATATCTTCTCCTGTATCACCGTGATTATTGTATAGTTTGGAGAGTGAGATTTAATCTTTATCAAGCGTTATTATTAATAAGCTTTCTGCAAATTGTCACGCTTCTGCATAGGATATCTCAATATGAGATGAGATCTTGTTTAAGATTCCTCCAGGGCTTCCCCCTTAGTGTAAATGGCCATAAATAGAGAGTTTTTCCAAATGTGGAGATTTTTCAATTTAAAGAAGAACCTTTTTGAGAGAAGTCCCTATTATTTCACGCTCTTTAGAAACAGACAGTTGCTTTACAGAGGAATCATAATCAAAACTAGCTAATGACAGTTGTCCAAAGGTCCAAAATGTACTAAAAATGCAGCACTGTCAGTAAAGAGTAACGCACTCAAAATTCTTGACCCCTCTTGTACAGTCAGCAGAGCAACACTGATTACTAGTACTCCTGCTCATTAAGTTCAATTCCAATGCTTATGGAAGACAGTGAACAAATTTTAAAAAGCCTTTGAAAGGGAGAAACAAAAAAAAAAAAATCCATTCTTCTTACTTTTATGGGACAAAGAGAATCAACCTTGAAAGGTGTATCAGGCCAACATGAAGGAATCATTAGATAAGTTATCATTATTTGATACCCATGTTGTGATCAGCCCTCAATAGGAAAAAAAGAATTGCAAGCTATTAACTGTTTTACTATTCACAAGAGCCTTTAAGCAAGAACCCCACTATTCGAGCAAGTCAAGCGCACCTTTCATGAAGAAAAGAAAATATGTATGATACAAGCATGCTGCTACACTACTGTAAATTCACTTAACCAAGAAAATCCTTAGTTGTCCGTAGTTGCTTTGTTTATGGAACAGTTATATAGGCTGTAACAGAAAAAAAAGACACAAATCTCCAAACATAAAGAACTTTTCCTTGCTGAGATTTAAAAAAGAAAAAAGCTTAAATATTCATTTCAATATCATTACAGAGTACTGTAAGTACCGACCCAAGACTCAAAATGTATGAATATGGCAATTTCTCCCAAATCCTATAGGTATTCACCAAGGCTCAAACCTGCAAGGTACAAGCAAATAGCTATATACTCTATTAGTTAACTCAGCGAGGCTGTAACACCCTTCAAGACCTTCAAATTTGATTCATCTAGTGTAATCATCAGAAAAGTATCTCCACCTTCCTTGTCAGTGTTTGATGATTTTATACAGAAATAGTATCATAAATTGTTTTTTTACCTCCACAGGGAGAGGCAGTTTCATTAAACCAAATCCTCAGTCTTTTATTGCCCACCTAAAAATACCACACCCCTCAATAGTGGTGTGGTTAGCCTAGCATTTTTTTACTTTTTATTTACTTGATAAAACTACTCATTTGTTAAAACAGTGCAAGAAATGAAGCATAGACACATATATTTCAGACAGTAGACCACATGAAAAGCTGGATATAATTTAAAAGCAATAAATCTGTTTACAGTTTAGCTCAGAGTGATTTTTGCAAGCAATGCAAAATCAAAACTGCATTTCTTTTGCAAGCTGCATATTATAAACTGCAGTGCAATGCAAAAATACAAGGAAAAACATCATCTTTCATCAGTATATGCACTTTCGTTAGGCTTCCTTACATCATCTTTCTTTCCAGGCGACGTGTTTTCCATTTGACTTTGAATATGCAACAGGAGCAGGTTAGAGTTTAACATGTTCGTGTCAGCTGTCCCGTACCACATTTTCCCTTACATAGAGGCCTGTCTTCTATGTAAACCAACTGTTTCTTGTCTAACAACAAAATTATAGTGACGGTTATCTTCTGTAGGTATCTTAAGATATTAAAAGAAACCAGAAAACAGTTTTCAACATAGCTTGAGCAGCACTTAAATACAGAAGCACTTAGCCACAACAAAAATTAGCTAATTATGTCTCTCATTAAACTTTTTGCCAGCAAGCAATTTTCATAGAGTGACACTTCAGACAGTCTGTAATTACATCATGAGTATTGTCCAGAAATGCTTATCTTTAAAATTTTATTGCCCTAGAGATTAGGAAGAGATGCAGTTGGGACGCTGACTATTTCAGAGGCTTTATCAGAAGTGTGGATTTGTAAAAAAAAATAAAAAATCACACCATTATAAGAACAAAAGAGATTCCATAGATATCAAAAAGTCTCACAAATTCAGAATACTCCCAGTGGAGAAAATAAAATAGCAAGCATATTTGTACACCTCAGTTTCAAGGGATTTGAGCAGCCACAAAGGATGGGGAGACTCCAGTTCAAATAGGATGCTACCACACCCCACATTTCTCAGAATCACTGTGATCACTAGGATTTTGGCTTCATGAAGTAATGACATTCAGTCATGCTCTCTGATAGACAAAATCTATATCATGACACAAAAAGATAGTTTCTTTCAGTTATCATGCTTTCTCATTTAGTGTAGTCTTCCAAAGGCTACTCGCACAGATAACATTTATTAGGTGGCATTTTACTCACATAATAGTTAACATAAGTTCTTAAATGTGCATGAGACTGCGGAGAGTGAGGGCCTTGCCATATTGTAATAACTGGGATCCTACAAATTTTTATACTGTTTGGACAGGAAACACATGAATTTATGATTCTGCCAAATAAAACTTCCAAAAGAGTTACTTTACTGGCATCATCTGGCATGGTACCTACTTGCTCCTCTCCTAAAGATTATCTTGAGGCAATTCATGTCAAGTTAAAGCCATTGAAAAGTGACAGCAGTAATACAGTTTTGTTGCGTGACCCATGGGGCTGCTGCTCCCAACCTGTCAGAGCCAGCTCATCTCCTGGTTTGACCAGCTTCGCACAGCCCCCCTGTGCTGTACACTGCTTGAAGCCAGCCAGAATGTTCAGGTTTGGCTGGAACATTAAAAATGGATAATGATTTAGTTTCACAGGAAGGTTTCTAGGCTGCTCCTGGCAGATGGACCAGCTGCAACGGCACCAAAAGTCTGACCTCCTGCCCAGAGAGTGCTGCCACACAGCTGTTTGCAGAGAAGATGCTCGCTTTTCTGTTCCAGTGCAGGAGAAAATGAGATGTCACACTTTGTCACAATACACTTGCCAGTCTCCAGGCAGATATGCTGATTGTGGATTTAAATTCTTGTGGAAGCCATCTCAAAGATCCACAGCATCCATCTCACCCAGAACAACCAACTTAAAAAACAGAATTTGCTAGGAAAGACAAGAGAAAATGGATGGATATACATGGTTACTTGGAATTCTTCTGTCTAAGGGGCACAACCAGCACTGTTCTGCTGTCAGAGCCCTCTCCAACACTCTGTTTTGTTTTATCATATCTGCATTCCTAAAGAGCAAACCCGTTACAGAACTTTATAAAAATAAATTTCACATTTTACGACCCAAATCAAGACACCTGCAGCCTTGTAATTTCATTAATTCTATTCAACTTAGCCTAAAATTTAGTCTTTGAAAAACAAAACTAACTGCCATCACATTTCTTGACATCTATGGCCAATTGTTATGCATGACAGAAGTCAAGATACTGCATAAGAATATGCAATGTTGTCATGCTGTTTTATGAGATCAAAACACAGTAGGCTGATAAACTGCAAAGCCAGAGGCAAAATAGTCTGTCCCATCAGGAAATGGGATTATTGCCCCATAAGAGCTGCATAATGGTATTACTTTTGCTCTTGTACTGCAAACATTTAAGATGAGGTTAAATTAAATTTTTTTCACAGTTAAAATTCTTTGTACTATTTTTCTTCAATTTTTTTTTCAGATGTTTTTACAAATGTTCAGTAAATGGGCAACTAAGCTTACAAAAGGGCAATGAAGAAGGCTGGCTGTTGCAAAAATTATCTCAGTGTCTGGGTTTACACTATTCTAACATATATTATGAACTGTGCTCAAGAAATACCCTGAAAACAAATTGCATATACCTTTATTAATAAAATACTCTTTAGTAGGGAGCCAAGAGTTCTCCTCATTTCTGCAGAAAAGCTAAAACTTTACCTACATTTTATACCTTATTAATCCCTCATAACTGGATTTGTTTATAGGCACACAACCTTGCACATAAAAATCAGACCCATACATTCTTACAGTGAACCAGAGAACTTGGTTCTTATTCTCCAATGGTATTAAACATATTACGCTGGAAATTGTGACAGCATTTTCCTTTGTACAGTCTATACATGTTTATTGCATTTATCCATCTTCCAGATTTTGTTAATAATTACTACTCACTGTGGTTATTGCACAATCAGAAGAAACAGTTGGATCAACAATGTGCAGACTCTAGTAAACCAGTGAACCAGTGAAGTTTTCTAAGGGTATAGCTACATTATTAACTGGCGTGGTACAAGGAGCAAAGGAGCAGTACGCAACCTATACCTCCACACTGCATCTCTGCTGACAGGGAAATCACAGAATGACTGATGTTGGAAGGGAACTCTGGAAGTCACCTGGTCCAACCCTCCTGCTCAAGCAGCACCACCTAGAGTTGGTGGCCCAGGAACATGGCCAGGTGGCTTCTCAGTATCTCCAGGGAGGGAGACTCCACAACCTCCCTGGGAAACCTGTGACAGTGCTCGGTCACCCTTACAGTGAAAAAGTGTTTGCTGATGTTCAGAGGGAACCTCCTGTATTTCATTTTGTGCCCATTGCCTCTGGTCCTGTCACTGGGCACCGCTGAAAAGAGCCTCTTTACACCCCCCCTTCAAGTATTTATACACCTTGATAAGATCCACCCTATGCCACTGAGCCTTCTCTTCTCCAGGCTGAACAGTCCCAGCTCTCTCAGCCTTTCCTCACAGGAGAGATGCTCCACTCCCTTCATCGTCTTTGTGACCCTTTGCTGGACTCTCTTCCAGTACGTCCATATCTCTCTTGTACTTGGGACCCCAGAACTGGACACAGTGCTCCAGGTGTGGCCTCACCAGTGCTGAGTAGAGGGGAAGGATCAGCTCCCTCGGCCTGCTGGCAATGTTTTGCCTAATGTGGCCCAAGATATCATTAGCCTTCTTTGCTGCAAGGGCATGTTGTTTGCTTACAGTCAGCTTGGTGTCCACCAGGACCCCCAGGTCCTTTTCTGACAAGATGCTTTCAAGCTGGGTGTCCCCCATCATATCTTGGTATATCATGCTAAATCGCTGGTCCTAACACTGTATTGGTGCATAAATTGCTGGTCCTTGGCAGGTACCACGGTGGCCTCAGCAGCACACTGCTGGAGGGCCCTCTGTCCACACTGAACATGGGCAGTTATAGATATGCCATGAAGCACTTCAATCTTGGTTCCAGCAGGAGGGAAACTACTGAAAGTGCAGGAGTGACGAGGTCAAGGGCATAATACAAGCCTCTAGGTAAAGATGCAAGGCAAAATCACAACAGAAAACGGCTCTTCAGCACAGTAAGTCATTAATGGAGATGCACTACAAGTATCACAGCTACTACAGAAGTTACAGATTTATTCCTGAATTTGACTCAGCAGTGATACCAGCGCTATCACAGTTGCCTGTGTTCATTAGATGTGATTCAGTGCATCAAAATTACAGTACAAAACAAGTTTAGTGTTCCAGCTTTCTTAAAAAAAAGTTCTTTTCCCATTTCCTCCTTTTCCCATGGGTCTGTGTAGCAATTCAAAGAAAAAAGTTGAAGCTGTGATTGAGTTTGTACTACCGTTTGGTTTCCACCTGAGAAAGTCTGATGACAGCAGTTCATTTCCAATTGCTGAATAGCATTTTCTTGAGAAAGAGAAAAAAGTTTTGACCAAGAAAGTTTAGCATGAACACTAAATATGTAGCTTAACAATTGGAATAGAATCTTCCATTAGTTTTAGACTGATGTAATTTCAGGGAATTCAGAGCAGACCAGAGTGAAAATAACACTTGAAACTGGTGTAAAGTGATATCCTTTGCCATCCAGTCATCATCACTTCTTCAAAAAGTTGTACATGAACAACACATTTTTGTGTTCTATATTACATTTGAAAGTCCTCTGTACATAGACCTGCTTTTGACACATGTCATCTCTTAGTCAGCTGAGATGATGATTGACAGGAACAGAGATGGCAATTCTCCTTTGCACGCAGAAACAGTACTGTGCTGAAATGACAATCATTTGGAAAAAAAAAAAGGTTTTGTATCTGCAAAAGAATCAAAAAAACACAAAGAAAGAGAATTTAAAAATTTGAGCTCGTATTCTTCTTTCTCTAGAATGCAATTTGATTATATCCCTGCCTTTCACATCAGGAACAAAGAAACAAAAAAAATGCCCGAAATTCTACAAAGAAATCATAATGCCTTGCATAGTTCTGAAAATACTGGAGAGGTACAGTGTTCCAAAATATTATGCAATAACAGGTAATTATAATTAGTAAACTAGTGCATCCTTGTGCACAAGTTCAGAAACTTTCACTTCAGCAATATATTACAAAAAAGGAAATTAATTTTAAAAACCGACATTAAAAAAATCAATTGCCTAATTTCAAAAGAATTATTTTACCCTAGAAATTGAAGTGAAGGCATGAGCTAGCTGGCCATCATGAGATATTGCAGAACTCACAGCAATTCCAATAGAGAAAGAATTTCAGAGTCCACCGCATTCCTGTTTTTATGTTATAGACATCACCAGCATCATGCCGTTATAACCTCACTAGCAATTTCCAGCTGTGTCATATGCATTTTCAGAATATGTTTGCAAACAACGCCACAGTCACCTCCATATTCCCCTCTGAATTTTTAGTCAAGATCTGAAAACTTCCCCTTCACTCTTCTATACTTTCTCCTGTCCCACCCGGCTCCCCCAAGCCTCTCTCCCATGAAATGTATACATTGCTTTCTCTTCTGGCTAGCACTTAAATACGAGGACAACGTACACTAGATAGATAGCCTAAGACTTGAGGACTCCCTATATATCAGAGAAATACAAAGAAAGGTAGGATTTTATGTCTTTGTAATACAGGATTTAGACAGCATCCCTGAAGTCTCACAAAAACAACTCCTCTTTTATCAGGAAGATGTTAATGGGTTTGCTCATATATTCCTAGCACAACTCTTAATGATGTTCTACACTTCAATTTGTTCTTTTAGTATTACTCTCACTGCTTACCTAAAACAGCTCATTATTGTATTCCTAAATAATGACCTAATCAACACACTTTCTTAAATAAAGCTTTCCTTGGTAGCATAAAGGCAAGCCTTTCTTGCTAATGTGTTACCCTGTTACCACACACTAATCTAGAGAGCCACCTGCATTCCTTTAAGCTGTTTTGCTATAGTTTTCACACTGTAAAGTCAGAATGAATACATCTGGATTTTTATCATAGTGCATTAATATAATTTCAGGCTATCTTCTTATTTTCTTCCAATAATCTCAGAGGAAGAGAAAGCAGTGCCTTTAGGGTTCAAGGAGACCTGGGTTTTCTTTCCTTCCTAATTTACTCCCTGATGAAGATGATAGGTACTTTAAGCTTCGATTTCTTTAACAAAAAGTTATTTGACCAAAATTTTACATACAGTCAACTTAACACCTTGTCCAGTTATTTTGTGTTTTGGTAAAAAACATGTATTAAATATATTTCCATTCACATTTAAATTTTGCCAATATTCTAAACAATGTGAATAATGAAATTCCATATCTGCATTTTATTCAAATTAAGTTGTAGCAGCTAATTTTAAGGAATCTGTTAAGGAGTCCTATTTTAGGAATCTGCAAAGCAGCAGAAAGGACTCATACTGAGAAAGGCTCATTTGTCTATTATGAAAATCTTATTTTGTAAGGACTATAAAAACACCTTTATGAGGTTTCCATGTTCAAAATACCTAAGCACAAAGTAGTTGTCATTTAAGTTGACCCTCAGGTTTATCACGTATCATAGCCCTTTTTCATTTCACTTTCATAAAATTCTTGTCAAAAGGACCATTTGCTATGGCATTAAATGCAAGAGAATGCCAAGATGGCATTCTAAGAAGATGACTTGATTCACCATGGCTTTCAGGCCGTGTGGTCCTCATTTTCCAAACTACTGTATGCTGCATGTGCAAAGTTCAATGTATGAGGAAATTGCAAGAAATAGATATAGATTCCAAAAAAAGAAACTGGATATGACAAACTGAAAAATAAATATTGACATTTTTAACTTGTTATAAGGTGGTGCAAAATAACAAAATTATAAACAATAATGGCTCCAAATACTTTTTCTTAAAGCCTGAACAATCTAAGGAATATAATTATATGATGCTTAGTCTTGTCAAAAAGTTTTAGATTCAAAAACCCAAATTTGTTTTACAAAGAATTAGAGTGAAGTTCAGGCATAACATATCATCTGACAATTACTATGATTCTTTAATCTGTCTTGTGACTGCAAGTTTCCTAGAGTTAGATGCTGTAAAAACATAAAACAAGATGGTTCCTGACTTAAACGGCTCAAGATGAAATGCAATAGGCAGCCCTGTTTCCTTTTGTTCTCATAGAAAAAGTGCTAGGAGAGCTAGATCAAACTGTTCTTTATCAAAACTCCTTGGAGAAAAATGCCAGTAGGCTTGGGTGAAGACATAGATACCCAGACATTTCTACTATATTTTGAATCAACTGAAAATTACTAGTTATGTATGGACTTTAATTTTTGCATATCTGTAACCTTATCAGTATTGCTCAACCAAGTCATAAAAATACTTATTTGCTACGCAGTGCTAGTGTAGACTAAGAGGATTATAGGATTTACTTGAAGACACCTTCATGATCTACCCCACCGTCCTCTAAAAATTCTTCTCCCTGAGAAAGATAATATCAAATTCAATCTATGTGTATGGCCTGATCTTGTTCCTACTGAAGTCAACAGTAATGTTACCCACGCTAAACAATCATATTGAAAGAAAGATGGGTATTTGAGGACTATGGTATCATTCTATGCAAATATGGGTGGTGCAGAGTTGTAACAGATGTGAACTTTTGAGCTAAACGAACATTGGTGGTGGTCCTCATGTTTCTCCACTGTGAGAACATGATGCCAGCTATGAGACAAAAGGTACTTGGTTTTTGCAATAGATCTAGTCAAAATTTCTACAACACTTATAGGCATTAGTATTCACTGCAGATCAGGCAAAACCAATACTTTAACTAGCTCTGCCAGATTTAATACTTTATACCACTGCTGTCACATACAGTAACTGAGTATCTGAGTACAACCAATACCTTATGAGTTTGAGCTATTTCTGATTAAAGAAAAATCTTCCACTGAATTTCTCCTGCACAGACTGATAACAATTTAAACTCTGCTCTCCTGCTCTCCTGCTTTTTCCTTTTTTTTTCTACATTCATACATTTAGTTTGAAACTATTCAAAGATAAAGTTACAAAACTAGGTATAATAATTTGAAAATTGCAGAAGGCAGAAAAATGAAGAAAAATGTCCAACCAGGAAAATGAGAAAAAGGAACACATTTTTCCTAACCCCAAGTGATATTTTAAGACCTTTTTCCCATAATAACCAACAGACCTGAGAATACTGCATGTTATTTACGCTACCTGATGCTTCTCATTATAACACCCAATTTCAATATTTAATGTTTGGGAGTGTAGGGTCAACTTAGACTGAAATTTCTACATCAAGCATCTCTCTGAGACCATTTTTCAACCAGAGTAGTTTTCTTCAAAGAGTGAGGCTGTGATAAAGTTTGATGCTTCATGACAAGTTAAAAAAAAACCCTGCTGATCCTTTCAGTGGATGACTGATACTTCTGCCCTTTGCTGTAGAGATGTAAATTTTGATAAGGATGTCCTTTGAGAAGGATGGTTTTGTGTCACCGAGTCCATCAAGTCTTTCAGGAATGTAACACCAGGTTAATGCTCTGCTCAACTATTCATAGCTGGCATGCCAGGCCTGGACCTAAGCAGCACTTTTCCTCCTATTATACTTTTGAACTTCTATGGCATACCATACACCCAGAAAACTTCTGAGATCAAGGATGTCATCATCAGCACAGTCATCATCAAAAGGGAGAGAAACTAGGACAAGAGAAACAAAGCAGGACTGATGGCTGGTAGGTGCAGTGTATGGAAGCTGAAACAGGTACAATGCATTATCAGAGTAGTGGACAGACAGAAAGGTGAACAGGGATGCATCTGTCCCATTTCAAGGCTGGAGTAACAGGCCAAAGAGACCGACATCAGAAAGTGGGGACACAAGAAGCTCAGAGAGCCATCTGGGAACTAGTAATGCCACATAACAAAACCAGAGCAAATAAGAACTCCCTTGGGCCAGGAACAGAGTATTTCATATGACACTGGATGTAAGAAATTTAAGGGGTCTAGATTGGAAGAGAAAGACAAGACTAAACAGATCAAAGTAAAGTACTTCTGTCCCAGTGTAGTACATGGCCTGCAAGAAAGTGTCCCTTTCAAGAAATGTCATCAAAACCCATGGTGATCTCATTTACCTCTAACACGGGTCCATGTCAAAACTGTTTTCATTAGCTCAACTTACTGAGACCTGTGAGAGGTCTGAAGTATTAGACCTTACTCTTATATGATGCCATATGATACAACTTCTGAGGCTGGAAGGCAGGTGGAAGAGTTTTCTTCTAAGGCTAGGAAAGATCAGATTTAATATAACCTCCTCACTCTTAATTCACCTCCTTTTCTAGGTATTTTGACTCATACTACCTTGAGAAACTCTTTTTCCTTCTCTGCCACAATGATCTCCTCAAGACTTCTGCTGAGAAAAAAAAAAAAAGGACTGTAATGCCTACAGAAATGCCTACTCTCTTTGTACGTGTGATAAGGCATTATCTTGTAATTTACTTTCTTCCAGTCTAAACTACTTATCTCCCCCCAGGTGGTTAGTCTAACTGTCTTTACAGCCATGTTAATCTCTTCCAGCTCCACAGTCACTCCCTCTCTCTCTAGGGGAAGAAGAAGCTGGGCTGCTTCTCTGTCTCTCATTTTGCTAATGCATGACTTTTTAAGAAGGCATCAACATGTAGTGGAACTGACTCGAATGAGGCAGAGTTGATAAAAATGCCAAAAAATTATAGTGAGCATGCATTTCAGACACAGAGGCTCCAATCCAGACTTGTGATCTGCTTGAGAGAATTTTGGGGGGAGAGCATTAGATTAATAACATGAGAGAATGGTAGAAAGGGACCAACTGAAGTTCAAACGTGAAATGGTAAGAACGCAGTGAGCAAGGTGGCAATGAACAAGGAGGGAAAAGAAATGCATAGCGGTAACAGGAGTCTGAGTAGTAAGTAGAAAAAAGTATCACTGATGATAAATACCTTTTAAGTGTCATTATTGAAAATGTGAAAGATTATCTACATAACGAGAATGCTAAAAATCACTAGCTGCAAATTATGGGAGAATGCCGAAAAGAAGTGAAAAAAGGAATCACTCTGAATTTGAGACATCGCTACCTACTTTAGAGATAGCTGCCCCTCAGATCTTCACTGAATACAGGTGAAAATGCTAATAATAAAGGGCAGGAGAAAGAAAGCTGCCTGTAATACATGGGAAATCATTGCATTATCATGGGAGAGCTCAATTTAGCAGGTAATCAGGAAGTCTTGCCAAGTCAGAGATAAAATATGCAACTTACCCCACCAAAATAGGTATTTTCTGAACATTAATGGTACGTTATGCAACACAAAGTACCTACTTTAGATTTTTACCAGAAAGGAGTTGTCCAGTGGCCTGAGTATGTTTATTGTGTGAAGCCAGTGATCATGACCTCATGTTCAATATGAGGAAAATTGAAGAAAAGTCTTTATCAGCACATTTAGGAACCATGATTCTAAAAGTTGGTAATCCCAAAGCACAGGGAATGTAGTAGTGAAACAGGTGATGAAGAAAAATATTGATAGAAAACTGTTACAGATAATCAGGAATTCTTTAAGAAGAATAGCCCGGTAATTGTGAGTCTATGTACAACTCCAGCAAGAAGCTCATACTAGTTAAGAAAGGAGACAACCCTAATAGGGCCTTTTGTGCTCATCCTCATATTAAGAGGGATAGGGAGCAGCTATGGGTAGTTATCATCTGTTAGCAACAGATGATCTGTCTTAACACAATTCCGTACTAGTTATCAGGCGTGAGGGAGTTCATTCTGTTTAAAAAACAAAATAAAACTATTGAAAATTAATTAAGGTCTTCGCTGTCTTAATCTAGAATCTGGAACCTGCAACAGGGCAGGAAATAACACTGTATTTTCTAGGTAGTTGATATTATCACCCAACTGAAATTGGTATTCAAGTATTCCTTTAAGCACCTCTGAATGTTCCTTTTAGTAATACATCAGAAGTCTGCATTGGAGCTTGTAACTCCAGTAATGGGAGTAACATGTTAATAAGTTAACAACTACTAGAGGAAAAAGCTTCCAGACAAAGGAAAGGGAGGGCAACCTTTCTGTCAGGCTGCTAAAGTTAACAGTAACTACTGTGTACCAAAGGCCTTCAATGTAACACAAATTCATGCTTGGAAGCAGAGAAACCGCAATAAGGCATCCAAAAGAACAGCCCAGAAGAAAAAGAATAATTACAGCTTTTGACAACTGTGTAAATATTGCACAGTGTGTAAAGTCAAGCTTCATATGCCAGATTACAAAAAACAAAACAAAACAAACCCAAAAACTAGAAAGTAAAACACCACAGAGCCAACTTCTTTCCAGCGAGACCGCTGACGTCGGTGAAAGGAGAGGGATCCCATGGAAAAGAAATGTTAATCTTCAAATTGCCTTAACAGTTGGATCCAGTAGTAAAGAATTTACGGTTACTTACAGCTTATTTGAAAATTCAGAATTCCTCTGAAAACATCATAACAGGAAAAGGTCAGCACAAGAAAACTGTTTAGAATACAGCAAAAAGAAAACACCCAGTTAAAAGTCCATTTGGTATCTCCAGATCTCCCTAACTTTGTGACCTCTTTCCCCTCACAATACACTGTAAGGCCGGATCGCCAAGAACAACCTCTTCAAAGCATAAGAACAGCCATTTTGATGGGCATCGAGTTGAGCAAATGTAGCTGAAGGACAATGTGGATGGCCAGGGAACAAACACCTGACTGAGGTCAAATGAAAAAAAAGGAAGTATGCAGAGGCAGAACCTGGGACAGACCACCCAAAAGAAATACAGTAACACTGCCCAATCTTGCAGTGATGGAGCTAGGAAAGCCGAAGCTCAGCTGGACCTGAATCCCTCTGTGGGCTGCAAGGGATGTGAAAGGCAGCAGAAAGGTTTCAGTAAGTCCATTGGTGGCAAAAGGAAGGCAAAAGTAAACGTGGACCCTGCTCCACATTACTACTGCTCAGTGAGACCGTGGATCTAGTGACAGAGATGTTGAAAAAGCCAAGATACTCACTGCTTTTAGACTCAGTTTTTATTGATACAGTCCCAGTGGCAGAGCTTCTGGGATGGAGTTATCACACACAGGAGAAAGATTAAGTTAGGAAGCAAGCATACGAGCTGGACAGAAACAAGTCCGTGACCAGGACACCACATGGGATGCACCCAAAGGTCCTGAGGGAGCTGCAAGGCCACTCTCTATCATCTTTGAAAGTTCATGGTGACCAGGGGAGGCTCGTGGGGACTGAAAAAAGGCACACTTAATTTCAAGGTGTTCAAGAGAGTATCCTGAGGACTACATGCCAGCCAGTCTTCCCTCATTTCCTGGGAAGGCAATGAAGGAAATCCCCCTGGATGGAGGCACACAAATGACCAAAGAAAAAAAAAAATTATTTCCCTTAACACCTTGACAATAGCAAGGCTTTTGACCTACCCTCCCACAGGATTTTATAGCAAACTGGTGGAATATGGATTGAATAAGTAGGGTCTGGTGGGTGAAAAGCTGGATGCACTGCCAGGCTCAAAGTGTTCTCATCAGCAGTGCAAGGGATTCAGTCACAGAATGATTGATGTTGGAAGGGAACTCTGGAAGTCACCTGGTCCAACCCTCCTGCTCAAGCAGCACCACCTAGAGTTGGTGGCCCAGGAACATGGCCAGGTGGCTTCTCAGTATCTCCAGGGAGGGAGACTCCACAACCTCCCTGGGAAACCTGTGACAGTGCTCGGTCACCCTTACAGTGAAAAAGTGTTTGCTGATGTTCAGAGGGAACCTCCTGTATTTCATTTTGTGCCCATTGCCTCTGGTCCTGTCACTGGGCACCGCTGAAAAGAGCCTCTTTACACCCCCCCTTCAAGTATTTATACACCTTGATAAGATCCACCCTATGCCACTGAGCCTTCTCTTCTCCAGGCTGAACAGTCCCAGCTCTCTCAGCCTTTCCTCACAGGAGAGATGCTCCACTCCCTTCATCGTCTTTGTGACCCTTTGCTGGACTCTCTTCCAGTACGTCCATATCTCTCTTGTACTTGGGACCCCAGAACTGGACACAGTGCTCCAGGTGTGGCCTCACCAGTGCTGAGTAGAGGGGAAGGATCAGCTCCCTCGGCCTGCTGGCAATGTTTTGCCTAATGTGGCCCAGGATACCATTAGCTTTCTTGGCTGTAAGTGCACATTGTCGGCTTACAGTCAGCTTGGTGTCCACCAGGACCCCCAGGTCCCTTTCTGCCAAGCTGCTTTCAAGCTTTCCCATAATGCAGAGGTCAACAGTATAAATGGCAGACAGAGTTAATAGTAAATGTACACCCCTTAAAAGTATTTCTATAGATCACAATAATACAAATTATTCACTTTTAGTTATAGTCTCACGTACAATATAGCTCACAGTGAGGAAGGAAGAGATTACACAGTCAGAATAGAGTTTGACCAGGAGTTATACAAAGGATTTTTCCCTTTTAAGCTTGTTAAAAACAGGAGTAAAATGACTATGCAAAACTGTAAGAGTCAACTATTTCAATTCTGAAATAGTGCTAGACTGCATCATTGTCTTATTATCCTTTAAGAAGACAAATTGCCTGGCCAAGACTGCATCTTCTAAGTCATGAACCTTTGGGGTGGACTTTCTCTCCAGTGCATAAAAAAAAGCAGTGAACTGAGTCTCACGACAAGAGAGGATGTCCCAACATTGCATTTTGACTGAGGGCACAACAGCCAACATGGCAGGTAGAGAGAATTTGTCTTTGCCTTCTCTCTATTGACTGCATAGGAAGGCAGATCTGGCAGCTCATGGGGAATAAGCAATAAGGACTACCCATCATTCTCTTGATAGCAGAAATCAGTAATCACCTATCTACCTGCAGCAACACAGTAAATAGAACACGGTCCTGCAACTTAAGTAAACAGGAAACATTGGCATCTTTTAAATACTTGAGGATTAGGAACATTTCAAAGCAAAGTGGTGCTACAGCATGCTTAAGTGCTATTGAAAGTTCAATAGGGACTTTAGAAGTTCAAAACTGAACTTCTGTTAGGAGCTACATAGTATGAAATATCCCTTCTGCTGGATAAAAAACAGGGAAAAGGGAAAGACAAGTCCGTGGGAAACATAAAAAAATGTATTTTCGGGCTGTCTGATAAGCTTAAATGAGCCAGACTTTCAGATATGTTGGGTATCTGTTCTGAAACATAACCACATTTCTATAGTGCAGTTAAAAAAGAGGAAAAGGAGAGAGATAATTGGGGTTACTAGTTTGTTTTCACCTTGGCTACAGTTTCTAGATCCATAACCTTAAATCTAAAGTAAAAAGCCAAGCATATCTATTTGGATGTATGGAGCAAAGGGCAGTATCTGAAAGCAGAGACACAATCTTGACTCATCCATGGATAAAGCTGTTTCTACTCTGATTTTTACTATATCCAGGCTTGCATTTAATCTTGACCCTAATTACTGGGTGATAGTGATTTTTTTTTGGGCACTTCCAAGAAGCTCTTTAAGCAACTGCCAAAATTAAATATTTGTGTTTTTTTATTCTCTCCACAATTAACAGCACGTAAAATTTTTTCTCCTTTCATACTGTGCTTCTGAGAAAGCTGTATGCCCCTTCTCTTCGCTTTCCCCTTTCGATATGTAAGAAAATAGTTTTTCTTAGACACAACTCCTGAAATTTGGAGCTGGTGATAAATTTTACACACATGAAGCTACAAAAAAATCCCTTGTGTTGGTATTAAATGCAAAAGAAAATGACACCAAGACAGCTGTTAGTATATTTGATTTGTTTGTAACTAAGGAAAAAGTGTTTTGTTCTTATAACTCAATTCAGCTACATAGATCTATCCAATTTAATGCTGCAACTAGTCAGAGCAATCATAGTTGTTATTATAAACTTCATTTGTGCAGTAGACCAGCCTTTGCACGTACAATGTGCCAGAGACTAATTCCACTTTCCACCCACCTAAAAGGAAGAATAGGTTACACATACTTCCAAATGCTTGCTAGGACTGAGTGTATTTTATAGGTGGATATATTTTGTAGGAATATTTTAAATGCCAAGGTGGTAAGGAACAGCATGTCTGCGCATGGGAAACATTTCTCCAGATTTTTACTAACCGGATTAGAAGTCTGACTCCATCACTCTAAGGCTGCCATCAGAGACGTTCAAAATCCAGTATTTCTACTGACAAGAGAACTTTGTTTTAAACTTTAGCTTAAAAGCACAAGTTCATTCATGGAAGATATAAGTAGAATCTGAAGTCTATCTTTGTCTTCCAGAAAGTTTCTGTGTTATAATGTTGGTAATACAGGTCTTCCTTTCCAAATATTATTTTTTCTTCTTGCAAGTAATTGGTAAGCCATGCAAGCCTGATGGAAAAATACCACAGAAATGTGTACAAATATGACATGTATAATAATGGTCTCATGATGTCCCACTGTGTCAACAAGTAGGTGATGTACTTGGTCTTTTCTTTTAAAGAGACCAGGAGGTGCTGACAAGGTATTATGTGTCACAGCAATAATTAATTACAGAATAGAAATTAATAATGAGATATGTTAAAAAAAAAAAAAAAAAAAAAATCCAAACCATGGGGTATAATACTCTGGAAATTAGGCACACCAAGAAAAAAAGTCTGCTTTGACATTTAAGGACTAATGGCTTTGCAAGCTCTAAAACTTCTAGGGTTTACAGTTCTCTTAATTAAAATCACTCTGTCACCTGCAGCGCTCCTCAGGGAGCTGAGGCCATCCGAACAACTACAAGTAAATTTACAGGACAGAGACGGCACATTAAAAAAATTGGGAATTTGGGAATTTCAATCACACACGCATTTTCAAAGCTCTTATCTTAAAAATATTCCCATACCAGGTGCCGCTGCCCAGGTGCCGGCAGGGGGGTCCTGCTGCCTCTGGGAGAGGGAGAGAGAGAGGGAAAGAGGGAGAGGGATCAGGGAGGGGAGAGAGGGACAGGGAGAGGGGTAAGGGGAAGTGGAGAGGGGGGGAGAAGCGGAGAGGCCGGGCTGCCCCGAGCCGGACACAGCGTCTCCAGCGGCCCCAGCGCCGGGCAGGGCTGAGCCCCTCAGCCACGGGCGGGCGCCTCGGGGAAAGCGCCGCCCAGCGAGGGCGGAACGCTGCCCGGCGGTGAGGGGCGAGGGGAAAAGTGTGAGGAACGGCCCCGCCAGCCCCGAGGGGAGAGCGGGGGCGGGGGGAAGGGGGCAGGAGGGGCTCCAGCCCCGCAGAGGTCCCCCGGAGAGCCCCGCCGGGGCAGGGGAACAGGCTGAGAGGAGCGGGAAGGGATTGACCGGAGCCCCCCTCTCCCCTGCGCCCCTCGGGGCGGAGGGGGTCACATAGAGGAGTCGGGAATGGAGGCGTGAAGGTGAGCCTGGGAGGAAGGGCAGAAGGTGCCATTTGAATTTTCTCTCTGTTTCTCACCATTAACTCTATGATTAGTTGACGATAAATTAAATTAATTTTCCCCCAGTCATGTCTGTTTTGCCCTTGAGAGTAATTAGCAAAGCTTTATCTCGACCCACAAGCTTTCCCATCTTATTCCCTCCCCCCTGTCTTACTGAGGAGGGGGAGTGAAAGAGTGGCTGGGGTGGATATCTGGCAGCTAGCTGAGGTCAACCAACCGCCAGCCAAAATCCAGTAGAGAAATGCCATCCACACTCACATACAGCTCCATTCATGAAAGCCGGTGGATAAACATACCAGAAGCATGTACCCTTTTGCCTTTTTTGCTTGGAAATCTGTCACTGAAGTCCTGTCATCCCCACTTCAGGCATTAAAGTTGAAAATCTAGAGATAAATATAATACGTAATTAGAATATTGTTATGGTTCTGCATCAGTTAATGAGTACATTATGATAGTTAGCATTGGTGGCTTAAGAAAAGCTGCACTGGTAATATCTACTGTGAATTTCTTTTAGTTCTCATTAATTTCATCACAGAGAAGAAAATGTCAAGAAATGGTCAGTGGAGTAACACAACAGAAATCAGCCTAAGAAAAGATTGTAGCTAGAGACCTACAAGCAGAAAGAGAATACAGTCAGGTGAAGACCCTATGACAGAACAGTACTGAGCAGAATGAGTTGCTCCATTTCTGGGGCAGAAAAAAGTGTTATTTCTTTTAAACATAGTGTCATTGCTTGTTAACCTGGATCATCCAGTATCTAAAGGGGGCCTACAAGAAAGATGGGGAGAGACACTTTATCAGGGAGTGTAGTGATAGGACGAGGGGTTACAGTTTTAAACTGAAAGAGGGTAGATTTAGATTAGCTATTAGGAAGAAATTCTTTACTCTGAGGGTGGGGAGACACTAGAACAGGTTGCCCAGAGAAAAAAGGGTGCCCCATGCCTGGAAGTGTTCAAGGCTAAGTTGGATGAGGCTTTGAGCAACCTGGTCTAGTGGAAGGTGTCCCTGCCCGTGGTGGTGGTGGGGGGAACTAGATGATCTTTAAGGTCCCTTCAAAATTTAACCATTCTATGATTTTATGATCATGGGCATCCTTTTTCCAAAACGAGACAGCAATAGTGAAAATCTAAATGCAGCTCCACTTTTACAAGTTGTTTAAATTTCAGACCTTTTTTCCAAATATTTGTCACAGTATTTTGGACATTTTAATACTGCTATTATAACAGCATCAGCATTATTTAGAAAGCTTCTAATTCCACCAGTAGGAATGCTGCCAACATGAAAAACAAATTCCTAAACTGTATTAAGATTTACAAATACAGCTACTCTTATTAAAGTATTCTGAAAAGCCCTTGAGCTTTCTGTGCATCCAGACAAAAACACAAGTGTCAGATCTCTGCAAGGTTTAAAACTTAAACTTTGGTGAAGTAAAACAGAAGTTATGGTTTGAGAGGCTTCTGTGAGATTAAAATTCTCCAGAAGCCTCTTAAGTAGGAAAATATACTTTCTAGGCAAGTGAAACATGGCCCATAACTCACCTATGGTGAAGCACTTGCTTCTCCACAGCATGGGGTCTTATTAGTAAAACTGAAAAGCACCAGAATCACAAAAGGGATTCTAAGACAAATAAATAATAAATTTGCTATAAGTAAGTAATATACAAGGGAGTTAGGCAAAGAAGAAGTATTGCAAGAAAAAGTATTGAACTGGAGGAAATCACACCAGCTGGCTAATTCAGTAACTTGTTTTGAGATTGATGCTACCTACCATTTTTGCTAACAGCCCTGCCAAAATAATAGGCAAGTTCTAATTACATGCAAGTGAGAAATCACTGATAACACCAATGAAGATCAGAGCAGTGTAAGAATTAAATGGCCTTAAGGAGAGTAGTAAGGCATGATGAACATTCATATTAGGTGTAAGGCTTTTTATTAACAGATTAGTATAAAGGGACTTCCTACCATAAACAGTAGCCTCCTCAGTGGGAAATAACTGAAGAGGAGATGGATTTGCATGTATTGGTTAGCCACAGATAAATATGAGCTGCCAGAATAACATAGTCATGAGGAAGACAAATACAATGCTAGAATCTATCAGGTGAAGTCTTACTGGTAGATAGAGGTGTATTCATACCAACATTTCTGAACGTTGAATTCATATCATTACGGCAGATACTTTCCAAAGGATTTCAGTATACAGCAAACCAAAGGAAATATTGCTTGTCTTTCCTCTTCTCAAGGTCAAATGGACATGACTCACAGTGACTTTATAAAAATATACACAAATAGAAGTAACATGTATTTAATGTCCTCCTCCAGCTCTTGAAAGACAGGGAAAAATTACTGCCCTGTGTCAGAGGGAACAGTGACATGCTTTAGGTCAAGCAAAAAGCCAGAGGTATGGTTTTGCAGACACATTTCTCTTATCTGACCTCCTCTAACCTTTAGTTATGCTCTGCCTCAGTAATTTGCTAGTATTTTTGTCAAAGTGTAAATAAAATTCACAAATGCTACAGATCTATGAGAGCCCTGCTTTGTGATTTGAATGAGGAGCTTCTGAAACAAAGCTATGTGATGACACATGACACAGCTCAGAGACACATTACAATTTTTGCTCTGAGTAAACACTTTTCAGCCATGTCATTTCAGTCTAAAATTCATATTTATAGAGCCAAGTATCGAGTAGTTTCACAGCCTACTTACCACCTTTAAACCATGACAGGGGCTTAGCTAGAAATGTTCTTTCTTCTCTTGTTAGACAAAAGACATTTCCTCTATTCAGGCTCAGAAACTGCCTGACCCCCACACCCCAAGTCTAACAAATTTTATAAACAAGGATGCCCTCTACTCCATAAAAATCACAGCTAATTTCAGATCCTAACTTTTAAACATCCAGGTTAAAATTATATGGTCCCACTTAACATTATTAAATGTTGCACATAATACGATATTGCCATGGAGACAATATGTCTGAAATACCATCTCTCTCCCCGATATTTATGTGCTTCACTGCAATCCTAAATTCAGCACATGCTTAATGACAGCTCAGGACCACAATTTGATTTACAGGGGCCACAATACAGCTTAGAGCAGCAGTTCCCAAAACTGCTCATAGTGCTTTTCCACCTTCTCACCTCACTGGCCTCCACCCTGGTCTTTGAACCACTGCTTGCTCCTGGCTTTACCCAGAGACTGCAGCTGTTGCCTGCTTACTACCTACACCACCCCTGTCATCTCATGCTCCTCCTCAAATGGTAATTCACTTCACCTCTCAGAACAACCTGACTCCTGAGAAGTGCTTATGCTATATAAGCTTTAATGCACTAGCATAAAAATTATATACATTATTCAGGCATTTAGTGACTTTAAACAGCTTTCCACAGCAGAACAGATTGCCTATAAATTTTACTTAAGAAGAGAAAAAAGAAAAAACAAGCAAACAAACCCCCCAAAACTGGCAGAGCTAATTAACTACTATATAATTATTCATCTATATATAAAAAGGACCAGGATGTTCTTCTGGGCACTTCTAATCTAGGATAAGAGATGCTTTTCAAATCAAATAAGCATTCCTCTGGTTCGTACAAAAGGCAATTCTTCTAAGAACAGAAGTACAGTTTCTCATGCACTTAACATTTTAAAGCAATACCACATAAACCGTGATGTATTTGATGAACAAACATTAATAAAAGAGAACAGCAGAAAAATATTTTCAACAGCAGCCTACTTCTTTGACTTTTAACAGATCACATAAAATTATAGATTGACTGCTGCTATCAGTCAATAGAAATAGAAATGAATGCAATGTATGCAGCAGCATTGTAAGATATTTTAGGATAGCCCAGAACCACCTGATAAAAGTGGAAAGTGTGAAACACCATCAAAATAAACCAAGATTTAAAAAAAAAAAAAAAAAAAAGAAAAGTAAGTTGCATTAAGATTTTCAAGTGGCTAATTGAACCTAAATATTTTCTTACAGAATGCATGAAAACATTCAGCTACATTCAAAAGGACAAGCCACTCACAGTGCTCTGTTTGCTGAGAAGCCTGGAGGAAATTATTTCTATTTTTCCCATTTCAAAAGAAAAATGCTTTAGAACAGCAGCAGGACTCTGAAAATTGCCTCCCACACCTTTGTGAGCTAGATTCACTCAGCAAGCATCCAGGAAGCTGAAAGGACATTAACTTACAGCTTAATTTGCAAGGTCTTGGTTTAGCAAGGTGTTCTGCAGGAAAAGAGAAGCTCCCAAATAGTAGGGTTTGCATTGAATAAGACAGCATGATTAATAAAGTGACATTTTGTTCATTTCTCTTTTTAGACAGCTGAATAAACATTGATTCTCATAGGTGCTGAGCTGACAGGCTGAATATCAAATCTGTGGGAAAGGCACAATACTGACAGTACTGAAACTTCTGTACCATCCAGATATACACTGAAATTAGTAGGATCATAGTTGTAGTAGGAAACTCCACTATCACCAGCTCAGCTGGTGATCTGCCTTTTGGCACCATATTGCTTATGCTTTTATGAGTTCTAGAGATATTAGGCCCATCACTTTTTTTAGTCTTGAGAGAAAAGCAACACAGCTATTTTACCAAAGCATGATAAAAGTCAGTCGTCTTCAGCACACCTTATGCCATATTTTCCTCACATTTAACACTTATTTCCACAGCTTTATCAATTTTTTATCAAAACCAAAATTTGATCTAAAGCTTTCAATGACTATTCTTGAATTCAGATTATGTCCAGATGTCTCTGAAGTTACATTCTGCCTTTAATATTCTCCATTCAGTATCATCCGTAATTTTGTAGCCAAATTAAAACCATTCATGGTTCATACATTTCCCACTAATTGTTTAATAAACATACTATTTGTGACATTAAAGTACATGTTCATATATGATATTTAAACAGCATACATTTAAAACACTATTATAGTGCTTGCATGGTAATAAGATCAGAGCTCTATGAGACTGACTAATATGGTTAAATAGATAATTTGTGGAGCCTTGGAAGCAATTTAAGGAAAAGTTCAGTTTGAATGCCAGTCTGTTTGTTGGGGTTTTTTTAACCATATCAGTTTTGTATTGCCTCTTTCCACAATTTTTATCTTGTGTCAGTAGATCATCAGACTGATCAGACTGGACAGCCCTACCTGTACTATTTTCACAGAATCACAGAATGGTCAGTGTTGGAAGGGACCTCTGGAGATCATCTTGTCCAACCCCCCTGCCAGAGCAGGGTCACCTACAGCAGGTTGCACAGGATGGCATCCAGGTGGGTTCTCAATGTCTCCAGAGTGGGAGACTCCACAACCTCTCTGGGCAGCCTGTTCCAGTGTTCTGCCACTCTCAAAGTAAGGAAGTCCTTCCTTATGTTTAGATGGAACTTCCTATGTTCAAGTTTGTGCCCGTTACCTCTTGTTCTATCACTGGGCATCACTGAAAAAAGACTGTTCCCATCCCCCTGGCACCCTCCCTTTAAGTATTTATAAGCATTGATAAGATCCCCCCTCAGTCTTCTTTTCTCTAGACTGAAAAGACCCGAGTCCCTCAGCCTTTCCTCATAAGACAGGTGCTCCTAATCATTTTAGTAGCCCTTTGCTGGACCCTCTCCAGCAGTTCCCTGTCTTTCTTGAACCGGGGAGCCCAGAACTGGACACAATACTCCAGATGTGCCCTCACCAGGGCTGAGTAGAGGGGGAGAATGACCTCCCTCGACCTACTGGCCACACTCTTCCCTATGCAGCCCAGGATTCCATTGGCCTTTTTGGCGACAAGGGCACATTGCTGGCTCATGGTCACCCTGTTGTCCACCAGGACTCCCAGGTCCCTTTCCACAGAACTGCTCTCCAGGAGGTCAGCCCCCAACCTGTACTGATGCATGGGGTTATTCCTCCCCAGGTGCAGTACCCTACACTTGCCCTTGATGAATTTCATTAGGTTCCTCTCCGCCCAACACTCTAGCCTGTCCAGATATGTCCATGCTGTATGGCAGCACAGCCCTCTGGTGTGTCAGACACCCCTCCCAGTTTTGTGTCATCAGCAAACTTGCTGAAGGTACACTCTATCCCTTCATCCAGGTCATTGTGAATATATTGAACAGGACTGGACCCAGTACTGACCCCTGAGGAACACCACTCATTACTGAGCTCCAACTAGACTCTGCACCCCTAACCACAACCCTCTGAGTTCTATCTACCAGCCACTATTCAATCCACCCCACTGCCCATTCATCTAACCCACACTTCTAAGATTGCCTGTGAGGATGATGTGGGAGACAGTGTTGAAAGCCTTGCTGAAGTCAAGGTAGACAACATCCACTGCCCTGCCCTCATCCACCCATCCAGTCACACCATTGTAGAAGGCTTTCATATTTAAACACTCATTTACAATTGAGTACAACCACCTGTGCTCCAAAGAGACCTAGCTTAAGCAACATGTGGGTTCTACAGCTTCCAAAATAGTGGTTTCAGTGACCTGATTAAACTCTTCTGGATTATCCGAGGCTCAAAGCCTAAGCATTGAGAAGTCTATGCCAGGTCAATTCTTCTACTTAGATAGCAAGAAAATCTAATTACTTCCAAGCAGGAAGACATGCATCAATTTCTGATAAACCAAACAACACGCATTATTCCAGATGAAGCTACTTTATGAAAACCTGGTGTTCCTCAAAGGCGAAATGTTTCCAGCCTTGCTCAATATTTTGAAAGGAAAAAAACCCCACACATCTCCACACCCTTACCTCAAAAAAGAGACTCCTTTAAAAAAATCAGATTCTCAGCAAAATCATCTTCACTGATTGAAAGCCAAGAGTATTTCAATGTGATTATAAGCAGATATAAAATAAAAAACAGCGTTTGAAAATCAAAATTGTATTACTACTTCTATGGATGTTAGTACATACAAAAAAATGAGCAATAAGTACTTTATATTAAAGTTTATTTCACTAACTATCAAGTTTCATTACAAGAGCTCTGAGAAAAAAAACCTCTGAACCAGCTCTACTGATAATACTTCATTCATATATTAATTTTCATTAGTTATGATTGAGACCAAATGATTCTGCTAATTAAAAGCCATGTGCAGTTCTTCCTTGTAACCCTGACCAAAGGTCAGCAGCTGCTTACATCCCTCAAGTTTCATTTTGTTCTGTGTCATTAAAGCTATTTCAGCCCCTTCGCTACCATAATTCCACAATGTATTTTCTGTGTTTGAGGCTTGAGAAAATTATGTTATTAAAGTGTTTTAAAATAATCTAATCTAGATATTTTCATAATTTGAAGTATGGATATCAAAAATTGACTGTGCAGTAAATAACGTCTTTTAAACTAATGGAAGCCTGCCTTACTCCTGATAACTAGCTTTTTTCAGCAAGTCTGTTACAGCACCGCAGAGGTAACATATCACACAGAGTGAATGACACTAAGTGCAGGATAACTCTATAAAACAAGGGCACTTAGTTCTGAAAGAGGATGTATCCAAAAAGAACATTGAGTTATACTCAAAAGTACATGATCCATCAACTGCCAGAAAGAGCTGCAAAGCTCCAGCATTTTGCTATTGGACACCCATTTATCTTCAAAACTGTATTTACCATTGATCTAGGAAAATAACCTTTCTCTCTCTCCCATTTCTGAATTAGCCATGACAATCTCAGAAATGCTGTTGCCACTTAATAGTATAGGAGTCCAGGGTCAGCAATAATCATTTATTCATAAAGATGAGTAAAAGATGTTTCACCTCCAGGAATTAGATAATGAAGGAAACTACCCTAGCAAGCTGTGAGACGGTATCAGAAGATAGCATTAAAGATCCCTTATGATGGGATTAATTAATGTTCCCTCATGCATCCCCACTGCATGGAGAGTTCAGCTATAGGGCAAGTTTAGAAGAGAGGTTTAGAGACTTCAGAGCACTTACCAATGCTCTCCCAGCTGCATAGCTCAAAGAAGAGATTGTCAGGACAATCACATTACAGGTGTGCTCTCTGTCCCACGAGCAGTAAGACAATGTCTCAGACATTGTGGTGTGTAGATCTGGTATTTTTCTGCAGTCACAGTGCATAAGCATCAGGACTTCCACAAATGTGGCAGGTACTGAAAAAGATACCAACAAACACCATGCAAGCTGCAAACTGGAGTGCTGGGACTTTCCATCAGGGACGGGCAACTGCGTATCCAAGAGATGCAGAGAAATGTGGTAATTCTGCAGACCTCTAAGATTTCCAAGCAGAAGCAGGCATATCAAGTATTTTCTAGTTGTTCAGTATGCTTGGCAAAAACTGCTCACAAATAATTGGCTATCAATATAAAAGAATCATGCTATGTAGTGTGTTTCCCATTAAAAAAAAAAATTTAAAAAATCTATAAATGGCACAGTCAGAACATTTGTGCTAGCAAAAGAAGATTTTGTTCTGCCCCTGGTCTTTACAATCCCTCTGCTTCAGCATCACCACCTGCCATCTGTCTGGATCTGATCTCTCTGATCACTGCCATTACCATCCTTTCCCAAAAGCAATTACCAGTGCTCAAAATGTTCCCTTGATTTAGCATCACCCGCTGGCCTGTTTATGTCTTCTCAAGAAGAGAAGACTTGTTTGATTTATTAGTGGCCTGTGAAATTTACATCTGGCCCTTTCAGCTACCTGGCAGAAGGGTTCCATGGATGGAAGCCTGAATGTGAGCATGCGGGCTTAGGGTGGAGGTTGTTGTCTTTCTTTTGTATGTATGCATAAGTATGTATAAAATCATGTTTTTATATAATGTATTAAAATATAAACCATGCCTTTCTCTTCCACCTCAAGAGGGCTACCAGGGAGCTATTTCTTCTTTATTAGCCCACAGCTAATATTTCTCACTTTTTCTTAATCACTGGTACTTTTGTAGTACAAATCCTGCATGTGTAGTGTTACATAGGACTATCTTTGGTAGATCATGCTGAATAAAAATCAATTTTGTGTTATGTTGCAAGTGAATATTTATTTCTACTTCCCATCTAATATTAATTGCTTTTGGTATGTGTAAAGCTAGTTACAGGATTACACTTTCCTCCACCATAATAATAATAATTCAGGCCGCACCTCAGATACTGTGTTTAGTTTTGGGCCCCTCACTACAACAAACATATTGAGGTCCTGAAGCACGTTCAGAGAAGGGCAACAAATCTGATGAGGGCTCTGGAGAACAAGTCTTACAAGGAGTGGCTGAGGGAATGGGGGTTGTTTAGCCTGGAGAAAAGGAGGCTTAGGTGTCTTTTGCCAAGTAACAGGCGATAGGACAAGAGGAAATGGCCTCAGGTTGTGCCAGGGGAGGTTTAGATTGGATATTAGGAAAAATTTCTTAACTGAAAGTGTTATCAGTCATAGGCACAGGCTGCCCAGGGATGTGGTTGAGTCACCATCCCTGGAGGTATTTAATGACGTAGTCGTGAGGGACATGGTTTAGTGGTGTTTTTGGCAGTGCTAGGTTAACAGTTGGACTTGAAGATCTTAAAGGTCTTCCAACCAAAACAATTCTATGATTCTGTAATTACACTATTTGTTATAATATTTCAGCCACCAACCTGTTCAGTCACTGTCTCTGACTCCACTGAACTTTCAAGCAAACAAGTTATCTGCCAGTAATGGAACCAAATGGAAGAGTATCTTGAAAATATTTTAATATTCTGATTAGCTTTTGTTTTGGAAAAAAGCAATCCCCTCTTTTGTTAAAAAAATAGTAATTTTAATGTCACAATAAGAAACTCATTGAAATCCCTCCTTTTCTTCACAAAGTCTATGTGGCCGAATAAACATTTCCCAATATCATCACCTGTGTGACAAAAAAATTTCTCTCCATGTAGAGTCAGTGTAACTTTAGAGTCCCATCTAATTTGGGTGACTAAGGAATCCCATTCCATTCGCCTTGCTAATACAGAGAAATGTGCTAGTATTATGACCATTTTTAGTGTTGCTGTCTTTAAGACTCAAACCAGTGTTTTACTGCAGCATTACAGCTCCTTGGGTGCTGAAAAGATTTTCCTCAGGCTATAACATAAGGATCCAGAAAGTTTGTTTTGTTCCTTCATTTTGGAACAGGCTTTGGCAATAGCTTTAGTTATTGAAATAGCAGTATTTCAAGTGTACAAAAGCATGAGCTGGGCATCATGCATGTCTTCAACCCTATGTTTTGAAAACAAACAGTGTACATTTTGGATAACAGACATCCTGTAATTGTATAAGAAAATGTTACAAAACTTAAATCACTATACGTACATTCAGCTTACACAATCAATGAGTTATGTTGCTCAAGCATTTGTTCTAAACAGAATTGTAAGTCTTACATTTTTACTGGTCTTTATAAGCTCAGAAGCAGAGTTTCTGAGCCATTCATGGGGATTAACCTAGGTCCAATTATATGAAGTGGACTTCTGCCTCCTTTATTTTCCTCAGTCTGTAATACAATGTTAATCAATGCTTGGCAGGAAAATATTTCTGTGGGCAGAAAAACAGCATTTTGAAATCTCCCCCTTCCCAACAGTGAAACTAAGATATTTTCAATTTTTTAAACAAAAGGCAAAAAGAACAAATAAAAGGGTGAATGAAATGGAGATGTTTACACACACACGCAGTGTTTCTTCATGCCATGGCTAGTAGACTTATGGAGCACCTTGCCAAAGAATATCATAGAAATTCATGTGAACTCAAAAGAGACCAGACAAGTTCTCTAAAGAGAAAACCAATGAAAGCTACTAATAACAAAGAAACAACATTCATCTCAGGAAACCACCGGACCTGAGAATGTGTAGTACCACCAATATTTTCTCACTTCATTATTTCCCTTGGTGTCTGCCACTGTCAGAGACAGAATGCAGGACTAGACCTGATCTCACACAAGCACTGTGCTCTTAAACAGCAACTGATGAAGTAAATACTACATTCATCCAAGGATGGGATTGCTGTGCCCAAATCCTAGGCTTCAAGCTAGTTTTCCCACATCTGCTGTAAATGTTCTGACTACAAGAGTAGTGACAATTCTGGGACAAGTCTGCCTCTCCCCTTTGAGTTAGGAAAACTACCCTGAAGCTAAGAAGCCACCCATTAGCTGAAGCTTTGTAGAAATTTTTACCCTCCCACAGAACATTTCAATTTCACTGAAAAATTCCTGTTCAAATTTAGTGACAATACCACAGTAAAGCATAGTGGGTAATGCATGGGGTTGCACAGCACTTGGAAAATCTATATTTAAGCTTATTCTGTTCATATTACAGATTTCTTATCTTTTCCTCCTTTTGGAAATTAAAAATAATCAATACATTTTTTATTCACTAGGTCCAGTTAGTGTAACTTGCACATTACCGATGTCATGGTATTATCTTTTTTCAAGAATAAAGAGCCTCAGACAAGTCAGTCTCAAAAATTCTTTTTACAGGCAATTCCTTATTGTATAGCGTGCAGCTTCTACTATCAAGTGGAGTTAAAATGAAAAAGCAGGTCAAAGATCAACAACTTTCTAAAGTCTAAGAGTTATTAGGCAAGTGTGCAGATGTAAGATTCTCACTGAGAGCAAACTTAATCAATAAAAAGAAAAAAAATCTCTAACATAACTTTAAAACCAAAGAGGTTCAGTTTACACTGATTACTAATGAACATTGAAGCTATATTTGTGCTTTTGATATGCTATTTTTTAATGATTAAAGTAGGATGATTTCACATTGTCTTTATTATGTCCATATTACAGGAAATATTATTTGCTTTTACTATTGGTTTGTTACACCCCACTTCAACTTAAACATGACATCTAATGAAAAACTATTCAAACTGGAATAAGATGAATTTGTCCTTTAGTCATCTCATTTTCCTATAGAAAGGCAAAAGTATTATTTAAAAGATATACTTAACGTGGACTGCTTGAGAATTAACTTACACTATTTGAAAAATAAGCCTTAAGGTGATATCCCACCATTTGCTATCACCCCAGGTCTGAAAAGGAAAAGAGTTGCTCTGCACACATTGCGAAGATAAGTGAAAGGAGATGAAAGGAAGGGGATGTTTCTTCTTTAGGAGATGAAAAAGATGCTGAATTAGCTCAAGATTTAGTTCACGATGAGCATTGTCTCAGGTCCAGTGTCTGCAAAATGTCACTCACAGCCAACATTCACTTCATCCTTGGTGTATCCTCAGCAACAACTGGGCTGCATTATGTAGTTGAGAACCGTAGGATACACAGTCTGAATTTCACACTTGAGTGTTCTCTGCTGTTACTTTATTAGTATTGTTTTAAATAAATCTATTAATGTCTGTTTGTTTCCAACTTCTTTTGCCACGCTGCAGCTTGACACCTGGAAGCCCCAATTCTGGAACATACTTCAGATTTCTTAGCCTCTGCAGGAGCAATTTGAATTATTAAAATGTGGAGTGATTACAGGGCAGAAGTCAGGTAATAAACTGATAGCCTGGATAGAAACATGCTCCTCAAAAGAAGCTGGATGAAATGTGATGGAAAGTACTTGGTTTTGATATTGTTCCATTTATTTTTGTGCACAAGTCAGTTCAATTCCATTATGAAAACTGGATGAGACCAGTAATGAAATGAGGAGAGACATTCCTTCCCCTGTGTTTGCTGGTGAGGTAGATGGCCAAATAGGTGACAGTGTGCAACAAGCCCAAGAGATGCAGCACAGATTTGGAAGCTACAATTCACACAGAGAAACCAACAATCTGTTGAACTGGCAGGAAGGTCACAACCAGGCCTCAGAAAACTCCAAAGAATATTTCTTTGAGACTAAAGGCAACTAAGCTGAAAACACTGAATTGCCAGGAAGCAAATACTTCCTTGCAAGAATGGAGTGGGCATGGAGTATTCCAGCTCTTATTAAATAAATTTGGTTTTCAGAAGTTTAAAAACCTTTTATTTGATTTCTCAATATAATAGTTTAGGTAAACCAAACTCATGGATCAGACCAGCTTAAAGCAGGTATGTCTTGGTTTTCTTTCTGACATGGTTTCATGGGATAGAGTTAACTTTCTTACTAGCAGCTGGTACAGTGTTATATTCTGGATTTGGGATGAAAGTGATGTTGATAGCGCAGTGATGTTTTTGGTTGTTGCTAAGCACTCCAGGCCTTTTCTGGTCCTCATACTGCCCTGCCAGCAGGCAGGCTGGGAGTGGACAAAAAGTTGGGAGCAGACACATCTGGAACAGCTGACCCCAGCTCACCAAAGGAATATCCCATACTGTATGACATCATGCTCAGTATATAAAGCTGGGAGAAGAAGAAAGACTGGGTAGACATTCAGAGTTATGGTGTTTGTCTTCCCAAGTAACCACTACACCTGATGGAGCCCTGCTTTGCTGGAGATAGCTGAACACCTGCCTGCCAATGGGAAGCAGTGAATTAATTCCTTGTGTTGCTTTGCTGCTGTGTGCAGCTTTTGCTTTACCTATTAAACTGTCTTTATCTCAACCGATGAGTTTTTTCTCACTTTTACTCTTCCAATTCTCTCCCCCATTCCACTGGGGTGGGGGGTAGGGGGTTGGGGAGCAAGTGGCTACAGGGTCTTAGCTGCCAGCTGGGGTTAAACCAGGACACTTTCATATGCAGTTTATTCCAGTCCACCAGCACATCCTCCAACCTTGGCTCTGATCACAGAGTAGGAGCTTTGAGCCTGAACTTGGAGTCAGACTGCATCTCTTCTACATCAGGAAACAGGGATCGAAAGCACAAGGGTCTGGCAGACTTATGTTCTATCTTTGCCTCCTTCAGACATGGTCGTAACATGCAGTTGACTGTAGTCCAGGGCATCTGGGTCCAACAGACTAAGAACAATACTATGGAGGTTGCCTCCAGGAACACACTTGAACAAGACTGCTCAACTTGGGTTTTGTTAGTATGAAATTAAATCTCTTCTCCAGAGACATTTGAAAGTGAACTCAAGAAGAAAAAAAGTGGTCTTTGAGATGGGAAATTATGGTTTCCTCAGGATTGGCTTTAAAGATAAAGACAGTGAGCAATACTATGCTTCAGTACTGTTTATCTAGAAAATACACTGACAATGGATGTGAACGCTGTGTTTGAGTGCTCGCAAGTGCTTCATGAAGAATGATCAAGAGGGTCATGATTCCCTTGCTCAAGCAATATCTTCAGGCAAAATAAACAAGTCTTCTAACCCTGGCTCCAACAAAGACGTATTCTGTGTCCTTGGGAGGTGCGTGTGGGGTGTCACTAGTTCTTCTGCTTGTGTATTCACATCTGCAAATGGACTTAATTCTCACTTTTTACAAAAGTGATAAAAAACAGTGTTTTAACAGATGTGAATGCCCCGAAAGGCAAGTTATTACTACTCAGTACAAAAGTGCTCAATGACATCAGCACGTATTTTAAGAAACAGTTGGGGTAACTTTGGTACTCGGATTACAGAACACCAAATTACCCACAGGTTTTAGGATGACCCAGCACAGCAAAAAAGTCTGGCTTTAGAAGAAGAGGCAATTATAAATCAAGTTGTTTATTCACTCATTTATGCTTGTTTCCTCACAGCAAATAAATTACTTCACTCAGCAAGTAATTCAGCACTCAAAACTTTCCTTCTGAAACTTAAAAAACTATCTTTCACCAAAAAATCTCTCAGTTTCAACTGGAGCAACAGAGTTCATAAATTATCCCTATAAAGAGGAACACAAAGCAACTTCTTAGAGACTAAAGTTGACGTCTTAGTTTTTCCCCCCAAACCCTTATTAGTAAATAACTGTTTTGGATCAAGTGCATCAAAGCATATGCACAACTATGTGCTTTTAAAGATGAAGGGAAGGTATCAACAAAATTATATGCAACAAGATATTTAGATGCACCCTAAAACATAAACTACATAATGCAATGTTTTAAGTGCAGAAAGCTTGTAAATGAAGTCTTTCTGAAGTACCAGCTGAAGTGTACAGGTTGAGGCACTGCAGCACATGTACAGTTGAACTGAATCTCGAAGCTCATACAGTTGCAGCTTATTTCTTGGATGCAAGACAGGCAGAAAATGATATCTATTGTAGGAAAAGCTTTTTGCATGCTTCTAAAAATTCTGCAATAGTTCATTAAAACCTTGTTATTTTAACTCACAGATTAAAAGAATTTCAACTCAGATGCCACTAGCCAGAAATGAGAAAGTAAAGTTTTCAACATTTTTCTTCTCCAACACCTCTAGAAATTTTCCAATGGTGTCTTGGGCCACTTTAAAGTCAACATAAGGCAGCAGCAATATTTTATCTTTCTTAGCTATCTTTCACAGGAAACTACTCATCCACATGCACTAGGACATCAGCAAGTTGCATGTCAAAAATACTAATTAAGGCACAGAAGAAATAAGAATATCACTTCTGAGAAGCAGAGCTAAATCCTTACAATGACAGCTAGGAAAAAAAAAGGGAAGTATGTGGTCTTCTTATAGCTGGTAGTTAAAGCTCATGGATTTTGGAGCACTAACTACATGAGAATTTACAAGAGTAACAGTTTAGATACAAAGTGATCCCTGGGCCTATCTATAGTTAAAGACAATGTAACAAAATAGACCAAAAAAAAAAAATACCTAATACAAATGTTTTAATTTTTTTTTATTTTCAATAAAAATTTCAACAAAAAAAAAAAAAACCCCTGGGAAAATAAAAAATAAAAAAAAAGTAAAAAAAAAAGCCAAAAAAAAAAAAAAAATCTGAGCAAAAGGAAAACTACAAACCAGATTGACAGGTGATACTAGAAGAGCTATGTTTGGGTTTGTCCCTTATAATAAAACAAATGAGTAGATAACCAAATGTGTAAAATCCAGCAGAAATTCCATGTGACAATTACTAGTTTGGGAAGGAATCTGGATCGGGTAAGATCATTAGACCTGTGACTAGGAGGTTACTTCGAATACTTAGAAATACTTAGAAGAATTACTTCTGTTTTGCAGGCCTAGATGCCTACATTACAGTGGAAAGTGAATCAATCTAAACAAGAAAACAATAAATTCTTGGAATTATGTCAGGAAAATTATTGTTTATAGTGTTTACAGCACATCAGTTTGCAGTGCCTGGCTTGTTTTGGCATAAAAACTTAATTAGAAAGATTCCCTAGATGAAGCTAGGAAAGCACAGATGCAGGTGACACACTGAACATGAGTAGACTGAATGCAGGATGCTACAGGAAAAGTGAACTTGGAGCTCGTAAAATCCAATGAATCAAACAAGGCAGACTTCCAAATATAAAGAAAACTAGTGATGATGTTACAAAGAAATAGATATGCTCAGGCTAGGAGACCTTGACTTCCTATCATAGAAACATAGAATAGTTTGGGCTGGAAGGGACCTTTAAAGGTCATCTAGCCACCCCCTCTGCAATGAGCAGGGACATCTTCAACTAGATCGGGTTGCTCAGAGCTCCATCCAACCTGACCTTGAATGTTTTAAGGGATGGGGCATCTACCACCTCTCTGGGCAACCTGTTCTAGTGTTTCACCACCTTCATTGTAAAAAATTTCTTCCTTATATCTTAACTCTACCCTCTTTTAGCCTCTTTTAACCATTACCCCTTGTCCTACCGCAACATGGCCTCCTAAAAAGTTTGTCCCCATCTTTCTTATCAGCCCCTTTTAAGTACTGAAATGTCAAAAACATTCCCGGAGGCAGATGTCATTTTCCTTTTCTAGGCTTGTATATTGAAATATTATTCTTTCTTCTTAGAAATTTACGTGCTGTTCAGACCAATAAATTAAACTACTTCCATCCATTCCCAGCAGGGTAGCTAATTTGTCAACATGGCAGGAGTGAAAGAGAAAAAAATAAACAAAAAAGAAAACCAGAAGCACTGTTTTAAGTAGAGGACATTTATTTGTCCTAATAATGCCAGTGTAGTTGCAATAAAATGCATTAAAGGAAGTAAAACAAACAGAAGAATAGATAACATGATATCCTTTTTCACATGAAATCCTTGAGGTCACTGTGCATCTTTTTAGCCCAATTCTGATCCATGTTATCTGGTTGCCAACTCTCTTCAAGTTAACAGCTGAGTGAGGAACCACACGTAACTACACTCAGCCCAGAGCTATAAAACAGGTGAATAATGGTTGTATTCAGCTGCTCTTCCTTCTCTCAGTCCTGGCACCTGCCTTTCTCTAATCAGAGGAGTTGCAGGATCAAGGGGAGAGACTCCATCCTCACCTTCTCTGCCAGGGGAGGACCCAAGATGGTCAGCAGCCGGACCATCAACAAAAATAACATCCAAGAGAGGCTGGGAAACAGGAGACATACAACATAATCCTGCTTATGGTCTCTACACTACCGGGAAGGAGGCCCTGTCAGATCAGAGCTCTTTGAAGATGATTTCTCATGAAATTTTTCATCATCTTGGAGTTGCTTCTGGTTTAGTGGACTCAGATAAATTCTTCTTCCTCCATCACCCCCCGAAAGTTTTTATTTAAGGAAGCCAAAAGGTTTGTTTTTCTTAATAGGAGAACAACAGTAATATTGTTATCAAAACAAAGCCTTTTTCTAAGGAGAGGATATCGTTACAGAAAAATACCCCACCTTCTCCACCAAGAAACAAACTCCTGCTACAAGTAAGAGAAGCCAAGTGACCATCACACAGGCAGAGAACTACAGAGCTATATGTGCCCCCCTCCCCACTATCACAACTGCTTCTCAAACCACCAATCTCTTACCTTCAGCAGAGGCAGAGAACTCAGCCGTAAACGGTTGCATCACATCATCCTTGCCAGAAACTTAACATCACTATTAGTGGCATGAATACAGGAGATGCACAGGCAGAGCAAATGCAGGCAGAGTACAGACTGCTCTCAATACCTGGAAGCAAATCTCTTGAGGATGGAGCTATGCCCCATCAAGTAGAAATCCAGGAGAGGCCTGCACTACTCATTGTTCTGTTTTGCATGGAGAATGGACATATATAAAGCAATAACAACCACCAGACTTGGAAAAAATGTCATTTTCCAGTGTATTCTCCTTTTCCCAACCTGGGCCTGCACTTTGTGCTCTCACATAATCATGTTACTATTTTATTAACGCCTTGCAGAGCACAGAAGCTCTTTTGAAGGAATACCATCTGCTCTTGAAGATACTTAACCACAGCATATCCTAACAAAAATCAACTATACATTTTTGCAGACTACGTAGCAGTTACATAGTGATGAGATCCAACTCATCTTCCTGACAAAAGCAGTATTGCCTAACTAGCAGCCTGGTGAGATTTCTGAAAGTTTTGTCTGCACATACACTTTCCATAAGAGGGCACAGGAGCAGTATATCACTGGATTCGCAGGGTGACTGAAAAGGCAAGACATTGTTGCAAGTAAAAGAATTCCAGCTAATGAATTTGAACATCTCTGTTTTCATGGGGGTAAAAAGCGGGGGGAGAGATGTTCAAAACAGATGGTAAGAGGTATTAAATAAAACAAATAATTGCTATTGGGTGGCAGCCTCAACTGAAAGGAGGAAGAGAAAAAGAATACAAAATTCTAACAAAAAGCCAACACATAAGAGTTTTTAATCCCAGAGCTGAAATCCGACAGTGGTTCCTTTTGCATACAACTCTCTTTCTGAAGTGAAATATGCTCCTTTCAATCAGTGGCAAGAACTGACTGATGGAATCAAATGGCCTACCAAGCCATTCAGAAGGTGACTCAGGCTGTTGAAAAGGGGCAACACAGGAAAACAGCTGCAAGAAGTGTACAAATCCTGTCCAAGAGCTGCAAACTCTGACAATCCCACCCGCAGGGCTGACCAGAAGTTAAGACCAAAGTTCAGCTGTGGGTCCCAGAAGAACTAAGCAGTTCCATGTGAGAGAAAAATGTTTTTGGATTCTGTACTAAATCCAGAATTTTCAATGCTGCAAAATTTCCATGACAGTTCTTTTTCCAGCTGTCCAGCTCTCAAAGCAGGAAGGACTGAAGCATGCTAAGAGGCCAACTCCCAAGGGAGCCTGGAATCTCTCTCAGAGACAGAGAAATGATACACATAATGGCGTATTTTGAACCTAGACTGTCTTTCATCAAAAGAATCATAAAATTATAAAAGACTGAGATTCCCTCAACATTTTTTATATTGGAATAATGCTGCCCCTGAACCATTACAACCATCATGGAAAAAAGATTTCCAACATACAACCAGAAGAAAATACCCCTTGAGTGAAGTGAAGAGCTACAATGAAATTTTCAAGCAAATCCAAAAGTCTGAGAAACTGAGTGGAGAACAGATACAAATTTTACCATTTAGGAAGGAAAGGAAGGCAGGTTCTGTAGAATTAACTGGCTTGTTTCTTCTAAAACAATCAATAATGAAGCAGTGCATAGAAATTAGCTTGTACAGATTTCAAATGGGATCTGTCATGGGGAGGAGAGGGAAAGTGCTACTTCACAAAGCCCAGATCAGCATGGTTTCTATACGAAGTCATGAATAACTGTTTCTTTTAAAAACAATCCTAGAAAAGGCTTCATAAGGGTGAAACCAGAGTGCCAAAGCTTCTTACAATGTTTAAGCTGCAGTAAAAAAAAAAAAAGCTTTTGCTCAGGAACACATTCAAAGGATACCTCCAAGATACTTCTCACTGGAACAATTTGGAGCTCTTGCTCGCAAATGTGCTGCAATCAAGCAGAAAGGTGTGGGAATATTTCCAGCTTATTTTCAGAGCAGGAAATGTCTGTAAAGCAAAGGATATGATGGTAGCAGCAGGAAAATAACTCATCATTTAAACAATACTGCAAACTGCGCAAAGAAAGGTATTCTTCATATATAGGCCTGCATGCTCATCCATGCTTCTCTCAAGCCTGACATGACCAATCCTTCCAGAAGATTTTTCTTGACAAAGATAAATCACAGCCATGACAAGATCCTTAAAAACAATCTTATTAAAAAAAAAAAAAAATTAGTTCAGTTGCAGATTCCTATTCCTGAATGGCTAAATACTGAAGGCCATGTATTCTACCCAGTGCACACTGTTATAATACCTTGAAGGTTCGTTAAGCTGTTTTAGACAATTATTAAGAAAAGGGATTTGACAAGTAAGAGGGAAGAAATTAGGAGGTGACTGTCTGAATAGATGACTCCTAGAGATTTGCAGGAGTGACTCTGGAGGTGCCTCATAGATACTTTTTTGCTTTCCTGGTGAGTAAGGATCCCTCACTATAAGGAACTCTGAAACAAAGTATGTTTACCTGTAAAGCAGCAGTGTGGTTCTAGCTCTGTTGGGAATACTTAATACCACAATGGGTGAGTGCAGTAGATTAGCTCTTCACCAGGCAGGATTAACAGTGTAGGAGGCTCAGTGCTCTTGCCTGCAAAGGGGGATGGGTGAGAAACACACACCAACCCGGTTCTCTACACCACCCTTCTTGATACATATCTTCATTACAATGTGCACAGAGTCTCTTCGGTAGATTATACTTTTAATCTTGTACACTTGAGGTGGTGGCCCTTCCACTTGGCGAAGAGAAAGCAGGTAAAATTTTAAGTCCTGACAACAGTCTGATAGCTTCACACAGTTCTCCTCTATGACCAGACACACAAGGATGTGGGGGGGTGTGCAGGGACAGAAGAAAAACTGTCATAAATTCCTTCACTCCATAGCAAAAGGCAGCACCATGAGGACTTAAAACTGGAAAGGCTAAACCAAATGCCTTTTGCCTGGGCTAAATCTACGGTGAAGGCTTGAGAGGGAACAGCCTTTGTTTTAAAACATTTAACCTCATTATGATGGATTACAGAGCAAAGAAACTTCTCTTAAAAAAATTATATCTAGAAGTGTCAAAACATGGAATTAATACAAGGGTTTTTTTTTAAGAAAGCTAGAAGTCTGTTGTAGGTGTAACATTCACAAACCAAAGTTTACATGCTTTGGTATGCTGCAGTGATGCCCTTTACATTCTTCATTTGACTGATTGTGGGAGGGCTTCCTATTGTGTGAAACATCACTGGTCAGATTTTTCTCCTTGTTCTTTCCTGTGCACTCTTCCTTAACTCCAAGACATTTTCCAAACCACATTTTGAATTCATAATACTTGGTCAATTTAACCAAATATCAAAGTTTAGCTAAAGGCTTTTTCAAAGCAGAAAAACTTATATGGATATTTCCTTTTTTTGGGTAAATTATGCAAATTTTAGTTGAATAAAGCACATGTCTGAGTCTCACTCAAGCCATCAGACATTTAAGAACACACTCAAGAAATAAACATAGATTAGCTCTTCTGTTCAGATGAGCTGGGTGCTGCTACTTTATCCCTGCTGACTTGCCTGTATCCTTGTGCAGCTGGACATCCTTGCAGGGGTGAGAGCTCACTGTCCCAAGAGAAGCAACCACCTTCACCTTTCTTTCTCAAGTGACAAAATATAATGCAATGGCTAAGCAACAGGAATTTTGAAAGGAGCAGGAGAGTAGCGTTTTGCTCTGCAGAGGACTTTCTATAGAAACCTGTTCAAAAACATAGAAAAGACAAATTTGCAGAGGTGTTTATGGGAGAGATTCAGCTTGCCTATTCACATGCACACAGTGCTTTTTGACACTGCCTAGAACCTCCCAGGCACCCACGTGGGCTGGAAAATATGTGTGACACAAGACTACCTGGCCATCTGTACTCTTCTGGAGTGACAACCATAGGCCACACAGGCTACTCCATAAAGCCTGAGGTGGTATCTTAAACAGTTGGGCTCTGACTTTTTGCAGCCTGGTTCTGCCCTAGCCATTCTGGATTCCTGAATGAGACATACATTCTACCTGAAAAACAAAGGGAAAAGTATCTTAGACTGGGAATGACAGTAACCTCATCTGTGAGTGAGAAACTCACTAGAGCTAACTACGTGGCAGAGCCAAATGCATTGCATGAGGATGTGTTAAATGTGGTCCTTTCTTGACACCTGGCTCATCAAAAGCATTGTAAGTGTGTGGGATCTATAGAGCTTTGCTAAAGATCAGTACCCCGGTTTCTCTCTCAGACCCATATAGGTTCACCCCAAAAAATGCAGCTGGGTGAGAGTGGATAATAGTCACATTTCCCTTTGATAGCTAACCACTGTGGGACACAGCAGCTATCCAAACCCAGGGTTTGGGCCAGAGCTTGAGACAACTTATGCTCCCTTTCTGCTCATGATCACTTACCCTCTGAAGTCTGATGAACGTTTACAAAGCTGGAGTTCTGGGCAGAAGCACTCTCGCCCAGCCAGGCTGGGGTCTTCGTATGCAGCATGCTCCCCAGGCAAGTGTGAAGGTTACAGAGAGAACCGAACCTGGGTCTCTCACATCCTTTAACTTGCAAGTTTTTTTACAAAAAGCTATGAACTCTACTTCCTCCCCTATTGTTTCAAAAGAAGGGGGGAGGGAGGAGAGGGAAGCACCTGCATCTTGTCCAGGAGAATGCTTTCTAACTATGTCCCTCAAGTGACATTTGCAAAGGAACACCATTTCTAAATCCAGATCAGACTTAGGCATGAACTAGGTAAGGAGCCTTTGGTCCCAATCAAGCCTCTGCACAAAGCCAGAAAAAAAAACTTGTCACTTACAGAGAATATGAAGACCAAACCCTGAAATACAAAGAGGATATTTCTGGCAGCAAAGTGAGATTTTCATTATTAGATTTTTGGATTCAGGTAGAACACAGATGCTTAGATGCTTTCTGTGTGACTGTTACTGTAAGCTGTTAAAACAGCTAATTCAGTTAAGTGCCTATCTCATGTAAATGACTGTAAAATTTATCAGACATCTATCTGCATCTTTCAGCAATTAAATGGCTTATTGAATCTGTCTTCATTTCTTCATTTATTTAAAAAGGAGTAAGAGCATAACTATGCTTCTTATGTTACTAAAGTGATATGAGGATAAATATCTTAAAGATTAAAAAAGGTATATAAGTAAATATGAAGTGTAGATGAAATTTATTTCACTATAGAGGATAATCACTCTATGAACCAATATGATTATTTAATAAGATACTTAGTTCTAACTGTCTACATTTTTAATCAATAGTTGACTAAATTAGTCAAGTTTCATTAAATCTCTGACAGAGATTTTATCACAGAAAACACCAACAAAGTTCTTACTGGGAAGATCCTCCAAAAAGTAACAGGTACTTTCTTATACCATCAATTATATAAATGAAACGTGTAAGTCCTAGCTTTAAATCAGCAGCCAAAGCAAAAAGCATGAAATGGGAAGGACGCCTATAATCACTCTTCAGAAAGTGTCAGTCTTGCTCACTAATTTATGTTCCTGAATTTATGAGCTTTTATTGCACAAGAGCACAAGCTGTTCCACCCAGGCATCTTTGCTGCCCAAACTGTCGTCTTCTCAGTCCCTGGATGGAAACTGCCCAGCGCTTGGTTTTCTACAAGCTCATGGGACCCAGCTGAGCTAACTCAACTTTGACCAATCTCAGTTTAATACAGCAGAATGGTAATTTAATTACTGTTCTCACTGTGCTCCAAGAAGCTTATGGAGAAAGACTGACATTCTACAGCTCACCTAGGTAGATGGATTATTTTTTTTTTTTTTGTTAGAGAGATCTAATAATTGAAGTTATTTGGAATATCTTTGCTCCCTCTGAAAAGAAACCTTTGCTTCCTCTGAAAATAAATCTTCAACATCTTCCTCAGCTTATATTGAAGAAAAAAAGCAGACACAGTGCTAAGAATTAGATCAGAGAAAAAGGGTGCACATCCAGTGGAGAGGCTCAGATTTTAAGGGTTCTGGACGAAATGTATTTAGGATAGAAGTTGTAAATATTGTGGCACTTAACAGCTAATTTTTTTTCTGATAAAAACCTAATGTGGCCCTATTAACTCTAGCCCAAGTGTATAATGCAGGCCAAAATTCCCTCCCTGTTCCATGACATTGTTCAATGTGCCAGAATAATTGAATTAAAACTAATTCATTAACAATTAAAATAAAATAAAACCAGACATTGTTTAAAGAACTGGAAAAAGAATCTAATACCATTTTTTTATGACTAAAACCACAAATAAGAAACCCAACGATGTAGGCAATTAACATCCTTCTACTGCAGAATCAAATGCTTAACAGTAGTGGAAGTAATAGGGGAAAAAAAAGAGCCCTTATAAACAGATATAATACAACTGCAAGGAATCCGACACTGCAATAATAGCTAATGTGCCTTTAAGAATAAATACTTCCAGAACACACCTCTTGATCAAATTGTAATACAAGTAGAACAAAAATATATGCCTTGAAAGATAGAATTTGCTTGTAAGGGGATAAAGAATTGCCTGTGTTTCTTGTAATACATTACTGAAAAAATAACTCCAGTTAACGATAGCATGTAATTTGTCACATGAACTGTAAAACCTCTAGAAGGCTCACCAATGTTTTAAAGGACTGATAAAACATACTCTGAGTTGCACATGAAAAATTCATGCAAAGTGTCACAAAATTTGTTACCAGCACTTCTATAAGTCATTTTATGGAGACAGTCATAAGAAACAACCTAAATTCACAGATGATAATCTACTGTTTTTCATGGACTAAAAAATGATGCAAAATGTCTGAGGACAGGATGTAAAATAAAAGTCAGTTTAGAAACCCTGTCTAGCTCAAAGAAACTGTATACTCGAGGATAGAAGTACCTACTTAGGTAATGATAACATATAGATATATATGTGGTTTAAGGTACCATAAAGATAATGAGTGTACTGAGCTTCTTAGCACAGAGCAAGGAAGATGGATTAGTAGAAAGAACTTGGAACTCATTGAGGACCAAATTCTCAATCCTCTCTTCACTACAGCAAGAACGAGATGGCTACTATTTTGTTTATTTGGCATCCAGTAGCTATTTGTTCTTCAGTCTGGCCTTGCACTACAGTGTGAACATAGCCTTAAACCCTACAGAAAACCTTAGTTTGAGATCTGGGCTTTGGCCTCTGTGGCACCTGTTATCACTGACAACACGCTCAAGCTAACAGTGCCCAGCAGAGACTGGAGAGGCTACCTCTAGCTTCTGAGGAGCTGGCCTGAGCCCAGCAGTGGAGCTATCACCAGTTTCTTCAAAGCCAAAATCAGACCCTCACCTCCTGGACTCAAAAAAGAGCACTACAGAAAAAAAAAAAGTGAACTCTGAATCCAGATGCACATGTGTTCCCTTTCTAACCTGTTCCTGGGAGGTATTAATGAACAACATCCCTCCCTTGCTTCAGCTGAAACCTACATTTTCCAGGGGGGAGGGTGGGGAGAGCGAGCAGTGAGCTCCACTCTCAGCTGCAAAGCAGTAAGCAGGAGCTTGGTTCTGTCCAAGAAATGCAGTTTCTCCCTCAGCTAAGATTTCTCAGCTACAGCTTGCTCCTGTCCAAACTGGACATTGTTGTGAATAAGGATTCACTACTAAATACAGAGCTCCCAAGGTTACAACCTCAACTTAGGGTTCCACAGTCCCACGTCTGGGGTTTTACTGTGAGAAAACAGTGAGTTAGGATCAAACCTGAGCTCTGACATACCACATTGTGGTACCACAGTATTTGCTCAGCTCTGAATTATCCCCAAAAGACTATTCCTTGAAGGCAAAAATAGCTGTAGTACAGTACATGCAGTAGTTCCTTTGCAGGGGGTTGCCAGCAGTCACTCTGCTGGCTCTTGGAGAGGGCCACCTTAGAGATCCCTTCAGCAGAATCCAGAATTTCCTCCACCCTGTTCCTAAGGAGATGATTAGACCAGAAATATGGATCTTTATACTGCAGGGAATCTGGCATAAAGCATTTCAGAGGAAGACAGGAGCTAGTCCATTATATGTCAACTTCCAACACAGCAGATCATGCTTTCTTTCCCATATTTGAAGGCAACAGAAGAGTGTGGAAGCAAAAAAGCAAGAATTATAAGTCACCCGGGACTACATACAGAAGACAGCATGCCCTGGGACAAGTCCTCTCTGCATGACTATAGGCATTGATTATTGTCTGCAATTCTAGGAACATCAATTTGAGAAACATGTTTTTTAACAATTTCCTCCATAGAAGCCTCTGTCACAAGAAGTAAAAACTTCTAAATTATATACACTACACTGGGTGGCACAAATGAGAAGAGAAACCACTGAAAGTAATGAAAAAAATATGCCAGCTCTTACTGAAGCCTGTCATTTGGCTCTGAGTCAGGTTGCAGGCGGATCACATTAAGTAAGTTCAGGAGCCTGATGATACGAAGCATGTCCTTTGGCATCCACAACTAAGAAAATATTGCAGGTTGCTCCTACACACCGGTAACCACCACAGTTTCTTCTCTTGTCTGACTGAGGTCTGATTTCTACCATGGGTATTCATACAAAGCAGTACTTATTCCTCAAACAGCAGCAGTGAATCTGGCAAGAAAAAGTGTGAAATATGTGTATCCTCTTTATTTCTTTCTCGAAGTGCAACAACTGAGGCCTTTGCCTCCCTTCTAATCTTATTCTTTCCCCCCTTATTTCATTCATCTAGTCTGATAAGACTTTCTTTGTTAGATGGGCTTTACTTCAAGTTTCTCTATTCCTTCTTTCCACTATTACTTCTCACCTCTCAATATTCATGTGTCTCCTGAAGTCATCAAAGAAAGATGATTCCCATGTTAGTTAAGAAATACCACATAATTTCAACCTTTGTTCTGTTAAATTACTGTCATCTTTCCCTCCTCCCGCATTTCTCAAAGTCTTGAGGTAGGTATCTATCATTTTGCACAGTATCCTATCCATGCCTATCACATTGCACTAAACTTTTCCAGCATGACCTCTCTTTTGTCCCAGGAGAGGGTCTTCTCATTATTAATTACTTACTTCAGCCCACCTGTGAGGGCCTGATTCATCCTCTTATTGTTCTCTGATTATTCAGCCATTTTCCACTTTGCAGATAGCTCTTTACCACTGCTTTAATGCAAACTGTTAGTTTATCTAACACCCATCACTCCTGTGTTTTGCATTTCACAAATTGACTTACTTTTCAAACTGTTCTGGGATCATAATTGTCTTCCTTTTATCTTCACTCTGTGGGTGTTCCCCAGGACTCTTCTGTCACTTCCCCACTCTTTTTCTCTTCATCCTTGGCAACCAACATTTTTATCTCCATTTATTATACATGCTATCTTTTATCAGATGACAAACCATTGTATTCCTCTTTTCATTCTTTCTCTTTATATATCTTTGATTTTATCTTTGCTATTTTTTTTCTTCTCATTTTTCCATGGATGAAAAAAATGGCTACAATAATTTGATTTATCTTAAGGCATTTATTTTCTTGGCATATTGCCATGTGGCATGGAACAACCTGATCTACCTCTGAACAAGCCATCTTAGGACATGGGAGAATAGGGGATATGCAAATGAAGTTATATTGTTCCTGATACCCAGCATAGATTATTATATATATGGACTTGTGTAAGATGTAGCTATCTTGTTCCAGACTTCTCCCATCCCCCTGTGGCTCATGTTTCATCACTGATGACATCTCTAGGTAACATATCTAGCTGAACTACTGCTAAGATGATTGATTTAGGGCAGTGGAGCAGAAACCTACACTCTACTCCTGGATGAAATACTTCCCACAGGCCTCAAGTCATTTACTTCATCCTGTCATGGTCCCTCATTTTTAGTGAGAGATTAACGCTAGCTCGAATGTTACAGTAAGGATGAGATCATGAACTGTTTAAACATCAGACAGCTGGGAAGACCTAGGTAAACTATTGCAATTGTGATCACTCAGTACCTGAGCTTTCTCTAGCAAGACTTGGTCCCTGCTCAGTCCAGTAGTTAAGGAGACCACACTTTTCAGGAAGGTTCGCGCTCTTGTTGCGGTAAATTCCTGCCTGTAGAGTCTGATCTCACATCTTTAGCTATGCAATACTAGCAACACCAGTTTCCTTCCAGCTTTGCTTTGTTCTTTTTTTTACCATTGTCCAAAACATCTGTGTAATCTTTTCAGTATAATATTTTCGCCTTCCTGTTTACCTTTTTCACACTTGTTCTCTGTCTATTTATAAGGATTAATTATTCCCGTGCCATTTGAAATCACTTCCCAAGGGCAGCAACTAGCTCAGAGAAACAGCAGGAGCTTCATCAGCTGTGATGGTTGAAAACGACTCAGTAAAGAACTCAAGAATATATAACAGAAGAAGTTTCTTCTGGCACGGGGATGCTTAAAAATGGCATTTGAGTTTCTGCCCTAATCAATTTCTGGGATCAATGTTTTAAAAAATGCATTTCTGACAGAAAGAAGCTTTGGCCTACTCAAGGTCAAGGAAGTGCATGTACTGCAAGCACTGGGAATCCTGCACTGGGTGAGTCTTTGGCATAGTAACATCAAGTTTTGGGGGAAAAATTTAATGGAATAACTTCATGGATCTTAACATAAAATTGATAAAGGCCATTTGCCTCGGTTCAGTAACTACCATATCTGCAGAGACAAATGCCCAGCCAAATCTACTGTTCCCTCTGAGAGGCACAATCATTCCTCAAAGAAAAGAAGGAATCCCATAAAACACCTGAATAATTATGCAATGTTTTTTTAGCAATCTCCATCATGAGATTCAACTTGGAAGTGTAAGAACTGATAAAAATTTACACCAATTGAATATTCTCAAAGTAAAACCTGAAATCAGTAAGTGGGGACCTTGTGCATTTTCTGTGCCTCACTTCTCCTGACAGATTAATGTTAATATGTTTTTCCCCCTCTCATAAACTACATATGGAATAAAACAGCATAGAAATGAGGCAATTTGTCGTCTGCTTCATCATGTAGAAATTAAAATGTAGTTTCACTAACAGAAGCTGTTAAATGCAAGAAAGAACCTTTTTTTAACTAATGCTAAAAGTAATTGTACAATTATTCTGCCATTTTTGTTAGTGTTTTAATATACAAAATTCTCTACAGTACTCAATTCAGTTATTTCTTAAGATAAGATTAAATTGTCAGGGATTTTTTTTTATTATTTACAGTCAAAATATCATATGTGGCAATCCCAATTACTCCTAGGAGTCATTTAATAGTACACTGACAGCTGACAGAACACATGACAGAGTGTTAATTACCAGGATTAATTGATATAGAGAGAATTTTCACTGGTAGAGGCTCAGAATCAAAACTGAACAACATTTGTGCGTTTGTGAAATACAGAGTGCATTTGGTTTTGTACAATTTTTCCATGGAAGAAACCACATTTTCTGAGATTCCCACATAATCCATTTCTTTCATGTATAGATTTTTCACTGCCACATGGGTTGAAACTATATCTTTCTACATTGTGACAAGAAGAAAAAGTAGTGGAACAAAAGCGGAACTCCGAGCTAAATTCCTGATCAACCATCTCAGGAAAAACAGTCAGAAGATGGACATCCTTATCCTTTTAGTATAAAATAAAGAGGCCTGACAATGAAAAATTAAGACCAAAAGCACCCTTGTTTTTTCAGGATGGTGGGACTGAGCTAAACGCAATATACAGTTCTAGCTTTCCTGATGTTCACTTTACCCCATAGTTGGCTAGTGCACCCTTACAGAGTCTGTCAACTTCCTCCCCATTCTCCTTTCACTGTCCACTTTGTAAAATAGGGGTAATGCTAATCGACTTACGTAACAGAGCTAACAGGAACATTAGATGCTGACATGAATGCTTTATACTGACAATAGTTAGATCCAAGAACTATGTTAAATCAGTACAACTGCCAATCTCTCCACTAAGAAGTTTTCTGTGCCTTTTTGAAAAGACAGATGTCTGTCAGGTCATATATACAATACATTCATCGGATATAAGTCATGGCAGACTGGTGAAGTTCCCACTGACTGGAAAAGGGGAAACATAACCCCCATTTTTAAAAAGGGAAAGAAAAGAAGACCCGAGGAACTACAGGCCAGTCAGTCTCACCTCTGTGCCTGGCAAGATCATGGAGCAGATCTTCCTGGAAATTACGCTAAGGCACATGGAAAATAAGGAGATGACTGGTGACAGCCAACATGGCTTCACTAAGGGCAAATAGTGTCTGACAGCTTTGATGGCCTTCTACAACAGCCTTACAGCATTGGTGGATAAGGGAAGGAGCGTCATCTCAAACCTGTCCCCCTGCCCCAGTCTTGAAGTAAGCAGCCAAGGCAGTTATTTCTTAGTCATGACAATACGAGGAAAAAGCCAGCATTTCCTAGAAAGGCAGCAGACTCCTAATTTAAAATTCCTTTTTAGAAGCTTCAAAGTTTGTAGAGCTAACCAATTTATTGTAATGATTTTTTTTTCCTTCCTTCCTTCTCCTTAGATTCTACTTCATTACTGCAATATGTTCTTTACATGCATGTGTGAAAGAAGACTGAGGGGAGGTAAAGAGATGTGATTAACTAAAGAAATTACCGTTTTTTATTTTTGAGGGTTTTTTAACAAATTTCACAAGAATTCAAAATTTTCAACTCACAAAAGTTCTGAGAAAAAAAGTTCACATTACTTTCTCTAGCCTGTTTCATAGACTTGCTTCATAATTCACTATTATTCCACATAGTTTGTACAACATAATTCAATCATCATCCCTGCACATAGCCCAGATGGTCAAGTTGATGACTACAGTGAAAGAAAACCTTCTCAGGACTTGTAAATTAAGTGATATCATTCTACAATACTGTTCTTCAGCAGTTTTTCCTAATCTGTAAACACATTTGGGCAAACAGAGAGGAATCATCATGCAATGCAGTCCCAGCAGAAGTTCTCCAAGGTGTTTTAGCAAGTCAGAAAGAAAAATAAGATGTGCTTCACACTATTTTATGCACTTTTTTGCAGTAGCATCAATATCCAGAATTTTAGATAAAAATGTGGAAATGAGACCTGCATACCTCAGGCACAAAACAGGTGAAGAAAAGTTTCAGTCACATGCTTGAGGGAAACGTAAAAGAAAGCAAAAAAAAACCCCACACCCTAGGAAGAAAGTTTCTAGGGAAAAAAACTAGGATTTAACTGCAACAGGGCTGCTCCCTTTCAGTACTCAATTCTATTCGGATTATCTTCTAAAGCAGAAGTTTCTTACAAACTTCTTAGAAGTCAAGAAGGACTTAGATTCAGCTATGACCTTTTGCAGCCTAAGTGTTCCTAAACTACATGCAAGGAAAGCAGTAAGTGCCCTGAGATGCACAGTCTTCTGAGCCTTGCTCTTTTCTGGCTGATTAGGTGAGGATGCAACACATGTTGCAAATGAAACAGATGGACAGGAAAAGGCAATTCCTTCTGCTATTTTCCCAGTTGTAGGCTAAAATACAAACAGCTTCAGTAATAGATGAACTATGCTTTTCACTACACGTCTTTCCAGGGCCAGAGTCTAAAAACTAGAACAAACAAATAAAATAAAAAAAAAAAAAAGTTGCACTGAAGTAAGAACCCACAGGATAATGACACTGTTTAAAAAGTCTTTCCTTTCTTTTTTTCTTTCAAAAAAAGAGGAAGGTTTTTTTTTGAGGTGAAATATACCACAAAGCATTTACTAAGGACTAGCTAGATGGAAGTAGGCAAATGGTAACTAGCTTTATGAGATTTTGGTTCTCAGAAAAAACAATGAGGATGTGGAGATTTACCACAGTGTAAGGAATGAGTAGTTATTTTTACATCCAGACATCTAGGAACAGTTAGATGGGCTCTGCAATATACAGTGGCAAAGTCATATTGCTAATCTAGTAAATCTTTTCAAGTCAGATTATATTCTGTCAGGCGAATTCCCTTGACTCCTTCTAAAAATGCACAGAAACATTAATGAGCCAAGAGTGCAAAACAGATAAATCACGCCTGCATCCAACAAAGACAGAAAAAAAAGGAAAGAAAACTCTCATGGGAAAGCAAATGTTAGTTATAGCGATGTTTGAAGGTTATAAAAGAATCAAGACCTATAAAGAAAACTTTGGAGAGTTATTTTTAATTAGCAGATATATCTGGAAAAAGTCAGGAAAACTTTTATACCTATTAGTTGCTTCAGAGAAACTTTTTTTTACTATTCAAAATAACCTCAATCACTTTGTGAACCTATTTAAAGACTGATTAAACAAGCACTTAGACAAGAAGGAAGTCCAAGAACCAGGCTTAACAAGGTAGATCTGCCACAGCCAGAACAATTTTGGCTTGTTTATTTTAAGAACAATTCATTTTTCTCCGTGCAACCCATCAATTTATGTAAGTAAAAACATGTAATTCACCTTGCATTTTTTTAAAAGGAGAGTGATCAAGAAAGTCATGAAGACAGAACACTCAAAACATCAGACATGCATTAATTTTCCCCACTCATACTGTTTTTCCTCCCATTGCTTTTAGTCTCAGAAAATGCAGCAAACATACTGAGATAGCAGCTCTGCCACATCATACAGTAATGAATCCCATTACTTTGACCTTTGAAGCCTTTTTTGTTGTTGTTGACTGACCATAACAGAAGAAAGTCTTGTTATCCTAAGAGAAAACTGAAGCCCATAAGAATACTGATAAAATAGCAAGGATGACATTTTTTGCCATAATGTTCCCCCTTCCCCCAGTCTTTGGGTCACTGTTTGTCCCCCATTCCTCCAGGAATCAATGATCCCAAAGCAGTTGGCCCAGAAAAAGGAAAATGGCCAGTTTGGGTGGGAGCACTGTTACCAAACCATCATCTGATCCCTACCATATACTCCAGAGAACACAGAGCATATTGTCCTAATCAGTGTTGGTCTAGGAAGAATGTTTTGGATCATAAACAATCAGAATGGACAAGAGAGATTGGAGTTTTTACAAAAAATGTCACTTAAGGATAGGACAGGAGACTGTATAGGAAAAATAAAGAAAAAAAGAGAAAAAAAGAATGAGAAAAAAATGGAAAAAAGGAGAAAAAAAATCATAAAACCTATCAAGTAGCTCAAATAGTCTTTACCACCAAGAGCTCCCTCGTATCCTCTACACCTGAAGCTTTGTTGGCTCATGAGACAGGAGAGGTGGTCTAGACCAGATTTCTAGAGGCATCCTGTTAAGGAACTAAAAACCTAACAGGACATTTATCTGGGCCACTGTAAAACACTATTAAGTGTTATAAATAAACAACTGTATGTGTATTTATCAACTGAAGTGTAATTCGTATGATATATTTTCCCCTAGAGTAATCTCCTTTGTGTTTAATCCAGTTGTGATAGCACTAGGGAATACACTTTTCAGATGCATGAGCCAGATATTCAGAGATGTGGTCAAATAATTTGAAAGGCCTAATTTTGGAGAACTACTACCTGTAAAAAGTGATATTAACAGAGATTACAGAAGTATACAAATGGATAATTGCAGAGATGATAAACTTCTGTTATAAAGTGCTAACAACAGGGAGGTTTTCCTTCACTGCTTTACTCAATAGCTGGATCATTGTCCCCAAACAGAACATTTTTGAAGTAATATAAGTGTCAGGTAAGCAATACTGAGGCAAATATTAGGACTTACAGCTATGTTGTTTGCCTCCTGCTACATACTGATAGATGGCCATCAGCAGAACAAGACAGGGAATAAATGCACATTTGCATAACATCCCTCAGCAAACCTTGTGCTGATTCGGCTGCATATTTTGTCTGCAATATATAGGGCTTGCTCACTACAGAGATGCTGGTCTCACAAATATCCATGGGACTTTGAGCAAAACAGAAATCAAATAAGTTATTGAAGAGAATTTTGCAGGTAACAGATAAACAGATAGTAATAACAGCATTTCCATATAATATAAAACTTGAGAAAACAGCACCACTCTCTGCAATCTCGTTTCCACTTTTTTTTTTCCTCCCTCCTTAAATGTAAGTAATGTTGTTAATTCCAGAGGACTGGTCTTTCACAATGTAACTTGAATGGAGTTGTGCTATTTTATGGCAACCAGAGACACAACAAAGCATATTTTTCTCAGCCCCAGGTTAGACAAGTTGCAATAAACAGCAGAAGATTCAGTGATACCATATTGTGGTAGGTAGCACGTGAGTGCCACAGCATATCTGTAACTGGAATGTCAGCTCTGGCAACACGTCTTCATAGCTGCTCATTTTAGTTCACCCAATAGTCACTTGTCTATGTCTTGAAAGTTACTAAGAAAGTTTCATAGGATTATAAAAAAAAAAAAATCAAACAATGTCTCTTAAATCACTTTTATCCAGCCTACATACTTGTGTAGCATTTCTTATGCTTACATACAGTGCTTTGGTGCATTTAATCATGATGTATTACAGTCAGGTTTGTTACTCTTCGCACAAGCTTTGATGGGAAGGCTATTTGGCCCCTGCCTTCACACCCTCTTGGAATGTTTATTCTGAAAGGAATTCATTTCAATGACAAGGTATTTTGTATGCAAGTGATGACAGTACCTATAAAAGGCAGTAATTCTACTTTCTCATCCTGCTGTATTCTAACACACTTAAAACTTAAAAAAAAAACAAACATTTTAATACAGCTAGGATTTCCTCTCAGATTAAGATGCTAGTGTTTTGCAGGGCTTTCTAAAGTGAAACAGAGCAAACACTAGGAAATCTTGTTTCTTTGTACTTTGCAGCAGTTTGCACATCCCATGACATACCATATTGTCATTTCCTGTGCTAGCAGGAGAAGTGCAATTCCCAAGAACATCAGTCATCTGCAGCTACTGATTTTTAGATACCTATGCCGTACTGTGTTATGGTGTATAAACAGGATGAATCATTTTGCCATGAATTTGCCACAAAACTCTGATTTACAGCTTACAGAATAGCACCTTTAGGAGAAGGGTATTCAATTGAACAAGAGATAGCTGAATACTATCCACAACTATTTTTACCTCCCTTTAAAAATCCAAATATTTTTGTGTCCAGATGCAACATGGCAATTTCCTTACTTGTTCAATATGCTTTGGTCATTTAGTACAATACACACCATGTCTAGATGTACATAGATGGAAGAAGTGCTGTCATCCAAAATCATCAATTAAGTAAGAATATTTTGCTTAGTAAAGAGAGAGAGAGAGAAACAAAGCTGTTAGATAAGTAAGAGAACATACAGATTAAGGCGTTAGAAGAAACTTTTTTCTAGCTCTATTACAGTTCTTTCTATGATGGTGTATTTGTTAGTCGGGGGTTTGGGGGGAGGTTTCCTTCCCTTAAACTAAAAGGAGAATAACAGCTCTTTCGCACACTACTAGGTTATTTTGCAATATTTCAGTAATATTTGTGGAGCATAAGGACACAAAAAAATACCCAACCAACCAAACAAACCAAAAAGCAATTAAAGATACAAAATCACATCAACAACATTCAAAGTAAAAAGAGCCAAGGGCATTGCAATTTCAATCAATGTGGTATATACCATCACAAAAGATAGTAGTTTTATATTTAAATGCATTTAAAAGATACTGTTAAATGGGAGTTTTAGAGTTAAAAATGGAAGAAGTCAGGACCCAATTTGAATGAGATCATCAGCCCACCACAGTGTTACTTTGGTGATTCATGGTCCCACTGTGAATAGCTGGTACTCTGCATGAACACATAATTTGATGCTATCAGTCAAAGCAACATTCTAGCCTGATAATTTCTTATTTTGTCATGGCTTTTCATGCTATGAAGCTGCTTATAACTGTGCCCCCTGAAGCTTTAATCAGTGTGAATGGATAGATAATCCTAAGTTTTCTTTTCACATAGTTTTCTAAAAGAGGTTTTATAAACAGGATCTTAAAATAACTGAGTAGTGGATTCAAAAGATGGGGCATGATTTAAACATCTTTCTTTGTTTTACCCACATATACAGCCAAGAAACCTGTATAGAAACAGACTTGCCTAATACAAAAGAAGTTTCTTCTACATATAGATACAGCACAAAGCCTAAGAAGTTACATCAAAACCAGTAGTGGTGAACAGAGAACTGTTTCAACAGTACAGAAGTGATTTTCAATAGTTGGAGCTCAGTGTTATGTTAATGTCCATCTTATCTGATTACCAGCAACACACTTTTCAGCACAACTTGCTATCTTCCAGAGAAAAAATGCTGGCAACTTCTCAGTAAAAAGGAATAGATCAAGGACTTCTAATTAACTAATATTTTCATAGATAACTTGCTGCTAGTGACCAAGTCAGGGTGTTAGTCTTTGTAGGCAAAGGTGTTGACATTTCTGGTTTGTGGCAGTTAAAGGAGAAGAACCATCAGGCTTGGATGCTTTCAAACAAATAATGCAAAATACAAGAGTCTAATGATGTTCAGCACTGTTTTTAAAGGAACCATGGTTCTAAGTAGTATTGTGTTTCAGCAGGACTTGCAGTACTGCTCTCCAAAGATGGGCCACTAATACATAGATATTAAGATCAGGACAACAGATTGCAAATATTCTGATTACAGATGAAGGTTGGGTTTTTTTCCCGCTCCACAAAACTATGTGAATGTACCTGCTTCCATAAGCATTCTTGTTAAAAATAAGCTCCAAATTCAATATATTTTAAGCAAAAAGAATTTGCAAGTTTGTGTGAAATATTTTTTTCATTTTCAAGCATTTATTACTAGATGGGTTTTAAAAGGATTGAAACATTAAAAAGAAAAAAAAAACAAACCCCAAACGCACAATCACCCCCCCGAAAAAAGAAAAAAAAAAAAAACCAAACAGAAAAAAAAACCCAACCAACCAACAACCCACAAGTCAATCTTGGAGCAAAACATTTTGACTTTAGCAGTCGAGGAAAAACAATTAAAAGTCTCAAAAATGTTTTCCCACTTAAGTGTGATAATTACAAGATGATTTCACGCAATTTGGTAGCAAGTAACACTGAGTCACTTTTAGCTCTATAATTACCAGCAAACTGCACGCACTTTCTCTGACTTCGCTGCCCCAGCTCCAAGGACTTTCTCCCAGAAAATTCTGGGTTTCTCAGCCAGCCATGCTCTTATCTCCCTTCCTTTCCACGTCTCCATTTGCTTCCTTGTGGAAGCTCTCTGTTAGGCCATTTCAGATTTCCCCAAAAGGAGATTTATGGCCCAATCCTTAGAAGTCTTCTCCAGAACAGGCTCCCATCACCACAGCCTCTGGCTAGTGTAGTGGGTCAGCCCAGGTAGGTCTCAGGGATCCACCTCCTTCAAGTGCACAAAGCCCAATGCTTTAAGCTCTGACATGAAACTGCATCTGACCATCAAGTAGCATGTACTGTTTTTTTCCAAAAATAAAGCAAGATCAGAATAAAACAGGAGACAAAACCTGTAAGGTTTGAAAAAATTTTTTACCCACTGTATCTTTGCAGACCAAGTTCCCTCCTCTAAGCCCCTCCCATTTTAACACCACAGAGACACTGAGGCTCTCAGCACACACTGCACTGTCTCCTATACATCCCTAGAAAAAGTATTTATTTCCCTATTTTTCAATTATCTGTACATTACTCTGCTCTTCCCAATAGGACACAGGCACACTAAGGACCTCCTCTGCATCAGGCAAGCCAAGGTGCCAATATCAGAGGAGGAACTTCTCCCTCCAAACGTACTGCCTGATGCCACCAAAGATAAACAAGCAACTTTCTTACTAGTACAGAGATTATATAAGAAAATGCAAGCAAATTAAAAAAACAAACAAACAAAACCAACCAAAAACCCCACCACCCACCCCTCCCCTCCAGGTACTGTCATACAAGAATTGTGCATTTTCAGCTTAAATGTTTTCAGCCCAGTACCACCACCCATTTCTGATGTTCTGGTGCCTTGCAGGGTCCAGCCAGGCAGCTGAGGATTTCCACATGGAGAAGCAGTCCTCAGCTGACATGAAAGCAGCCCAGCTTGTGCCTGTGACCATAATACCTCTTGTCGGTATCAGGGAGCACTGCCAGATGAGAGACTTGAGAATTATAGGCAGCTGCTTATATGGGCTTTATGCCTATCTGCACTTAAGCACGTTCAAATTGTGGAAGTGGAATTCATGACCACCTCTCCTGGGGGCCTCTCCAGTTCTTCTGCAGTGAGTTGCCGTTAGTCAACATGCTGGCAACAATCCAGTCTGATTGCAATTAAATAAAAGGCATGCAAACATGCTGAATTGCAGAGAAGAGCAGTGCTGGGGAAATGTGTTTCCACTGAGATATTATTTATTCAGATAAAATCCAGGACCCCAACTCGAACTTTTTAATCCCCACCAAGCACCCTGCAACTCAGTCCTTAAATATTAATTTATGAAAGTTCATGTTTACATTTTAAATCCAACTTTACATTAATAACCTATTTTGGATTAATGTAGTGTAGGAACACTTGCCACTTCATTCTTTATTCAGGGAAGTTTTATTCACGAAACAAATTTCAAACAAAGTCTGCTTGCTGGCTCTTTTTCCACTGTGGTAGCTTTATAGTCTTTCAACTGAAATCTGCATAGAGCAAACAATCATCACTCATGGAAATAATGCAGAAACTAAAATTAGTGCCTCATTATTCAGAAAGCTTTTAATATTCTTCCCTGTGTTGCAGTAAATTGAGTTGTGGAATGATTAGATTATTCTGTGGAATATCAGAGCCAATTACTGCTTCACTGTACAAAAGGTATTAAATTATACATGGATTTTAGCCTTTTGAAATACTTCAGTTTGTGGTTTCCTCCCCACTCCTCCAACTTGCTCTAGGCCACAATGTTTTTAGGCATAGAGTTCCCTAAAAATAGTTTGATTTTCCAGCCACAAATATTGTAATATTGGAAAATCCATAGTTTTGGGGTTTTTTTTAAAAATACAGTGGAGGTACTTCTGAAAGCAGTATGCAATATATGATTCTTTTACAAAATACAGAAGAGAAAGCCATTTCTGTTAAGAGTAGACTTAATGTGTCACTCCTAAAGCTCAAAGTCATTGAAGTTTATTAGCACTCTTCAGCCAAACCACTTCATCATCCTAACCTCTCTAGTTACCTTCACATTTCTCATGTTCATAAACAGATTTTCAGTTGTATCAAATCTGGGATTGTACAGGCCAGCACATTTTCCATTTATAGTATTCTTATTATAACAAATAGAGAATGTTTTATAACATGACTTTTGGTGAGAGATTCTCCTAAAACGGCAGTGCATGTGGAAATGCAAGGTGCGTTATATTCCAGGTGCATTATAACTGCTACACTGGAGGCATAAGGCTCTAAATTAATTTTTGCAGAATTTTTCAGCTTTTTATAAAAAAGTCCACGTGTACAATTGTACACTGGAACTTTTGGCTGACCTGGAACAAATCATTCACTACCAGTATTGAAAGACATATTGTGAGAATATACCTACTGCCCTGAAAACCGGTGTTAAGTTTTTCCTTTAGCTTGTCTTCGCCTTGATTCCTCTCCAAACAGCCAGGTTACATTATTCCTTCAGCACTCAGGAAAGTGTCCAGTCTGGTGGTAGCTTCTTTCATATCCAGACTACAGCATTTTCTATTTCTCCAGTTTTGTGACTGATCATTTTGTCCTGGCTTGTAGATAGCTTGTAGATAGATGCAGCTAAAAATAGTTTTTCTTAGTATATCATCTCTTCCTCTCTATATATCCTTTGCTTTGTACTCTTATATGTACCATATATCATGCATCCAAACTTCTGTTCACCACAGGTCCTTTGTCACAACCCTGTAATTTTGACCTAATCTTGTTCTCCCTTAAATGTTCTCTCTTGATCTAATTCATGTTCTCCCTTAAATGCCCATCATTTAGCTCCTCTTACTTCTGCTCTATCTTATCTCCCCATATCTGAAATGTCTCCTGCAATTGTTAGAACCTGATCACTCCTGTTTTACTGGCTTTTAATGACTATGAAGACACTCCTAATGAGGTTTTTTTTTTTGTGTATACTAATTCTTTAGTCATCAAACTAAGTACATATCTTAGATATTAAATCTCTGATTAAATCCCTGAGTCTGTGTTTCATGGAGCATTTGCATCAAGCACCCAAAACATTACTGGAGGTACAGCAGAGAAAAAGCTGTTCCCTGTAGATTAATACCTACTTATATAGGGGTATGTGTTTGACGATATATTTAATTTCTCTGTCATTTATGGATAATGAGTGTTTCATGACCATTAAGTCCTGGAACGAGAAAATAGAGCTATTAAGATTCTTTAAAACTTTATTATTTGGGGTTTTTTAAAGTTCTCTTTCTTGCTTGCAATGGGACATCTGAACCTGAGGTTCACAAGAATATCAAACCCAAACTGTGTTTATAATCATGGCAAGGGATCATGATTCAGTTTCTTTTTCTGTCACAAAAGAGATTGTAATAGGGAAGTCTCTTGTAATACAAATGGCAGCAGCAAACACATGTCAGTCAATATTATGCAGGACACTTACCTGAAATTGTGACATTCAGAGATCCCATCTCACAAGGAAGAGTCATCCAGCCCACTGAATTTTAATTTTGAAATTCCACTACTACTAGAAGGCAAGAAGAGAAATTAAGAGAAAAAAAAACACAACAAAACAGAACTGTTGTCATGGTTTAGGCTGGTCTGGCCACTCAGGCGGAATGACAGATGTTACCCCCTACCTGTCTTCAGAGAGAAGCAGGAGAGAGAGAGACTTTAGAGTTTAGAAGGAACTAAACAACTTTAATGAAATATTAATAATAAAATAAAAAGGAAATAATGAAATATATACAAAACCATGTCAAGCTCCCAGGATGACAACCACGTCACCGGTTGGCACTGGACTCAGTGATAGATGGGAACTTGATTCCAGATCTGGATTCAGGATCGGGATCAAAGGCAGATGAACAGACAGAGTCCTTCTCGGATGCCGGCCATTGAAGAAAGAAGCTGACCCTTTGAGCTCTCAGCTTTTATACTGAGCATGATGCAGATGGGATGGAATACCCTGTTGGTCAGTTTTGGGTCACCTGTCCTGTCTGCTTCTCCCCCCAGGTGTGACCCCTCTATGCTTTTCCACTTCCAACCCTCCAATGGGGCCTTGGATGTTATAGCAATAAATATAAGCAAGAGCCTCTCTGCATACCATTCCTTGGCACCAACAATAAACATAGGTCTTATCACTCTGAGAGTGAACAGTTTCTGCATAATATGCTGTTAATTTCAGCAGTTAGAAGAGGCCCAGCTAAAAAGTAAAGTTACTGAAGAGAAAATTAGTCCTGTTTTACCTCAAGCCAAGACAACTGTAAAATTCTATACAAAATGTATAATTACAATATGACCTATTAATTAGCTGAGTAATCTGTAACCTTACCAGGAAAGAGGAAAAAAATCACTGAAACAAAACCACTGATTTAACAGTAATCTTGCACATCTAAATAATTATGAACCCTATGTCAAAGCATTAATCAAGTCCCCAAATTACAAGTATCCTGACAGACTTCATACTATTATGAGCTAATAATACAGATGAGATTTAAGATCATTTTAGTACAACAGAAAAAAGACCCTCTAACAATCTTCCATAAATCTCTTCCCATTTTCAGGGAAGGGATTTAATCAGGGTTTCTTGTCTTCTTTTTTCTCCTCCAATACAAGTAGTAACAGATTTTGCTTTTATTTGCTCTGTCCTAGCACAGCAGTTTCATCCCCAATTCAGCAATGTCTTGACACCAAGTGGAGTTATGTTCTTTTTCTGGAGATAATCAAGAGTACAAACTCATCATGACTATCATAGATGCTGCTCTGCCAGGTAGTCCAAAAAGTGGGACAGAGTCGCATCATGAAATTTGACCCCAGAGCTGGTACCCATTCCTGCACCGTACTAACATGGTGTCCCCAAAAGCTCATTTGCTTTACTGCACCGACTCGTGCCTCTTAAACTGTTCGTTCTCAGCTTCCTCACCTGTCTGTTCTAACAAATACTTGATTTATCCCAATCTGTGCAAGAATCCCTGCATTTTTCACCTGGACAGTCTCTGAGATCCATTTCTATCCCAGGTAGCATTCACCACAAAAGTGTTCCTTTTAAACACTAGTGTTCAGCATAGTTTCAGTTCCTGTTAACAGCACCTGAAGTCATCATAGATGAATTCACTGCAAGAATAGGAGATGCCCTAAAGGACTTGACATTTTCTCATCAAATATTTCTTTCACATATTGATTGGGTGTACTTCCACTGGCAGGACTTTGGAATCTTGCCATAAATACTGCTAGAAATTTTAGAAAACACCACCAGTATTTTAGAGGCTAGCAAATTGTTGAATTCACTGTATTTCAGAGCTTTGGAACTGCTCAGTTTTATATAACCAATATAAAATCTTTCATCAGCATTCATTTATAGTAAACTTTAAAGAGACTAATCAAGTTTATGGGTAAGGCAGGCATATATAAGATGTAATGAAGGCTGTCCTTAATTCTTGAGATCCCATCCCTACACAAAATGTTATTGCAGTTGATTTGTCTACTTTCCTGTGTTTAGCTTTGCAGGTGTTCCCTTGTTCCTGGACCAAAGCATGTATTGCATGCACATGCACAATGTCTTTTCTCCTTTGGAGCCTGCAAATTGTCAGGCATCAACTAATCAACTTCACTGTGGATTTTACGGTTATTTTGAACAAGATAACATGTACACTTCCAAAGGAGATGAGGATGTCCAAAATCTTGCTAGACACACTAGACATTTTTCAACAATGTTCCTTATCATAATAAAGACATGCTCAGCATACACATATCTAATACAGTACCTGTCAGCCTGGATGACCTGGCATAAATTCCAGTTCTGTTTACCAAATGCATGTTTGTTTCATTGCTGCTATAACTTTTAATTTATTTCTCATAGTGTATTAATAGACAGAACTTGAGAACCTGCACTCTTTCATCTAGTTGACAGAATCTAGTAAAAAAGCCACAAACAGAAATTAAATTTGGTGATCAATGAGGTTAATTTCCTTAGTGGAAAAAATTAAATGTATATTAGGATATAAAATATGCATATTACTTGTCTCATTCTAAATTCATTAAGGAATTAGCACAGTTAAAGTCTGAAGGGAAACCTCCAAAAGGAATTAGAACCCTTATTTTCAAGCTGTCTTATAAAGGGAGGAAAATATTGGGGGGGAGGGGGGAATAAGGCCCTTCTCTTGATATCTTCAGGGGAATTGATCACAGATTCTTGTGAACGATAAAGTTTTAACACTCCACACAGACAGTGTATGTTCTGTTGCAAACATTCCATTACAGGTGTTGCAAAGATACAAGATGAAAATATTTAGGCCACAGTATCTCTAATTTGCAGTTCAAATTAAAAAAAAAAATCATGTGAGCTCTGGAACAAAGTGACAGACCAGTATTAATTTGCTGGTCAGGAATGAAGCATTATACAATGTGAGAACAGAAGGAGGAAGGATCAAGTCTTTCCTTTCACTTTCAAATTGTAGGAACTCTGTAAGCAAACCTTACTGAAGTGCCATTGTCTTGTAAATCAGTCTTGTACTACAAGTAACTGCATGGGGATTTTCCAAACCCATTTAACCCAAAGTTAGAACAGAAAATAAAACCAGCTATTCCAGGTATTGCATCATTTTTAAGGTGCATATCCATTCTTGCTAGAAACTGGACTGAGAAAACTCACTAACTTATCATAAGCTAACAGAAGGTTTGAAAAGTTAGTGATTTAGAGATCATTAGAGTTCCATGTCTGATTGGTCCCAGTAACTCAAGAATGTCAGTCAAACGCAATTCCCTTGGCCGCATGACTTTCCTGCTGTTTCTAAGAAAATACATTTGTAAAAACCTCTACTTTAAAAAGTTCCATGCTTTTTGCACTGGAATATATGGGTACATCCCAAAAGGCCAGTTACAAACTAAATCCAATAATGTACGCAACTAAAACACTGATATAGCCCTACTAATTAGAATGAAATAAAGTGATCTGAACAAAGACAGTCTTGTCATATTTATTGGTATGCAGGACATTTGGATTTTCACATTCTAGTTCAACAGACTAAATTGGAACTAAGGATTCAATCCTTAGTAGGAGCAAGGCATCCCTACAAAGAGGAAGGCAGGCAGAAAAGCCAGGAGGCCTGCATGGATGAACAAGGAGCTCCTGGACATGACCAAAAGGAAAAAGGAGGCCTATAGGGAGTGGAAACAGGGGCGGGTAGCCTGGGAGGAATACAGAGGAATTGTTCGAGCAGCCAGGGATCGGGTTAGACAAGCTAAAGCCCAGATAGAACTAAATCTGGCCAGGGATATTAAGACAAACAAAAAAGCTTTCTTTAAGTATGTCAGTGAGAAAAGAAAGACTAGGGAAAATGTGGGCCCTCTCCGGAAGGAAACGCAAGAACTGGTTACCTGGGACAGAGACAGGGCTGAGGTACTCAATGACGTTTTTGTCTCAGTCTTCACTGGCAAGGACTGCAGCCGCACTGCCCATGACGCAGAATGCAAAGGCGAGGATTGGGAAAATGGAGAACTGCCCACTGTAGGTGAAGATCAAGTGCGAGACCACCTGAGGAACCTGAAGGTGCACAAGTCCATGGGACCTGATGAGATACATCCGCGAGTCCTGAGGGAACTGGCAGATGAAGTTGCTAAGCCACTAGCCATCATATTTGAGAAGTCGTGGCGGTCTGGCAAGGTTCCTGCCAACTGGAAAAGGGGAAACATAACCCCTATTTTCAAAAAGGGAAATAAGGAAGACCCGGGGAACTACAGGCCAGTCAGTCTCACCTCTGTGCCTGGCAAGATCATGGAGCAGATCCTCCTGGAAACTCTGCTGAGGCACACAGAAATCAAAGAGGTGATTGGTGACAGCCAGCATGGCTTCACCAAGGGCA